>JANZLH020000078.1:4112406-4152902 GCA_026770325.2 Erythroxylum fimbriatum
TTTTATTCTCATTCAAGATATCCCAATTGGGTATTTTCGGACAAATTTGCCCTTAGATTATTGAAATATATTTTTTTAATCTCTTGATTCCAAGGGCAAATTTGTCTGAAAATATCCAATTGGGGTATCTTGAATAAGAATAAAAAACACAGGGGCTAAGGTGAACGAATTAAAAACACAAGGGCTAAGATGAATAATCAAGTATATTACAAAGGTTCTTTTATAGGATTTGCCGTTTCACCAATGACCAAACTTGTTGCATGGTTAAGTAATATGCTTTCACAAATTCTAATAGCTAGATGTTTGTCAACTACTAAAACCTCATTTATACAGCTTTGTAATGCCAAGGTTAATATCCTCCATCTTTAATTATAGAGAGTATGGTCCGACAATATTTTAAGGATTGGTAACACTTAAGGAACAATAGGGCTAAGCAATATGATGTGCATACTAGATATCTATCTTTTAATTCCTTAATAATCATTTCAAAAACCATCTAAAGCTTCCTTTAACTTTATGACCACTAAAATGGAAGGATAGGTTGATTCATCCACTACTTGTTGAATGACGTTCTGTCAAATGTCTTGATTATATGCTAGTTTAGCTTTATTGCAGCCTTTCTCTAGCAATCTCACAAGTCCTATGATAAGATCAATGTCTTCCTTCTCTAGCTTGCTACTTCAGAAATGTGAAAATGTTGGCAATAAAAGGTTTACACTATTATTGTTAGCTATTAACTTTGTGATTTCCTGTTCTAACTCATCTCTCCCCTTGTTTTTAGTTTTCTTTTCTCCTTACTTTGTTATTTTCCTTTTTTCTTTTTCAAGGTGTTCTTTTTTTTCCAAACTATAAAACAATTTCAATACTCTCTCATTCCATAGCATCTTTATAGTAATTGTTACCTATGATAGTGAAGGCTACCTGAATATGACATGATTAAAGCCTGAATAATAATTGATGGAACTATTTTTTTTTGGGTTAATTGCATGAATACATGCTCATAAGGCCTTAGATGTAATTTGTATTTTAGTTGATCCTTCAACTCAGTGACAGTATCTATCAAGTTAGATATAGAATTATTGAGTGTAAAATTTAAAAGGATTTGTGGTAATTGCGAGGTTGAAGTATATTTTCCACTCATTATCATGATTCCACTAGAACATCAATAATTCTAAAATATGGATGGTTAATTTCTGCATCAAGATGATAATTGTTAGCCCTCTAATAATTATAAGACCATTTTGCTAGTCATTGGTGAGCCTTTGCCAAAGACTGACACAATATGAAGAAGGTATGTCAAATGACCAAGGTAATATAATCAAATGTGATTAAGAAGAGTTTAACTTTCAGTTAGCTTTAAGGGATTAATCTAAACCCACTTTAGATTGATGGAAGTCCACTCCAAATGTGTTCCTTTGCTTGTACTTTATTCTTTTTATCATCATCAGCCATCAATATGTGCTTTTTTTGAGCCCCTTTGAGGCTTCGACAAACCCCATATAACTCCCCCTATTTTCTCTTTATTTTGTCCTTTTATAGCTCAAAATTAGGAGTTTTAAAGTCGACTCGATCACCCACATGCCATATGCATAGTTTTATCCCTTAGTCTTGCTTCAATACCTAAAAAATCATGTAGAAACATGATCTCAAAGAGTTGCACAGTCATGGACATAAGAGTGTTCACCTTCACATAACCGTGTCCCATAAGGATATCTTTAATCCTTCACTTTTCTACCTCGATTATATCCAATTTTTACTCCTTTTGACCTATAAAGGAAATTAGGACATAAAAACATAATATGTATGAATTAAGTAACAATAAGAAACTCTCAAATAAGCAAAAAAATGCACTAAATATGATATTAGAAATATAGTCTATTTAGCATTTATCAAACTCCTCCATATTTAAGCATTTGCTTGTCCTTAAGCAAATCAATTTCATTACTCTCAAATTAATAAGAAACAACTTTGAGAAACTATTAGACAAATAAAATATATCCATTAAGCTTCTCCATTATTCATTTAATTGCAAAGTTTATTGAATTGCTAAACACTTAGTTAATTACATTAAATTATAAATCAATCCAATTTAATCCATAATTCTTCAAATTTCAATAAATTCACACCATTTCACTTGATGAATAAAGTGAAAATACATAAGAAAAATGAAAACTTTAAACATTTTCATACCCCTTTTTAAAAATAAAACACTAAAATTGAAACAATCTAAGAGCATTTAGAAGCTTGTTTAAAAAATCATCTAGTCATTTAATGCGACAGTAAACACTTTATCGTAAATACCCTTGGTTATTAGGTCACTATCTCAAATGGTTGCTAACACCGCTCTTTAATTTTGACCTTTTTATTAGTATAAAGCCAACAAAGTGAAATTATTTGTGTTTGTTTACTCACCTACTAATTTTATGGGATATTGAAATTGCTAAAAAAGGATTCACATTTAACTTAATATATGTACTAATTATCCATAAAGTATCATAATGCTTATTAAGTATCCATTCACAATATTAATGAACTAAATTGCAATCAACATAATCATCAAAACTTATAATTATTTGCCTAAATAAATCAAATCACCATTATAACCAAACTCATAATGAATCATCTTGATCAACATCTTCCTAAAAAAATTCGTGAATTATTCATTGTTAAGCTAATTATAACAAAATTGGCAAGTTTGATTGTTAAGTCCGTACCCCACACTTAAGTTATAAATTGCCCTCAATGTACAAAACATGCAAGAATAATGAAAACTATGAAAAATAAAGGAGGGGTGAGGATAAATGGTATTCCCCTAATAATAAAAGATTTTCAACCTTATCTAATGTTGTTAACTTCTATCCAATATCAGTAAAATCTTTTCTACTCTAAAAAAAGGGTTAATGATGCCTTCGTAACATATAAAACTCCAACAAATCTTAAGTACAAAATTAGGACTGTTAAAATAAAACTATGAAAATAACTAAATTACTTATGAAAATATTACAAACTACTTAATTAAAATAAGAACACCTAATTGTTGGGATACCTTCTAACTATTACTTCTTTATAAGTCTTATACTGGACTTCTTAGCAAGTCCTTATTCAACCTAGATATATAATCAATGACTTGCTTCTATCCATTTTCCCATATGAAGGTTCACTAGCCTACAAATAGGTCATATGCTACAAAATAATAAGGATATAAGGTATCAAATTAATAAAATAGAGTAAATCCACTAGTGCCCTTTTTAGTAACTATCTGTCAATATACAAGGAATAATAAAACCCCTTGGATCTTTGATTGCATCCGAAATTTTATTTTGTGGGAAGTAGGAGCCCTTTATACTTAAGACGAATATCGATAATTACTCAATAGCCTCCTTACTTAGCTTTTCCCCTTCATCTTCTTATATGTAATCTTTCTTCTCTTCTTAAATAACCGCTTCCTCCATTTCTTCTTCCTCTATTTTCTTTGTCATCTCATCTACCTTCTTTTTTAAATAAAAGTTTCCTACTTTTCTTCAACCTCTAGCTTCCCTCCACTTTGTAAATTTATTGTATCCATATTTTCCCTCAAATTTTAATTAATGTATTCGGGCACAACACCTAACTAGTTAGTTGCAAGGGGGCCAGTCTCGGTTAATATAATGAATTTTATAAAAGCATCTTCAACACGTTGCTACTCCTATTGCTTCTGTTTTTATAGAAATCCAGATGAAGCATAATCATTACATGGACATTCATAATAATTGCTCCACTCTAGAGTATAAATATACTCATATGAGGTGTTTTGAGGCCACTTCTGCATGCAAATTGGGTGCATTCATGATTAAGGCAATCACCCCCATAGATATCACAAGGCTAGTTTTGTATACCAATTGGGAGCTCCCACGTGAATGATTTCTGACATTCTTGAATAGGGTGATCACCCCCACAAATGTCACATCATGCTAAAAGTGTCGATTAAGCTTTTAAAGCACCCAAAGATGCCCTAAGAGATGGCCTAACATAGTCCCCTTGAGAATACTGTCCTTTCCATCCTTTTATTGTGTTTGGTAGAAGTAACAGTGACTATTCAAATCCTAAAAATAAGCCACAAACATAAGATCAAGAAATAAAGGTATAAGAAAGATCAAGACATAAAGCTATAAGGATAAAAAAAACAAATACAAAGATCAAGAAATAAAGTTATAAGGATAAGCAAATAATTACAAAAATAAAAGAAATAAAATACCTAAAAATGACTAGATTAATAAAAATAAGATTTTCATAATATTAAAGTCTTCGGCAACAACACTAAAAACTTGATAGATTATGATTTTATGGTTTTAAACCGCAAGTGTATGGTGTAACTATAGCTAGCACTGTCAAGTATAGGTTGATCCCACAATTATTAGAATTATTAGTACTTACCGTCTTTATATTATCTAGTCTAACAATTTATGGTGATAATAATGTAAAATTCAAATAACAAACTAAAATAAAGCAACACAATTGACTAACCAGAAGAAAGATTAAACTAAAAAATAATTAAAGGAACTAGTGGTACCTGGTCTTTGAATCCCCCTATACAATTTAATCTATACTTCATTGGACCATAAAAATTTCTTAATTATGCTAATATCTTTCTCAACACTATTAGCATATAATCCTCGATTAATTAATTAAATTCTTTATACTTAAAATTCCTACGATTGCATCCATCGACTGGTGATATTTACGATTAGGTTTGACCCTAATCCAGGAGATTTATGTCGACCTATCTCTATGTTTATATACAACTCCTTTTAATTATTGTAAATCTATTCATACAAAGGGATTTTTTAATCTCAATTACTTGAAGTCATACATGAAATAATATGCTAGCAATATCAATTCAATGATGATTAAGAATACATAATTAAAGTTCAATGAAACTAAAGAATGAATTAAGTTAAAATAAAGTCACTACAAGGTCTATCTCAAGGTTTATCTAATGAAGTACCAACAAAATTTTAGTTCATAATCATAAGATCAAGACTAAAGGAAAAATAGAAAACTAAAAGAACTATGATGAGATCTCTTTTAATCTTAATGAAATCTACATTAGATTGATAAAAATCCACTCCAAATATGTTCCCTTGCTTATTCTTCTTTCTATCATCCCATCCCGTCATTATATTTTTTCCTGAGCCTCCCTTAAGCCTCTTATGAACCCTTTGAACCTTCCCCTATTTTCTCTTCATTTTTTCCTTTTATAACTCAAAATTAGCGTTTGTAGAGTGGACACAGTTACCTATACGGTCGTGTATATGATTGTGTCCCTCAATCTAATTTCAATTCTTAGAAAATTGAGTAAAAACATGGACCCACAGGGCTATGGATAGATGGTGTCACTCATAGACAGATTTAATCATTTACTTTTCTACCTCGATTCCATCTGATTTTCGCTCCTTTTGACCCATGAAGATAATTAGGTCCTAAAAATATAATGTAAACAAATTGAGTACCAAAAATGATAAGAAACTTTCAAATAAATAAAAAATGCACTAAATATGGGAATAAAAATATAGTCTATTTAACATTTATCAATTGGCTTAGTATAAGTAGGAGATTGTTGGTTTATGCTTTATAACTAATCGATTGGTTATACTTTAGTGACATAATTATTTAACAACATTCTTTATCTTATATTTATTTAGATGTATATCATAAAGTCCATAGAATAAATGTATATTACAAATATAATTATAAGATTCATATTGCATTTATGTATTATTCCTAAATTACTCATAGTCGATATTATCTTGATGTTGGACATTAATAGAGCATAAAGAATAATACACTTTATATTTCTTCCTTATGAAATAAGTAGTTGAACTTATAAGTTAACATATAGAGATATTTAAACAAACAAGTGGTACTTGATAAAGAACAAATTAAATGAACTAACCCTTCATGAGAATTCCATTTAAAACATTACTTATATGTCTATGGAAACTCTATTTATAATGAATGTATAAGTGATCCTATGATTTATGATCTATAAAGTGTCTCATATAAGAATTTTTATATTTTGATACTATTTATAATATATTTTTATCAAGTTGGATATAACATGAATTATATGAAGGTAGTTGAGTGATAAATATAAGATTCATCACCTTAAACTTAAACTGATTAAGGAGAATGTTCCATTGTATTCGACTAATGTCGATCTAGAAAATCTTTATCCAAAGTGAAATGATATTTTGAAAATAATTTTTAAATGTCACTAATAAATTAATAGTAGATAACTAATATGATTGGATAAAAATATAATATAAATTAATCAAATACTAAATGTCTAATTAGAACATTATATGATGAAATGATTAAATTATACAAAAAAATTACATGAAAAGGATAATGAAAACCACTTTAACATTCCTAATATTTGGATGATAATGACGCATTGTTAAAAGTCAATCTTAATATATTGATATATACTCTTTAATTAAAAAAATTAAAGATATATTAACTTATCCTAAATATGATTTAAAGTTATAATTTATATCCATTGTTACCATATTTAGAAACCTAACGAGTCAAGCACAAAAAATAGTTAAAAAGAGAAAAATATATTTTAATCAATTTATACTTGATTATAAAATTTGAAAAACTTTAAAATTAGATATGAGATATTTAATAAATTCAAGTTTATTTGAAATTAAGATTTTATTTCAATTAAATTATTAAAAAGGTCTAAACTATATGATCAATAGACTTATCCTTAAAATGAAATAACACTTCTTACCTACCCTCTTTATAAGATTTGTAAAGTTCTTTCAAGATCTCTATATGAATATCATTAAAGGTCCAATAAGCTATGGTAATTACGAAGAGTCAATTTTAAAAATGTATTGAAGGAAATAATAGAAAAAAGATCAAATTACATAATAAAGTATGAATTTATAAATAATATTTTATTATCTTTATGCGTTAATCATGTTTTAGCTTCACCTTTAAAAAATCAAACAAGAAAAATTGGTATTATTCCACTATATGCAAGAACGAATCTCACCCAAAAAAATCCAACAATTTCATTTCAGTAAGAACAATCTTCTTTGTTGCAATGAAGGAAAGAAGAAAAACAATGCAAATTGGACCAAATTACTGCAGTAGAGGCAAAATTGGGCACATCTTAACATTTTCTTTCAATGTAAAGATACAAAACAAAGGGAGCAATCACGCAAGTGATCATAAGACATTTTTGGACTATTGAATGAAATAATATTGTCAGTTGTTGCCACCGCAGTTGATGGCCAACATCACTTCTCACCATCTTCAACTCTAACTGCTAATTTCTTATATGCCATTGTATGAAATGGAGCTGATATAACAGAAAAAATTTCCTCTCTGAAGTGTATCCAAATGCACCCTCTAGATCATTTCTTTTCTTTTGTACTGAATCAATTCACCCACTTTATAGGTATTGAGCTTGTATTCTTTCTCTGTTTTGTTCCCACCAGAGCTTCGCATGCACTTCCCCGAACCTTTCACGACTGTATAAACAGATAGGGAGTTGTCATTACCTTATTGAAAATTAAAAACTAAGAAATACTACTTCCAAATTAATACAGAACCATGAAAGCTTGCCACAAAAAAGAAAACAAGTGAAGTCCCAAAGATTGGAAGCCTTGTGTTGTTCTAATTGTAACCCATTTTCTGTTGTGCCATTTTCACTTTTTAGTTCAGAGAATTCAAGTGTAGAACAAATATAAGCTTTTGTTACCTGAACCTGACCCGCCGGAGCTCCCTAGTGCCATCCACTAATTGTCTAATTGTAATGTATACTCCAGGCTCATCTTCCTCAACCCATTCTGCCTCAATATCACTAGCATTGCTAACAGAGACGGAAGGTTCATCTCTAGACGACGTGGTTGTCCGCGATGGGTCAAAAGATGCTTCGCCTCTTGGACCAGCCATACTGTATCCACTAGAACCACCATAGTAAAGTTGCCCACCACCATGATCCACATGTTCAGATGGAAAATACCCTTTACTTCCAGGAGGTCTATGATAGTTTCTTGGTGTGAAAGTTGGAGCTATGGGACTATCCTTCACAGATTCTATTCTTGTATAAGTTGAATCCCTCGGCTGATGAACAAGACAGTCATTCTGTTAGCACTATAAAGGAGTTTCTACGGTGTAAGATTTAAGATAATTAAAGACACAAAGAATATACGTTTATGCTTAAATCATAGGTTATAAAAAGAAGTTCACAGCCATCTTTCTGTAAGGTTCATGGCATCTCATCTCCTTTTGTCAGCTGCTGAGTTTACACTTATGAGAATAGTGAAAACCAGGGCCTAATACAGGTCTTGCATTATCTCGCATACCAAACCAAAGGGCATTGGCAACATAGTTTTCACTTTTTACAGTCAACTAACAGCTGCAAATGATAGTATGTTCACAATATCTAAAGATTTGTCACGTATATGATTTTATCTTTATGGTGTGAAATTCCAGCTACAAAGATACAGGTGTTTACTGAAAGGGATGATTTGGGCTTGATGAGCATACGAAGGTGGTCAAAAAAAATTTCAAAACTTGTGAATCTGTAAAACTGGTTTAGGCTATTAAGCTTAGAGGTAGCTGGTATGAAGCCTTTGTTAGCAAAAACCAGGAAAAGAGGAAAGGAATTTGAATCTAAAAGAACTAAGTGAATCTAAATTTCAGAGAATTTGAATTCAACATAAGAAGAGATTTACCTCATCCTCAGACCTTGGTGGGGTGTGAAGTGCTTGACGATTAAACCTTTGGACATTGTAGAGCTCCATGATTCTGTCATAGTTCTCACCCCACCACCGTTGAGCTTCCCATTTATTGAACATCTCTCGGCTTCAAACTCCAAATATCCAAGAAATGTAAGCTTATGCTTGTAGTAGCTAATAAGTTCTAAGAATTTATCGCCTTATAAGTAATTAAAATGTATTCATGGTGTTCTAATTTATGATATTCAAGACAAGAATACAGCTAGGCAACTAAAAATTTAACTAAAATATATAGAATCTACAAAATCTAATGAACAGGTGAGTTCTTGAACCTATTGATCCCTGAAACTTCTTTTTTTAAAAAAATTCTAGTGAAAATCCGTATCTCCGAAATTACTTGATAAATGATTGCTGCTCATCAAATGGCAGGTAAATAATATAGAATACAAGATAGGGAATATGGAGAGATTTAGAGTTTTAACTTTTAAGTCTGAAAAGCAGGGAGTTAACAAGGGATATCTACTACACACCTGAAGCGAATACGCTTTAGATCATTTCCACCATTAGGAAGAGAAACGAAGGTAATATGAACACCGGGCTCCACCTGTGCCATCCATTCCTTGGGTTCATCCTCGTCCTCAAGCACCACATCACAGGACTCCCCTCCTCTAGGGATGTGATCACCGCTGAAAGCTGAACTGAATCTTGAGTCTGCTCTCGTGCCGCGATGATGTTGACCACCACTTGTAAAATCCCATGCAGGTGTTGAGCTTGAGCTTCCACCTCCAAGGTAGGGATATGGTACACCTTCTGAAGCAGTATCAAAGTCAGGATACGGCCGATGAGCTTTCTTGTCTCCGGTGGAGCTTGTGCAGGGCTTGCATTGCCGGTAAGCTCCTGAGAATTTCAATGCCATATCCTTTATCTGCAACATTGTTGAAGTTCAAGGTTGTCAAGGAAGTTTATTAAGAACTATACACTTCAGCTGATTTTGGAGCAAGACCACAATGATTTATCTTTTTTTTTTTTTTGCGTAAAACCTTCACATGTTTAACCTCACAAACGATCGTAAAAGAATAAGACAATGATGTAGTGAGTTCAAAGAAGAGGACATGAAAGTGGAATTTATTCCAGTACAAGTATTCCTTAAGTTACAAAAGAAGAACTTGGCATGATTTGATTGTTAAAAGAGTACCCTGTATAAGTTCTCAATCAAAAGCATGTGGAGAAAGCTTGTCTGTGAATAAAACAGAGTCAAGAATTAATGCAAAAAATGCAGATGCAAAAAATGCGGATGCAAAAAATGCAGATTATTATTTAGTTTCTTGTACGATTATATAACGACTAAAGAACTAGACCTTATGTTCATTCCTTTCTCCATATAATATATGATATAAACACCTTTGAGATATGGTGAGTAGACAAGAATCCAGTGGTGGGTCAGAACAAGGACATTGCAATGTTCATTGTTAAGATGGCCCCTTTCTTTTGTTAAAGATTTCACTATTGCTTAAGGTGGGGAATATGTTGTCACCATTCTATTCTGCAACCCCATTTGGCATGCCAAACTGTGCTGCTATATTAGTACTTAAATATCCTCATAATGGAACTGAAGAATATACGTAGTTCACTGACAGGACTCAACAGCTTGTTATCCTTCTTTTTGTTTGTAGTGAAACTTCAAAGTCGAGCTAGTGCAAAGTATGGCCCAGAATTTCTGGAAATGACAAACCCTTTCACACTTGGAACAGTATCCACCACTGTTGATTGAGGGAAAACAAAAAGGATGGTTTCTTCAGTTGGCTTGAAGGTAAAGTATCATTTTTGGATTCTGAAGTGGACAGAAATGTAGGATCAGTTGCAGAATTCCTGGAAACGATTTGACTTCCTACTTGGAACGGTACAAGAGGATATCATCTTTACGCAAAATTATTATGTTCTAATAAAGAATATATATGGAATTTGGTAGTCAAAGCCAATGAAGCCACTCCTACTCCTAAAAATGCTTAAAACTTGGTGAAATGATGTCAGCAGTCACCACCAACCTCTGGGGAGCTAGCGAGGGTTGAGGGGTTCTAGTTGGCATGTCAAAGTCGGGAAATACTCTGTAACTAGGCACCTTCATTGCAGCACTGCAACTACTAGTGACAGCTCATGTAGAATAGGCACAGGAGGTGGTTGACATCACATACACTTATTACCTCAACGCCAAACCCCAAAATAATATGATTTTGAAGAATTGGTATTTATTTAGAGAACATTTTGGCACAAATTTTACATTTAGTTCAAAAATCCAATGAATGCTTCTGAGGCATGCCATTTATGGAGGTAACAAAGACAAGATCAAGCACAATACACGACTCCTTCAACTAAACAAAATAAGTTTATTCTTGTAATTAAGATTTTTTTCCTTTGACCATTGATTTTTTTTCCAGACAAAGAATTTTATGTTATGTAAGAAAGGAAAACCTTTTTTGTTTTAATTACAAACGCTGATTTTATATATTAAGGAGAATCTTTTGAGGTAATGGATAAAGACATAAAATTATATTAAATAGTTACTATAGATAAATAGTTACACAGGCAGAAGGCAGTCAGAATGAGAAGGCCTGTAAAAAAGTAAAAAAGCCGAAGGTCGGACCCAGGATGGGTCCACCATATCTCATGGACCTATGATTTTGTTTGGTTTCACAGACAAGGAATATTATATAAGGCAAAAAGATTATCTGCAAAAGCAACACAAACTAGAAAAAGAAGCATTTAATATACACACATATTGCTGAGACAGGCGTATATGCTAATATATAGTACACAGAGTTAGAGGAATAGGTATAGGGCAGTATTAGGGATAGGTAAGGTAAAGGACCTGTGTGGTCAGGCTTTTGACGGCTTCCTTGGTATTGGGTGTTCCACTTCCACGCGCCGCTCCTCCTCCACCTTCTTCCTCCTCCGCCACGGGCTTTGTACACGCTATGCACGTAAACATCTTCTCTTCAATTCACTTTCAAACCTTCTAGCCCTCTGCCCATGCGACCAAGCAAACGTTAATGAAATACAAATTGTAAGAAATATTAGGAAATGAAGACACCATCAACTCCACTAAATTTGTAAAAGGAACAAATTGGGTGGATTGTACTAAGCTTATGCTTTTGGTCAAGCGGGGGTGACACAAACATTCTTTCATGTCCTTGATGAGATAGACAACCTTGTATGGGCCCTTATATTAAAATGTGAACATGCATAACCATATTTACATGCAAAAAAGAGAGATTTTTTTTTTCCAATTCCACCGCATCATTTTACCCCCAAAAGAAAAGAAAGGAAAATAGCCCATCAAGGATTGGAAAGAGATGGGCACATAGAAACAAAGAGAGAGGACAAAACTGTTGGCATTGAATGCAAAGAAACTAATAAGAAATTGAGATTTGATGTTATGGTTGCGTTTCTAGACTTGCTATTCTTAAAGAAATGGCAATTGGTTTTGGAGAAAGACAAAAAGGAAAAAGATAAAGAGGTTCAAGTCTCGGGATCAGAGAAGAGCTGGACACAATAATAACAACAGTGAGTCACTTCATAGAAAAAGAAAGGAAAGGAAAAAGATTTGAGACATTGGCACAAAGTTGGTCTAATTAGATAATGTGTGCGCACATCCTCATTGCTTTTAAATTTTAATGTACAAAGAGATATAGAATGTGCAAGCCGAAGTTTCTGGAAAGAGGAGGATATAAAAATCATTTTTTATTCAACCAATCCATAGATTAAAGGAGAAAACAGAGAAGGGTAGATTTTGTTTCGCATTTTTTTCTAGTTGTTGCGTTTGGTGGGGTAATAGAAAAGAGAAGAAATGAAATGACAAGTGGATCATAATTATCGAAAACGACATAGCCTTAGGAACGAAGACCCCTCAAAGAGGAAAAGAACTTCAATCTGCTGTTCTAATTTCTTTCTTAGCTGTCGGCTTTTATATCTCATTCATCATCAATCTTCAGTCCTTTGTATCCAGATATGCTTAGTTTTGCCTCTGCTCTTAGTTCCCTATTTCTTTCACTCTCTCTTCTTACCTCTGGCTATTGAAGTTTCACCCAATTAACCGCAGGTTCTATGCCCCAATGAAATAAACAAACGCATAAATGGGTTACTGAAAAAGCAATATATCAGTGTACTTGGAGAGAAATTCTGGAGAAGCTAAACGCATTAAAACGCCTGTTAAAAAGGTAATCACTTGACTGGCAATTTGAAACCTTATTGGGATCTGGAATTTAGTGAATTTTGGGTCCAGATATTTGAATAAGATTGAGAGGCAAGAAAGAGAGAGACAAATAGGAGGAGTAAAGTGCAGCTCTGTTTGGTTGCTAAGAAAAGTCAAAAAGAATAAAACAAAACAGAAGCAAGAGAGAAAGAATCTGAAATTATTTTCTTTAGCAACTCCAAAACACGCAAATCAAAAATCTTTCGTAGCATGTGATCAAATAACAAAAGAAGAACCTAATACCAAAAATGATGCAACTTGTTTAGGCGATGAGAAAGTGAAGGAAACAAAACAACGGAACAAAGAACTAAAACATCAGAAACCAAACAGAGCTCTTACCTTGATCAGTTGCTTCTCAAAAACACACACCCTTCAACGTTAGCTTAAATCTTCAGAAAACAACAACACGCATCCAATGTCAACAAAACCATCGGCTCTTTACAGGTGGATACAGAGCAGCAAACCCTTTGGTACTTTGCGAACTCAAATATTCTGTTCACTGACACGCAGAAATCAATGAAGCAAAGATACACTTATGATTTTTTCTTATCAGCGGTGGCTTAGAAAAGATCATGACCGCAATCTCTGTTGCTGCTACGCATACAAGACTAGTAGTAGTAGCAGCAATAGTATTGCTGGAAGCTATGAAACAAAACAACAAAGGGGAGAAAAGAAATGGAATGTCGGAAAATTTCTCGGGCAAGAGAAAAAATTGTGGCTGTGTATCCGCGAAGAGCAATAAAAAAAAAACGGCAAGTTCCGACAGCGGAAGCTGGCGATTGCCTGTGAGAAACAACACTTACAGCAAGGAAAGGGACAACTTGGGCTTGTGGCATTTATTAGGGAAAAAACATATGGGATTGACGCCGTCAGTTTAGAACAGTTAAATTTAACGTGAAGCTTAGAATTGTCAATTTTTAATTAGTTTATTGATATTAAATTAATAAATTTAGATAAAGAGAATTATTTAGGAGAAAAAGAGATAATAATGATATAAACACATGGTCTCGAGAAGTGAGGACAGTGAGGACCCACATGTTTGGATGACGTAAGGGAGGGATCTCTTACGTGTAATACTGGATGTTGATCCAACAGCTGAGATTGATCACAAGATATTTTGACAGGCGAAGGAACTATCCCATCAAGGGTTATAATTATTTAATTTCTGAATTTTAGTTAATTGAGAAAGATCAAAGCATTGAAGTGGTGGGAATGGGATGGGAGGATGAGTCGACGAGGGCAGAGGGCAGAGGGCATGGCATAATTGGCAGAGAAGCAAAGAGCTTTAATTAATGTGAACTTGTTAGTATGACCCATTCGCTAAGAAATCCTTTTAGATTTCAACTTTTTTTAGTCTCTTTTTTTAAGAAAGGATCCCAATTACTTTACAGATCAAAGAATAGAATAAATGAGAAACTAACATATCCTTTTTAATTCATTAATAACTCACTATTTCTTAAGAAACTTACATCCAATTAAAACACTCAAATTGTTATTGCTACAATGCGATAATCTTTTGATTAGAGGATAATTATCTCTCTTTGCTCCAAGGACTAGTGTATTTAATTTATAAGAAGGCCTATCTTTTGGTGGGAAAGGTAGTAACGTTTGTGAGGAGTCCAGATCATCTGTTTAATATTATGATATTTTATTGTATCTAATAAATTTCAGCTATTTATTTATGTGAGTTCTGTATGAGGCCTAATATATTTGCTTGGAAAAGCTGGAGGAACTTCATTACTTTAGCAACTATCACGTGTACTGAAATGGGTTAGTAACATTTTCGAATGGAATATAGGTTCAATTAAATGGGTAAAAATGACGAAACACGATCAAGTCGTCCACCTTAGTAAACTTCTTTCACCAATTTTTTAAATATGCCTAACATTACTGCAAAATGTTAAGGAAAAACATAACAGAAGGTCGTTATAGACAAATGCAATTATTTGTATTTCTTAATAAAAGGCACCAACTTTTCTTATATTTTTATTAATTCCTCCAAAATTTAATTTACTTTTAAAATATTATGAGAAGTTCAAATGTTTTGTAAAAGGTTCAAAATCAGTTTCTTAGCTAAGTTTTTGTGTTAACTTTAGTTAATTTGACATTTTTTAGAAGTTTGATAATGTAAATAATCATGTCAGGGTAACTGAAAAAGCAAACCATATAAGTAGTATATGTTAACTATATTAATTTATCATATTAACATGTTCATTACTTATCTTAAAAATACATTAATTTATCATATTTAAGTGAATGGCCAAACTCATTTATTTTAAAAATACTAAATGACTAATGTCATATTTAAGTCATACATAACGAAGAAATTTTTTTCTTTATTTATTAAGTTAAATTTACTTCATGTATGTAATTTTTTTATATTTGTCCTTAAACATATTCAAGTTGATAACTATTAAGTTATTATTATTATTATATATTCTATGTTTTTTATTAGAGTTATAAACTTAATTTTTGAAGAATTTAATATCTAAAATATAAATTTCTATAAAAATATTAAACAAAATATTAAGATACATAATATTCATACCCTTATACTTTTTTTTTAAATCATGTCCTTATAAGTCATTTTACATATAAACAGCTAAAACTAAACAGCTAATTTTACCAAACATCAAATGACAAACAGCTAATGCAATCAGCTGGTCAAATCAGCTAATAGAATCAGCTATCAGCTAACAGCTGACAGAATCAGCTAACAGCTAATGTAATCAGCTGTTTGCCAAACAGGACCAATATCTTTTAGCGGGACGTTTAGCTTAATTGGAAGGTTTTGATGTTTTAAAAAGGATTTGTCTAAACTACGGATAAGACATCTTGAAAGCTTTTCGGTAATCATTAACATCCAGATATGACAGAATGTTATAGATGGATAGTGTAGGTGGAAATGTTGAGGGGTATGAATCATATACAACTAATTAAAATATTTATTTTATAAATAAACCCATTGATATTTAATTTGATCTTGAATATTTACAGCTTTGCAATCAAAAGGCAGCATGCATGACGAGTGGATGCTGATACAATACTTTGCTTCGCTATATATGCTAAATACTAAGTTACATTTTCATATTTTCTTCTGCGAACATTACAATGTTTGCAATGCAAAGCTCTTTTTGAATCAGATGAACTAGCAAGGCTTTGAACTGTGCAAATAAGACAAATTTTTTTAAGGTAAACAAAACTTCCGACACTGCAAAGGATGTAAGGAATCAGTCAAGAAAGTTGAAAATCCAAACGGGAGATCTCTAATCTTGTCAAAAGATAAGAACAAACAAGAAGTGGGTTGGTTTGTGGGACATGTCTCATTGTGTAGTGATAAACCAGAGCAAGTATATATGGTGTGCAACTAAAGAAGCCTTTTCCAATCTTTGATCAGTGATATTGGTACGGTAAGAATAGGTCCATTTGGTCACTGACTAAACCGCCTGTGACCGGTGACTACACATTGGGTCTGTTCTGTTGGGCAGAGTACGTTTTACACCAGAGAGATGTTACTGAGTACTGTTGTCGGTTGTCAGCTCCAACTCTGGAATTGCCGTTTGGTTGCTTGCTTGGCTAGCTGTTGGTCTGGTTTGGGTTTGTATCATTGTATGTATGATGTGGATGTGTGTTGCAATATGTATGTAATAAGTAAATAATATTGTTATTAGAATATGCAGGTCTTGTGCTTTGCTTTTAGCTTTAACCACTTCCTGTGCTCTTGTCCTTCGGCTTTATTCCTGGGGCTAGCCTGTCTTTACGCAAAGAATGCTTGAAGTACAGGGACAACCCAGACAATAAAAGGAAAAAACACATACCCGTAGTTTACACCACCCAAATCTATCTATCTTAAACCTTCTTTTTTGTTTTGTTTACTAGAATTGGCATGCAATTTGCAATGCAAGGTGTCATTGCGTGGATATCTAAGCTTTTGGTAAAAAAAGGGTTCTCCACAAGATCGTCTTAGCCAAGAAAAGCATAGTCAAGGTACCAAAAGCATTCAAAACACTCCTCCATGCTCATGCCCATCATCACTTAAGAGATTGTTTTTCTCTTTTTTCAATTTTAGTTCTTGAAACAAATTCAAATTTTAATCGCTTTAATTACAGCTTTCTCATTTTATACTCATCTTTTCTCCAGTACCAATGTGTCTAAAGAAAAGATCAACAACGGGAAGATGTAGACACTAATTTAGTAACATGTCAGGTGAGCGGGATCCCTATGCTTTAAAGACCAATCACTTGATTATGATTATATAGGTTTTAGCAGAAGGATTGATTTCGTCCTGCATTCAGTATCAGTATATCAGGGAAGATGTAAACACTAATTTATTCAGTATCAATATCACCTAATTACTATTAATGTAAAGATCTAGTGATGATTTATAATAATTACAAATAACGTGAATATATATAATTAAGATAAATAAATTAAAATTAAACTGTAGTTGCAGTAGCAGACATGAGATCCAGAATGGAACTGTGAAAGCACCTGAATAACTTTTTTGTCAAAGTAATATACAAAAGAAGGAAAAATGTAGGAAAGAAGGGAGGCATGAAAGGTAAGGTGT
The DNA here is from genome assembly GCA_026770325.2 of Erythroxylum fimbriatum. NCBI lineage: Eukaryota > Viridiplantae > Streptophyta > Magnoliopsida > Malpighiales > Erythroxylaceae > Erythroxylum > Erythroxylum fimbriatum. Next base: position 4,129,961 of record JANZLH020000078.1, read on the forward strand.
GGGAGATTAGACTTTGTTTTAACGTTAGGAATGTGCGGTCTTGAACTGGTGTGATGATGCATATTATGGTACGTTGAAAAGTTTGTGTTATAAAAGGAACATTATATTCAGTCGATCAACTCTTTCAAAAGCAAATCTCTCCCTCTATCTGAAGCCCTAGCCTTTCCCCATTTCCAATGCCTTTGATTTTGCAATGAGTTCCTTTTCCTTCTTTTCTTTTTCCTACGATGCAAATTAACACAAACCATTAGGATCGGACGGACTTGCCGCTTCCCATGTTAAAAGAAGAGACGCAGCTAGCTAGCTGTACTTTGGTTTAAAATAGTTTCATGTTTTCAATCCCATTTACCTTTCAAATTAACTTGAAATGATAAAGGAGAAACCAAATCATCCTCGTGATAGTAAATTCAAAATACTCCTTACGACCCACCTGCGGAGAAGTTTTATTTGGCTAAAAAGTTGATAAAAGTAGTGATGATCTTATTACAAAAAAATTTCATTTAGCTAGGCAGAGGCAGGCAAATAAAACCTATGACTTAGTACATCAATTTCAAGCGAATATATCAGTCTATGCATATTATAATCAATGCTTTAACAACCATGGCCATGCCCATGTTCATGTTCCTACTTTAAGAAAGATCTTTTACCGATGGTCGTATTTGGAGAGCTAGTACTAATGTTTCTTTTGTGACAACATTTTGGCCACTACCACCTATCCACCTTTAACCTTTCAATTGATGGTTTAGAGCTGCGGTTGCGGTCTCTCTAACTGTTACATAACAATTAATTAAAACAGATGTGGATCGAGGACAACAAATGTCAATGCAATAGTCACATAGATAGAGTGTAATGTTACCTAACAAATTTAGGAAGATGAAAAAGACTCGTGTAAACACAAGATAAAGGAGGAACAAACTTGTAAACCATTATGTACAGGAAACGATTGATGAAATTGTAACTATTTCCTTGCCATCTTCAATATATATATATGCTATTAGATGGCAAACATTTTAGGAGTTCATACAAAATGTCAAATACACTACAACAGAGATGACCTTAATTTGGCTACAAAAAAAATATATTCATAGCTAAAGGTATATAAATCCTCACTAATATTTGTTGACTACGATTTAGTTCAAATGTCATCAAATTCTTGTAGTTGAAAACTATAGGCGACGTTTTGTAGTAATCATCGTTAATAGTTTTTTTACTACGCTTTATTTTTGTAGTCAAAAACTATAGCAAGGTTTTGAGAAATCGTCACCAATAGGTTTTGCTATGCTTCTTTTTCTTAGCTAAAAATTATTAGCTATATTTATGGAAACTTGGCTATGATCCCATAAACGTAGATAAATACAAAAAACGTAGCGAAAATTTTTTAGCTACATTTTATACAATGTGACCAAATTTTTTGAGCTATGTTTTGACCGAATGTTACACAGATTTAAAATAAATTATTTGTTATATTTTTAATCCATATTATTATATATAATGTATCGATATATTTTTATTAATTTATTATAAAAATTGTACAAAAATAATTGAAAATTTGAAGCATTGTATATAAAAATAAAATATCATTAAATTTCTTTGTATACAAGATTTTAATTACAACTCCAACAATTCTTATATACAAAATAATAAATGCAAATACCATTTTATAAATTAATTATAAATGCTGAGATTATCAAAAAAATTTCAACATCCCAATAAATCTATAATAATCCAAAAAGCTTAGTTAAAATATTGTGATTATTGAAGCAATATTTTTAATTAAAGTAAACATCACATAACTTTACCATTCACGACATAAATCACTCATCAGTTGTATCTTTATCAATTTCACAATATGAGGAAAAGTATTAAATTTAACTTATAATACAAACCATAATTGAAAGGAAAAAGTATAAGAGATGTAATTAATACCATTCGCTTTCATCTTCATTGCTATTATAATCTGGGGCCAATTTTTTTTTCTGAATAACTTATCATGTTTGGCCAATTTTGCTTGAGTATCGTCTTGAAGTTTTTGAATGACTATTTTTTGTGATGAGGTAGAAACATTTGGCTTAGGCCTAAAGCCAAGACGTTTGACATAACCAGAATATGTACTATATGGTATTGCAAATGTCTTCTACATTGACCTTATCCTCTCAGACATTGATTTCTGTAACAACTTTTACATCTTATTCTAAAATTTTAAAAACAAAATCAACATTTAATCCAAATAAATGAACTTAAATATTAAACAAATTTTTATACTTACATAATTAATTTATGCTTATTCTAACATCCGCCCTTTACTTTCCTTATAGTGAGTGACTTTGTATAGTGTGATCTTATCACTCTTGTCCATGTAATTCCTTCTCACTCCATTTTATAAAAGAAAAATACAAGGCACAATAAATATTATAGTGTTTTTCGATATAATTATAACTTATAAACAAAGATCTTATATATTCATTTCGGATAACTACAAATAATTTGGACCCTTGATTGTGGTATTTTCATTTTTCTCTATTGACCTTTCCTTCTCACAATTTTCCTAAATAAAGAAAAAAAGATTAGGTAGTCATTAAATCATCTAGCAAGATTAATGGAAGCGAATGTGAAGGGAAAGAAAACAAACTTGAACTGTGGGGTCAATCCAATCATCACATAAATTATTCCAATTTTCTTGAGACATTCATTCCAGAACATGTTTTCGTGCCTCTACATCTGATAGAAAAAATTTATAAAACTGATGCAACTTATAATAGTGATCCTTGGTCCTTTGTTTCAATAATAAAGTCACACAATTTGAAACATCAGGGCTCTCGATACCGACAATATTCAATTTCAACTGTGAAAAATAAGTAAAATTATAACTAATCTTAAAATAAATGAAGCAATATTACATATAGTTAAATATATTGAAAAATTACAACTTCTTCCAAAGCATTGTCAAGCAAGTTATCTTCCTTCAAGTCCTTAACATGCTTCAAGTATGGTAATTCTATTCTCGAAATAATCCCCAACTCACTTGAGAATTTTATAGATTGGATCTTGTCTACAAGATGACCTTATTGAGTATCAATCTGTATTGACAACTTGATATTCATTACAACAATCATTCGTTGCAATTCATAACCACTAGTTTTATCTTTACATCTTTTTTTAAAACTAGCATCAGAACTTGACAACCAATCAATAATGATAAGGAAATATTAAAATATATAAATATATATTTGAGCATAAGTCTATTTGTAGGTGCTAAAAATTAACAAACATGAACTACTTGATTCATTGTTGTTTGAGGCAAAATGAAGTTATGTATAACTGATTTTATTGGTAGATGAGGTAGAATGTTGTTGTTGGCTAGGAATTGAATTGATGGCACCAACTGATTGATCTGGTTGAAGCTATAAATCCCTCTATTCTACATTTTCCATACCTGTCACTTTCTTCCCTTTGTTTCTACCAGATGCTATTATTATATTGGATATATAAAAATATATAAATTTTAGTAACATTACAATACATCCAATCATCATTACCAACATACATTCAATCATTAACATTAATTGCATTAACATATCTCAATCATCAACAATCTGTATTAACATAAGTTAATCATTAATAATACACATTAATATAAGTCCATCAATAATACGCATTAACATAAGTCAATCATCAACAATATGCATTAATATAAGTCAACCATCAATAATACGCATGCTACATAAGTTAGCCATCAATAATACGCATTTAACATAAGTTAATCATCAACAATATGCATTAACATAAGCCAACTATCAACAATACGCATTAACACATGTTAATCATCATTGATCGCATTAACATAACTCAATCACCAACAATACGCATTAACATAAATATTACCAACATTACATTTGAAACAATATAAAGAACACTTTTATTACCTTCAATCATCATGATCAAGTTCTTGAAATTCAAATTCATTAATTGAATTATGATTCGACTCTTCATTGCTATTATACTTGGCCAAAGTATCATCATTGTCAAATAATTCATTCTCAATATAGTCTTCATCTCTTTGGATGACAAGATTGGCTTGTACTTCATTTGTTTATAATATATTAGGATCAACATCTCTCCTATAGAATGATGATATGTTTGCATCTTCTATTTGGAGGGTTCCATTATTCAACTCCGATTTAATCTCTTGATATACTTCATCACCATCTTCACCCATTGGACCATTTTCCCTGTAACAAAAATAAAAAAATTTTAGTGTTGAAACTTTTGAACAACTTTACAATTGCTACCCAATACAGTGTCGTTGAGGCAGAATACTTGCTTCATTTGATTTGCAAGCAAAAAAGGTTCATTATCATATCATGTGTTACTAACATTGATGCTAGTAGTATTGCCATTCACTTTTATGTTCATCCCTTTATCACAAAGATTAAACCATGTGCACTTAAATAGAACAACCTTTTTATCATTGATGTAATGCAACTATATTATTTATGAGATGGCACTGTAAAAGTCAACTAAATCATTGTTATGTTATCCCTCAACACCAACTCCATAATTTTAGCTTCTAAGTCGACCGCCACAATCTTTATGTGAAATCCAAATCCCTTACCAATGCAACCTGTATATTTTTTCCACACATGTAAGGTCCATATGCCAAAGCATATAATGTTGTTGTTGCCTTTGGCAATTTACAGTTATGTAACCATATCATCTGTAAAAAAAATAATAATCTAAAGTTAATTTCACCTACAATTTTCATTTGTTCACAGTATTTCAAGAATAACTTACTAGAGTCTTAAACCATAATGAGAAGTTAATCTTGTGTCTCCCTTCAACTTTAACAATCCTTTTGCTTCTAATCTCATCTTTGTGTTCTTTATTTAGAAAAGTAAATAGATGATAGAAAACACAGGTTGAGTACTATGTTTAAATATGAAATAGTGAATCAGAAGTAATACACATACTCTATATAGAAATTGACTTCCTCACAATTGTTTAAAATATACGAATGGCCAATTTTGAGTTCGTCTTTAGTTAACTCCACATATTTTCCTATTCCAAGTGGCCTTACTTTTTGAGAGAAAATTGACAAGCCACCATTTTAATCAAAATTAAGTTACATTTCTCTCTTTTATACTTACAGGGATGGATTGATATATATCCTAATCTAACGTTCCTTAATAATTTATTTGCTTCATAGTAAGATTTAGGCAATTTGTGTCTAATAGGCAATGCATCACTGAGCAACTTAATCAACATGTCAAAAGATTCATTACTCTATTTATTATCTACCTTCAAATGCAACAACTTGGCAACAAAAGATAACTATGAGAATTTCGAGCAACTTTATATAATTTCTTAAAATATTTTCTATAATACTGCCAAATATATTAGGCAAACTAGTATCATTCATAGTCTCCATATAATTCTTCAAATCCTCTAAGATCTCTCCAATCTTATCATCATCATCATCATTAATTTCACTACCATCTACATCATATTGTTACCAGCATCATCACCTGTATCAACACTTTTAGCATTACTTGTTTCACCATCCTCGAATTAGCAAGTAATTATATATCATTTGATCTTTTACAAATTGCATAAAACTCTTCACTGCTTCTAAGTATTGAGTGAGTCATTTCCGTTAAGACATCCAACTTTTGTCCATGTAGCTATACAATTAAAAGTAAATTACTAATTGCAATTTAAGTTTTAAGTAACATAATGATAAATCAATACAAGTTGACATACTAAGTTTTAATTAAACCAAACAATGAAATTGAGCATGCTAAGAATAAAAAACATGAACCCATCTTATGTTTTAAACTTACCTCTTAATTATGAAGCAATAATTGTAATATCTGATTCAATGTGTGCTTTCGTTGTTATAAGCTTCAACACCTATTGTTCGACTGCATTTGTAAATAAAGTATTGATATCATCATTCCCTAAATGCATAATAATCTTATATGTATATAATAAAACAAGAAAACTTGAACCCAAATTAGACAATCCATAAAGGATAGATTCTAAACAAGGTTGATAGATAATTTATGGTCCTACTTAATCATGATTCAATCCTAAAATAATTGAACTTAATATTTTCAAATAAAAACAATCAAGTGTAAAACAAGCAAATAATTGGCAGCCACACAAGTGTTTTGTGACACCATATAAAATTGATTTTACCATACCCGTTAACCATACTAGCCTATAAGAACACATTTTAGTTACCATGTCATAAAAAATCTCTTTAGCAGCAATTAAGTAGCCACATTTCACATACATATCCAAAATAGCATTTATCAAATTCAGGCTACAATTTAAATTACTCTTTCTGATGTATTCATTAATACTCTTTCCCATTTTCAAATCACCTTTCAACAAACAAGTTGAAAGAACAGTAGTGGCAGTGACCTTGTTTGGTTCAACCCCACTTAACAACATGGAATTAAAAAGCTCCAAAGCCTCGTTATAATAGTTATGTAGGGAATAAGCATCAACCATTGATGTCTAAGAAACGACGTGTCTAAAATAAGTTTGATTGAACACTTGACGACTTAACCCCAAACAAGAACACGTGCTGTAAAAATGGATCAACCCATTTTGGACCAACAGAGAAGAAACTAAACCCATTTCCAAACGAAATAATGAACCGATTTTCCCTCTAAAGATTTTAAGAACCACTTGCACGTTTGAAGAAGTTGGACCATGAACTTAAAGCTGATGATAAAGACATAAGAAGCCTGAATGAGTATTTAAATGATAAAAGGAAGAAGTTCAAATACCTTCATTTCAATACATCAACTAATATGGATTTGAAAATTCACCTCAAGTAAGGGATGATATTTGATTCAGTAACTACATTTAGAAGGATATTGAAGAACAATTCCATATAAGAAATTTTTAACTTTCTTGAAAAAAGAGTTAAGGATTGTTAATGAGTGCAAGAAAGCATATATGTAGAGAATTCATGCTAGTCTCACTCAAAACAAAGAAACTTTCTAAATTAAGACATTATAAAATAAGCATAATTGTGGTAAAGTATTTAATAGAAAAAATTTAATTATAAGTAGATTGTCAAGACCTATATGGCACATTTTAGAGTTAGTCGAAGTTAGTTTTTTTTTTGTTTGAAACCAGATATTTAAAGGGACCATTAGTAGAATATTTTGGATATTATAGCAGACAAAGTCGAGAGATGTGCTATATTTGGTGCTTGGGCCGGGATGAATGAGTATAATATGAAAAATAAATAAGATATGCTTTAAATATTATAGAACATAATAAATATAGTTCACTGTATATTAAAGCTCCTAATAAATTTTTTTATTCTTGTTATGTTTGTCTAGAGCAAATGAACTATGGTTTTATCAATATTAATAGGTCTATAATCTAGATTGATGAGTGTCGTTTTGAAGATACAATTATGGTGTTCAGTCATTGACTTTTTTTTAGTAAAAAGGAAAAAAGCGCATCTCCCGCCGATACACAGTGCCGTGCTTTTCCCGGTGCATTAAAGGAAGGATTGGTAGAGGAGGTTCTTGCAGAACATGGATGCCTGGATTAGCCAATCCTGCGAGAGTAGCCAAAGTATCCGCACACTGATTCCCTTCTTGAAGTATATGCTGAATTTGCACCTCCCAGTCACGTCGGAGAAGATTGTGGGTACCTGTCGGCAAAAAGTTATTTCTATCAAAATCAGTAATAGAAGAGGATAACATATTAATGACTTCTAAGGAATCCACTTCAAGCAGGATACGTCTGTACCCTAGTGACCAAGCTAGGGTAAGGCCCGAGTGGACTCTCCAGAGTTTTGTCGAGAGCGGTGAAGCATTGCCAAAGTAATGTAAAAACCCGCCACACCACTAGTCGTGCCAATCGCGAAGTAAACCTCCCGCGAATGCTCTAGACGATGAGGGCTTAACTGCGCCGTCAGTGTTGAGTTTGATCCAATCCTCTGGTGGTTTAGTCCACCTCAATAGGCTACCCGCAGGTAACCCATTGGTGGAGAAGACACAACTTTCCATAGCCCTCACCTTAGTTATCCAGGCCACAAACTCTTTATGGCTCGCGTACCCTCATCGGGCCAAATAAAATCAGGCTTAAAAATACTTTTATTACGCCACTGCCACAGCATCCAACAAGCAACTCCAAAAGCAGTAGCCTAATTGCCCTGTAACAACGAAGAGTGGGGCAGGAGATTCGAATGAATCCACATTTTCAGGTCCTGATGAAAAAAATCCCAACTGACCACTTCCGGGGAGAATTTACGCCAGAAGGCTGTCACTCTCGGACAATCCCGTACAATATGGAGAGTAGTCTCTTCTTGTCTACAGAAATGACAACTGCTTTACGGAGCGATATGACAAGCCACTCATCGTTGGTTGGTCAGGAGTTTATTTTTGGTCATTAACCAAAGGAAGGAATGGATCCGCTGAGGTCCCGTCCATTTCCAAATGCAATCTCAAATGTTTGCAGACCTATCCATAGACTGATCTTCAATGAGGTCATAGGCGGAAGCCACCGTAAAGCGGCCATGATCAGTCGGGGCCCAAAGGATGGAATCAGCGGGTGGATCCTCGATATTGATGGGGATAGCGGCAATATCCAGGCAAACTGGGTCTGAGAGGTATTGATGGAGTGTCTCCCATTGCCAGTCACCCTCCTCAGTCCAGAGATCGGCCACTTTGGCATAGAGGATAGTTTCAGGGATTGGGGAGGTAGCCACGGATAAGAGGGGACCCTACTCGCTTACTCAAGTGTCTAACCAGAAGGCTATGTGCCGACCGTTCCCGAGCTTCCAATGGATACCTTGGTGAACAAATTGCCAATTTGCCGCGATACCCCTCCAAAAGGTCGAAGCCCCTGGCCGAGCTATCGACTCAAGGATATGGTAAGGTGCCATTCGATATTTTGCCCTCATGGTACGGACCCATAGCGAATTCGGTTTTGTAATCAAAGTCCAGCCCATCTTAGTAAGCAGAGCATCGTTTGTAAAGCGAAGCTTCCGTATGCCTAGTCCTCCATCTTTTTTGGGCATACACACAGATGCCCAGTTAACTAAAGCCATTTTTCGGTGCTCGTCCGTGGAACCCCAGATAAAATTGCGCATGATGCGTTCCAAATCATCACAAAGTTGGCGTGAAAGCCTAACTGTTTGCATAGTAAAGATAGGGAGAGCGGAGATCACCGACTGAGTGAGTGTGACTCTGTCGGCTAACAACAAATGTTTGGCTCGCCAGCCTGTGAGTTTCTGTTGAGTGTTATCCAAAATATGTTGATAAGTGGAACGTGTGGACCATTCATGAAGCAAAGGCAAGCCTAGATATTTGCCAAATGAAAACATTTATACACTAGCATGGGTAATATACATGCTTTATATATGGTATTTAAGGATGAAGGACCACAATATGATAAATTGAGAGGATATTTCTTAACTATTATATAATATAAGAGAAGCACTTCATTATATATCAAAGCTTATAATAGTTTTTTAACACTCTCTATATTTGTCTAAAGTAAGTAAAACAATACTTATAGGCCTATAATATCTACATCAATAAATATCGTTTGTAACACAATATGGTGATCGATTGTTGACGATAATAAATGTAAAAATCCAAATGAAAACATCTGTACAGGAGCGTAGGTTTTGATGAGAATAAAGAATAAAGAGAGATTGAAGTGGTCTCTTGATAACCTACCAAATGATATTGGCAAGAGCAAATCAGAGATTTTCATGAGTGATAAAAGTAAGGTAACAATAACATTTCTTACCTTGATTTTCAATAATTAATGTTTGTATATCAATAAGTTTATCTTCTAAAACATTATTTTGCATTAATGTTTCTTTGTACATTTAAAAAAAAGCATATAAAGGTAGTTCAAGGAGTCATTGTCATTAAGGATCAGAAAGAGAATGTTACTGCAATCACCCATAAATCTATTATATGGAAATATATCTCTTACCGTATATTAATGCTAGGACTACATAGTTCATGTCTGATTTCTACCTGTTACTTGTTTTAGGATTGTGTTATGTATGAAAATTTTGTACCATTTTGCATTGTATTGTTATAAAACCTTCAAACTTAGCTATAAAAGTTGTATTTATATTGATTAATTATAGAGCATACACAGTTGTCTTCATGGTTTCTAAGGTTAAGGGTCATTTAAATGTATAGTTTGGGTAGTATTTAAGCAATGGAAAAGAAAATTATTTGTTATAAGTCTACACTGACATAATGTTGTTACAAGTAAAAGATTCATAAAGCCTGTTTGGCTTGACCTATGGTTTGAAATTGAGGTCAACATACAAAGTATTACGGTTACGATATGAATTATCACATTATGCTTATATCATCACAATTATTGTGATTGTTTACAACTATAATATAATTCACAATTCATAATTTAAAATATTGGATTAACCAAACTTACAAGTAAAGCTAAATGATTAGTTCTACCCTCGCATAAGTTGAAATCAATGTTGCTTTCATGAGCTTACCGTCTTCGGTTACAGATTTACTTCCCAACTTCTTAATTCCATACTTTTGCTTTACTGCTTCTTGTTTAACTGGTTTCTAGTGCTTCTTCCCTGGCTTCGTTTACTACATTATTTGAAATAGAAAAGCCCTTCTTTTAGGTTTCAATTAAAAGATAGCAATAAAACACACGTGATATGAATACTCTATTTATACGAGGATCTAACTTTGCTTTTAAACTTAAACTAAACTAACCGTCCTCAATTTAAGGACGAGAAATGACAACTACTGATTCGGACACAATGGCACCACCGTGCTCCTCCAAGTTATTACTATAGACAACAATATCATCCAAGTAGACTACCAAGTCTAACCATGAGTAGAATATTTGGTTCACGAGGGTGAAGAATTATCTTAAATTATTAGTTCGGATCAAGTTTAGTTGGTTTAAGTTACTATATTAATAACATTTGATTTGCTCATATATAATATTGATATTGCGTGTGTTTTCATTATTAATTTTAAACTAAAGTATAATAGAGGAGATTTTTTTGGAAAATTAAAAATTAGGCGCTTAAAGTTTATGATGTTTTTCTATAGTTTTGAAATCATGTTTTTATCCTTTTATTTACTTATAATAAAAATTAATAATATTAATAATTATCTATTTATAAACATACAAATAAAAAACGATGTTGGAACTTAGAAGGGAAATAAGATAAAGCTACTTTTGATGTCCTAATTAATTGCTTCTGGTAGCATGAAATGAAAGGGAGATCAAATCAAGTAGTTTTTGGTGGCTTTAACTAATTGCTTATGTGACTTGGTAATTAAAAATCATATGATATAAAGATCATTTTATAATTTTAAAAAATAATTCAAAATAATATTTGATATTGATCGGCTGTACCGTACTAAAACTAAATTTGATACTAATACTCATAATATTCGTAACATTAACTTTTACAGTAAAAAAAATCAGTTTTGCCATTGTATATATTGCATATTGCTTAATTTACATTAAAATGGATGCAGCAATAGAAAATTAAAACAATAAAACAGCAAAAATTTGGTTATTACAGTTTCCTTGTGAGTTTTCGAAACCTCGTTAACAATTTAGAACCTTAATCATTGCCATATATTATGAAGCAAATTCTATCTGGGCACCAGAGGCCAAAGTCCATCAAAAGACAAGTTACAAGCCCAACAGTGCTGGTTCCGTGTACCTCGTGTCGTGTAGTCCAATTACAATCTAAGATTGTTTGATTCAAGTTAGACGCGAATGCATAACAATCCCTTCTTAAAATGGAGCCTGAAACAGTTCCATCCTTCGTACTTTTGAGATGGAGAGATGAACGCAAGTGGCTAAGTATAGATCTATTATTACGATCAAGTCTGCCAGTATAATTTGTTCCAACAAGAAAAAGAAAAGAGAATCATAGGCAAAGCCTACTTCTTGCCAGACCTACCCCAAAGCGACTGCCAAAAAACAGGCCAGTTCTTTTGAGCCTCATTCCAACCCAAGCGTGACCCTTCTCTCATAGGATCCCAACTGGAGGATACAATACCATAACTCACACCCAGTAATGCAGTTCCAAAGAAGAAGAATGAAACTATGAAAGGAACCCATGTTGGCACATCAATCTTCAATACAACCTTGAGATAGTAAAAGAAAGGGAAGAAGATAAGTCCAATAAACAGAGGAATTCCCACTGAGAATGTCATCCTGCTAATCATCCTGTTGGTCACTACCTCTGGAATTACACCACCATCTTCTTCATCTTCTTCTTCTTCCTCCTCATCATCGAACCCTTTCTTTGATTTCCTTTTCTTTTTGGATTTCTTTGGGGGTGGACCAAACCCTCTTGGGCTATTCAAGGTTGCATATAGTGGTGTCATGTGTGAGACCAGATACACTCTATTATACAAGTTTGGAACTGAAACTGGGAATGGCAGAGGTCTATTTGTTAAAGCAAGTGAATATACGGAGGTTGAGGGCTGTTCATGAAGACAGTCGATCTGTATAACAAATGCAGAAACTGACTATCGCACATTCAAGTAAAACAAGTGAAAGCCTACCACATATTCAGATACTAAATATATAAACTTCTTGTACTATAAATTATCATCTATAGTATACGAGTTATAAGGAGGGTAAGAAAAGCTCACTCAATGTAAGAAACTATACCTACGAATCGCATAATTAATAATTATACAACCGTCTCAGTTGAAGGAGAACAACGAAAAGAAGACAAGAAATCCACGAAATTCCAAAATCGTGCTTTACCTTGGAAGAAACGGAAGATTGAGTAGAGGGGCTAAACGGGGAAGAATATGAAAATGGTCGCTTCAATGAACCTGGGGTGGCAGCCATTTCACTATTTTCTCAACCTCTGTGTGCTACTGTTGAGTTCAATCTCCGATTGGGAGACGGGGATATGATTGTGTGATGTTGTTGAGTTCAATCATCAATGTCCAATTCGGATAAGGAAATAGGATCTGTGTCTCTCCTCTTGTTTCACGCTCCTCACGCGCTAATTAAAACATGTATTATTAGCTATTACAATGCTTTTTTCTTTTTTCACAAAAAACTTTATTGTGGTGATTAAAAAATTAATTTATTTTAAGAAAAAGTTAGAAAATTATTGTGACCTTATTAATAATTTTTAATATATTATAAGTTATTAATTAGTGTATAAAATGATTAAAATAATTATTAAATAGTTAATTTTAAAAAGAAAATAGAAAGCTTTCAGTTGGGATTGTGTATTGCACGCGATCCTCGTAGCGTTCGCATAAATAATAAATCATAGTCAGCTCAGGCACTAGATTAATATTTGTATCACATCTTATCGTTACCGGTACTATGAAGTTTACAATTTGTAAGGACTTATTTGCAAAAAACATACCCTCTCACGTTTGCTCTCTCCTCTCTACTCAGCCCCAGATCATCTCTGTTCTCTCTACTCTCTATCCTTATTGCCACCCATTGCCCTTGCGAATCGCACCATCGCCCGCTGCCATTGCCATAGCACCACGCTTCACTGACGAACCTTCTGTCCAACTGCACACTGCAAGTCTCCACCTCTGGTCCGGCGGCCTGTCGCTTTTTCCAACTGCACACCATTCGCTGCAAGCTCAAGCTGTCTTCTCCATTCGCCATTGTCATCGCCATCGTCATCGCTTGGATATATTGCAGTCTGAAGATGGAAAATAAGAATTTCCAATTTTCCAGACGTAGATCCAAAGTTGGCCCGACCCAACTTGACCCCACCTAACCTTATCGTAATTGCAATTTCTTTTTTTTTTTTACCAATGTTTTAAGTTGCTTGTTTCTACTCCGAATTACAATTGGAATGTGTTTTGGTTGTGTCATGTGTATTTTGTGAATGATTTATAAAGTAAGTATTGAACAATTTGGGTTTGAAAGTTCAAATTGTTTATGTAAATTGGTTTAATTTCAATGCCATTTGGGCATTTGTGAATCATGTATAGTTTAAGAATTTGTCATATTATTTGTTATTTTAATAATTATAAAAATGATATCAAAATTAATTCATTAAGTTATTAATTTATAATTAATTTATACAAAACATACAATTTACTAATTATTGCTTGTACATAAAAGTATTTAAAATATGGTTAATCATTTAAATATGAGATTTAATATATAACTAAATCATTTAATATATGTAATTAAGTTAAGAAATTAAATTTTTGCATTTTTATATTGTTTATTGTTGACATGAAATAAATTACAAATATTGATCTTATCTTATGAGTAGCAAATATACATTTATCGTCTTATCTTATGGGTAGTTAAATACGTAGTAAAAAAATAGTATGTGAATTTATTAATTTAATTTTCACATATGTCTTTATTTATTTTTACAAAAAATGGAAGAAAGTTCAAGTACTCTTGATAATTCAACTACTTCAAGAAGATTCAATGATCCGACTAACACTACAACAAATATATATAATTCGCGACGTTTTAATAAAAAACGTCACGAATTGTTCAGTCTTTTCGCGACGTTTAAAAAACGTCACAAAAAGAGCCATGTTTTCGCTACGTTTTTTAAAACGTAGCAGATTTGTCACATGTTTTACGACGTTTTTCTAATACAACGTTACAAAATAGAGACCGCGACGTTTTGTCGAAGAAAACGTCGCGGTTTGTTCAATTAATTTTTAAAACTATTCATTTCCCACCATTTTGCTCCGTCACGTTTCATTCTTCTTTCTCCTCCGACTTTCGGTCCCTTACAAATAATCCCCTCCACTCTTTTCCATTCATTTCATCTTTCTCTATCTTTCTCTCTCAAACCTGAAGCACAGCTCTGCCTAATCGCAATGGTAAGTTCCTTTTCGGTTTTGTATAGGTTTTCATCGATTTCCGCTTTGTTTGATTTGTTTTCGGAGTTTTTGTAGTTGATCTTCGGTTTGACTTGCAGGATTCGCGATGAAAGGAGGTAAATCAAAGTCTGATACCAAGAACGCTAAGTGAGTTTCGTTTTTTTCTTTTTTGGCGCTTTTTTATTTTTGTTCTGGAATTAGGTTTCGTTGAGGTTCTTACAGATCTTAGATCTAGAAATTTTCGGCTCGGAATGGGCAAATTGATGAGTTTGTGGAATGGGCAAATTCAGAAACAAAGCGCCTCTCAACAGTTGGTATACACTTTTGATTAATTCATCAACCAGGAAGTTCCAGTATCTAAAAATCGCTTTATCGTCTCCGTTTTCTTCGAAAGGTAAATATCTGTTTTTTTTGTTATGTGTTTGGAGCTGGTTTTGTCAATCGCTAATACTGAGAGATGATGGTGTTTGGGTTTATTATTTTAAAGACGATGAAGCTTCTCTAAGGAATGATAACGAGAATTCTTCTTTTGGATCTCCGACAATCACCAAGGAACTCAGGGATGAGGTCTGTGTAATTCCTTTAGTAAATCGTTAAAGGAACATTTTCGTTTTCTAATAGTGGTTTGTAATTGTAATCTGAAATCTCTGGTATTGTAGTCAAGCATGAATGCTAAGGAGTTGATCGCTTGATTTATTTTATTCCTATGATAAAAACTTTTACTATATGAACTGAGGGAGAAAAGAGAGCGAGAGAAAGATGGTTTGATGACGTGTGTAAAAGAAGGTTGTTGTTTTTTATCCATATTTATATTTTGTGGGGTAGGCTACATTCCTGAAAGCTTGCGATACTTTGTCAAAAACTCCAGCTGAAATTTGTAAATCATTTTCTAAGCTGAAAGCTTCACCTCCTCCTAAAATTTTGAAATCTTCCGAGTTTCATTCGTGGCTGCACAACGAATCCACTGATAGAATTAAGCAAATTGTTGATCAACCCTCTACACCAACTAAGCTTGGCGAAGAAGAAGATCAAGCAAGAGGCTCAATTCCTTCAGAGCTAACACCCGCCAGGTTAAGCTCAATCTTGTTCCTTTTTGATGAACTTATAGATTTATATGCTTATGCTATGGTATTAAAACTGTATTTCTTGTTTATTATTTATGATTTCTCCACAAGGCTATGGCACTTGAAGAAGAGGCCTACCGTACATTGGATAAGTTGACTTCAAAGATTAGTGCCCTCCACTTAGAACGTGTGCGGCAAATTAACAACCGTTTGGTTGATGTAAGTGGCCGAGTTCAAAAGGTTGAGGAGTTTAATCTGGAGAGATTTGATTAAGAATTTCCTGCAATTGTGCTTATGATTATATCAATTTGACTAGACTTAATTGGCCCAAAATTGAATGCCTAATTTGCAACGTATTATCTTAATCACCAGCAGCTCGTATATCTCTCAGATTAGGGATGAATTGGAGCACTTACTGGATGATGATGGGGATATGGCTGAAATGTATCTAACGGAAAAATTAGTTCAACAACAGCTTGGAGACTCTTCTAATTCCACTTTGAATGAGGGGATGACATTAATGACACAGATCTCCATACTATCTTCGAAGACCAGTACTAACACCATTCTTTTCTCTTTTCTTTTTTTCCCAGATCATTTCGTATGCCAATTCATAATGATAATATCATTGTATTAATTATTGATTCAGGATTCATGCTGAAGACTTGTTGTAAGTTCATGGAACTTCTACTAGGTATGAGATCAATGTTGCTGACAGCCCAGAGGACAACATGTCCAATAAACATATCAGGGACAGCCATGGAACTAAAACTAGCTGCAGTCATAGTGTTATTAGCAAGCACTTAAATGTAGACGAGCTAGAAATGCTGTTGGAGACATACTTTGTACAAGTTGATGGCATATTGAACAAGCTATCTACGGTATACAACTCGATTTCTTGTGAATCTCCATTCTCAGTTTTGCTTAATTATGTACCGACTGAATTCAAAGCATTTCTTACACTTATTATCTGTGGACAATTACTCTATTTACCCTAGTAATTTCTAAGTTGTTTTTGTAAGAGCTGTTGTATCCATTTTTCTATACCGTAGACAATAGGTGGATCAATATATTGATACTTTGACAAATCCAAATGCTTAATGTTAATTATTGCTTACCTGTAATTACAGGAGCATCGCACCAAAAGCTTGTCATGCAAGTGGAAGAAGCGGTCGGGAGACAGCTCAATGATGCAGAAAGGAGAATAACAGCGGTGCACAAGGCAAGCTTATTTTTCCTATTAAATTGAATTAAATATAGGTCATCTGCTATATCACGAACACCAACTGATTGTACATGTCATTTCTACTTCTGCTTTCTGTTCTGGAAATAACTAAGTGGGTAATCAGATCTGCACAATCTTGATTAATATTGGCCAGAGTCTCAAGTACGTAGCTTTTGAATTCCAAATGTATGTGTTTCACCAAGTTTCATTTAATAGAGGAGCTTATTAATTGGTCATGCTCCATGAATATAACACGCATACAATGCTTGAACTAGTAACAATAACCCTGGAAAATTGCCCGGGGTCGTCCCTCAAATGTTGCTACCGGTGTCACTCTATCTGTATCCTCTTTGAATATGAGCATACACAGAAGTAAGTTTATGTATAAAATACTAACAATGGATTGATGTTCATAACAGGTGGGTAGGGAAAAGATGCTCCAGCTGAGACGTGCTATAGCAGAGTGCTTGCACGAGGATATTCTAAATTGACATGAATCGACCTGTAAGTAATCATTTTTAGGTTTATGAAATTGATCTCACATTCTTTTTTCTACGTCGAGGACTAGGCCTTGTAGTAAAAGTTAATTCCTGGAGGCATGCTGATTTGGCCAAGGGTTCAGCCCTCTTTAATCAAGATTCTTGATTTCAGCCTATGTAGTTTATGAAAGCAAGTTTCCTTACTGTTCGAAAGTTAACGGAGACAATTGAGACTTTTTTTTTTTTTCTTTTTTGCATTGAATATTTTGTGAGTCATGAACTTAACTGTGATAACCTTGTTTCTTGCTATCAAGCCAAATCTGAAAAGTTGAAAACATCCAAACAAAGTGATTTAAAATCTTATTATCTCGTGACAGATGTCCTCTCCTTTATATGACATTTTTGTACTAAGACCTTTTAAGTAGCCAATCTCTAATCACGGTTACGGGGGAATACGAAAATGAAGACAGATTCGTATGGCTAAATTCATCTTGATAATATTTAGTTGTTGAGATCAATCCTGCGCTGCAGTGCTTTTCTATTATTGGGGCACATCCTACAGTTGTGCTAGCCCGTCAATTTTATTCCGGCTGCGCTCTATACAACCAATTCTTCTATTCATAACTTCAAAAGTTTTCATATAATCCATTTTCCCATCAACTTTGCCCACATCTAGATATTAATTGTTAGCGATGCATTATAGTGTTGTCTTGTACTCTTTAGTTCATCTAAAGTAGGCACTGGCGAGTAACCAAAGTGGATAATCACATGCGAACGATAATAAAGCAGAAAGAAAGTCGATTGCGTGCAACATCGAGTAATTCTTGTTGGTGGGGACCTGCAATCAGATTCATAATAGTGAGACTGTTTTCACAGCCAATCAATTCTTGTCCCAGTAACTTACGTACAGACAGGGAAATAAAGAGCCACGGGAATTACCACGAGGGTGCACGTGAAGTCCATGCTTTTGGTTCCACGTCCACCATCCCTTTGTCAAACTTGAGAACCTGGTGTGATGTTTTAGCCTTGGACGCAGGAACGTCCAAACTTGTATCGTGTAAGTTGCAGTGTCCCACTTGTTTTGTATATTGGCTAGGGGGTCTCTGTTAAAGTGCTCATACTCCTTCTGTGTGCCTCAAATCCACGTCGGCACCTTACTATTTCCTTGCTCATTAGGTTTTTTGGGAGCAGATCTGCTCCCCCGTAACTCTCAAAATATTTTCATCCATTTAATTTAATGCAATAAATAGAAAGATGAGATTGAAATAGAAGGAAATAGAGAAGTCGAAACAGAAGATCTGTTATAAGATTTTTGTAGGTCGTTTTCGTATTGTACTAGGTCATTATATACCTGTTCTTTTAAGATATTAGAAGTTGGGAAAAGGTACAACACCTGAATTTGTGCATTTACTTTGGAAACAAAGGTTTTTGTTTTTCTCTGCACTGTTCATCTTCGTCCTCCAGTTTCCTCTGTTTACTGTGTTTTCGTGGGTTGCATGGCCTCCCCCATGCAAGAGGGTCATCTTCCTAAGAAGGTTCGGCTTCGCGAGCGAGATGAAGATCCTCCTCCGACTCCTAAACCAACTTATAGTGCGGTCCTCGGTACCTCCACGGTGGAAGTGGAGCCTGCTTCCCGTGCTTGGCCGGCGGAGGAGTCGCTCGAGACGGTGGAGGGGGACATTATACAGCTGTCGGGCGAGGCAGGGAAGGGGGTGCTGCTTTCAACACCGTTCAAGGAGCGGTTGGATCAGCAGTGGGACAATGCGGTAGTTATCAAACTGCTGGGTCGTCGGATTGGCTACCAAGTTCTCTGCACCAGATTGGCATTATTGTGGCGTCCGAAAAGGCCTACGAAGGTCATAGATTTGGACTGTGATTTTTATCTCGTGAATTTCATTGATCCTACTGATTTCATTAATGCTTTAACCAACGGCCCTTGGGTCATCTTCGGACATGCGTTGTCGGTTCAGAAATGGACGCCCAGTTTTCGTCCCTCCACCGGCAAGGTTACCAGAGCTGTTACCTGGATTCGTTTCCCGGAATTGTCCATTGCGCGTTATCACCCATTGATCCTTTCAGCGTTGGGGAATCAAGTGGGACAGACGGTTAAAATCGATGAGGCGACAATGCAGACTCAACGCAGTCGGTTTGCCCGTGTGGCCGTCGACATTGATCTTACCGTCCCGTTAATCCCTTCGGTGGAGCTCGATGGCGAACCATTGATGGTTGTATATGAAGGCCTTCCGACTCTGTGCTTCACGTGTGGAATGGTGGGGCATGAGTCCAGTAAATGTTCTTCTCTCCAGTCTGATGCTTCTCCACGCCCGCCGGCAGCCCAGAGTCAGGTTCCTGTTTCCACCATACCCTGCGAGTCGGCGAGTACACCAGTTGTGGTTCAACCAGCATCAGGCGATAAAGGCTACGGGCCTTGGATGGTAGTGCAACGGCGATCCTCTTCTGCTTCGGTGCAACGTTCACAGTCACGTCCCATCCGTAAACCACCGTTGGCTCCTCAAGGAAGTGGTTCGCGATTTTCAGCTTTGTCAGGTGTAGAGACTGGAAATCAGGGTGCTACCACCGAGAAGGCAGCTACAGTATCGACAGATTTGACAGGCACTGGCAGACGTTGGAACTTGGCTGATTTGGTTACTATAGGTTTTCCTAACGAGCATAATGGAGCGTCCTCTTCACAGCCACGTCCACGTCGTCCCAGGGCTACTAACAAAGGGAAAGCTAAGGCTACTGTATCAGCTATAATTACGCCCGATCCTTTGGCAGCCAGTCGTCCTGAGGTAGGTACGACCAGCCACACCGAGGTATCTCTAAACCCCTCTATACAGGACACACATATTGCTGTCAATATTGAATCGCACTCTGAGATGATTTGTGATAATACTTTCATTCCGCCTCAAGTTAGCGAAACTACAGTTACTTGCATTATGCAGGAAGCACCCTCTTCCGTTCGGACAGAGGGTGTGTCGAACTCAGAATTATTGCCGCCTTCTGAACCTCCTGATGACTCTACGGTGTCATTACCTTCGGATGAGACTGCCGTTCTTGCGATGGAGATCCTGGAGAGTGCTGGCTCAGGCTCACTCTCGGATACCGTTACCGTTCAATCGGATGTTTTGATGCCCGAGCTCCAGTCACGTCCTTAATGTCAATCCTCTTATGGAATTGTCAAGGAATGGGCGGGCCGAATACCCAGGCCATACTACGTAATTATGTACGTATGTATCACCCGGGTATTCTGGTTTTGTTTGAACCTCATATTAGTGGTCATCGCGCTAACGCAGAGATTAGGAAATTAGGTTTTGATTACTCGTTCCGTGTTGAAGCTGTTGGTTTTTCCGGTGGCATTTGGATTCTTTGGAAGGAAGGTATTGAAGTTTCGGTAGTTATTGCGCATCGTCAATTTATTCACACGAAGGTCTGTTTTAATAATTTGTCCTTTGCCTTTACTCCGGTTTATGCCAGTCCTCAACGGACCACTCAGAAAGTTCTTTGGCGTCTGTTGGGATGGCTAGGTGCTTTTACCTCGGAGCCCTGGTTGGTGGGGGGTGATTTCAATGCCAAGCTGGCGGCTTCTGATAAACAGGGGGGAGCCCCACACACCCGCATTGTTAATCATCAGTTTAGGGATTGGGTTCATCAGAGTGGTCTTCATGATTTGGGTTTTATGGGCTCTAAATTCACTTGGCGTCGTGGTTTGACTCAAGCTCGGTTGGACAGGATTTTCGGCTCGACTGCTTGGCTTCATGACTTTCCTTTTACGGTCACTCAACATCTTCCTTTCTTAGGTTCCGATCATCGCCCCTTGTTGGTTCATATCAACAGATCCTCTCCCCGGACTTCGTCTTCCACTGGGTTCCGGTTTCAAAACGCGTGGCTTACTCATCCTAATTTCAGCGAAGTGGTGGGCGAACATTGGTTTCCAGCGACTGATACTTTTAGCGCCTCCCTCCAGGGTTTCGCTCGTCAACTTTCGCGTTGGAATCAAGAGGTGTTTGGCCATATTTTCCATCGTAAAAAACGTCTTCTTGCCCGTCTCGAGGGTATTCAGCGTGCCATGCACTCTGACACGTCGGACACGCTGCTGGATTTAGAAAAACGTTTAAGCCAGGACCTCTTACAGGTGTTATGTGAGGAAGAAATATTCTGGCATCAACGAGCCAAATGCGATTGGATTTCTAAGGGCGACCGGAATACCAAGTTTTATCATACGGTCACATTGGCTAAACGGCGAAAGGTGCACCTGGATAGTCTTTTGGATACCTCAGGGTCCTTAGTGTCAGGTTCTGACTCTATTCGCTCTCTAGTGCGAAATTTTTTCATCCAGCTGTATAATCCCGACACCACTGCGATCAATCCTTTGCCCACTCTTGGTGGCTTTCCTCCGCTTTCCCCGGACCGGCTTCTAAACCTGACTCTTCCCATCCATGCTACGGAAGTTCGGCACACAGTTTTTTCTCTCAACCCAAATAAAGCTGTGGGTGTGGATGGGTTCAATGCCCTTTTTTTCCAAAGCCAGTGGCCTCAGGTTGGGTCTACGGTGGTCGACTTGATTCAGGGCATTTTTGGCCAGGATCGTTGGGATCAGGAATTAAACAAAACTATCTTGGTCTTAATTCCTAAAATCCCTACTCCTATTAGCGTCACTCAATTTCGTCCCATCAGTCTTTGTACTGTGATCTATAAAGTGATTGCTAAAATTATTGTTAATCGGTTAAAACCTCATATGGATTTTCTTGTCAATGAAACCCAGTGTAGTTTTATTCCTGGACGGCAGATCACGGACAACATCATCATTGCCCAGGAAGTGATCCATTCTATGCGGAAGAAAACCGGTCAAAAGGGTTTTCTTGCGCTAAAGGTGGATCTTGAGAAAGCCTATGATAAGATTAGCTGGGACTTCATCCAGACTACCCTAACAGAATTTGGGATTCCGTCGACCCTTCTAAGAATTATTATGAAGTGCGTGACGACGGTCTCTTTCCAGGTGGCTTGGCAAGGTAATCTGTCTGCCCCGTTTACTCCTTCTCGAGGCCTTAGACAGGGGGATCCCCTTTCTCCCTATCTTTTTGTGCTTTGTATGGAACGATTGGGGCATCTCATCACCCGGGCCGTTCACCAGGGTCAATGGCATCCTATCCGTTTGGGTCCTTCGGGACCTCCTATCTCTCATCTGTTTTTCGCTGACGACTTGGTTCTTTTTGGTGAAGCTACTACAGCCCAGACCCAAATCATTTCTCATATCCTGGACACTTTTTGTCAGGCTTCTGGGCAATGCATGAATTTCACTAAAACCAGGGTTTTTTTCTCTCC
>JANZLH020000078.1:4188479-4215695 GCA_026770325.2 Erythroxylum fimbriatum
ATCAAAGGGACTCCTAAATATTTCCCAAGATTGTTAGTTTTGGTAACCTAGAGTGCATGGCTAAGCCGACTCGCTGTATTGTGCTGGATATTCTTGGAAAAAAATATCCGAGTTTTAGTAAAGTTAATGTGTTGCCTTGACGCCCGGAAAAAAGTGTCCAAGGTTCGAGTAATAATTTGCGTCTACGCCTCTGTTGCTTTACCAAAGAGTACGAGGACATCCGCAAAGAATAAGTGGGATAAGGGGGCCCGAAGAGCCTAAACGAATTGGCTTCCAATGACCTTGATTCACTTCGTGAGAAATAAGATGCCCCAGGCGTTCCATGCAAAAAACAAAAAGATAGGGCGAAAGTGGATCGCCTTGTCTAATACCACGGGAAGGTGTAAAAGAGGCTACTTGGAGGGACACTGTCGTCACGCACTTCATAATGACCCTAATGAGGTTTACTGGGATCCCAATCTCAGTTAAGGTATTAAGAATGAAATCCCATCGAATCCTGTCATAGGCCTTCTCGAGATCGACCTTTAACGCAAGGTATCCCCTTTTGCCTTGTTTCTTCCACATCGAATGGATCACTTCCTGGGCAATGATTATGTTGTCCGTGATCTGTCTGCCAGGAATGAAGCTACATTGATTCTCCTTGACGAGGTAATCCATATGAGGTTTCAACCGATTGACTATAATTTTAGCAACCACTTTATACATCACCGTACAGAGACTGATAGACCGAAATTGAGTAATACTAGTAGGAGTAGGAATTTTAGGAATTAAGACCATGATGGTTTGTTGTAATTCCTATTCCCAGTAATCTCGGTTAAAAATGTCGTGAATCAAAGCAACCACAGTAGTGTCGACCTGGGCCCAATGGTTTGAAAGAAAAGAGCATTAAAGCCATCTACTCCCATGGCTTTATTGGGGTTAAGGGAAAGCACTGTCTTCCGGACTTCAGTTGCAAGAAAAGGACGGTCCAAGTCCAAAAGCCGGTTCGCTGAAAGATGGGGAAAGTCGCCAGGATGCAGAAAAGGAGGACCCACATCCATGTCAGGGGTATAAAGTTGGTTAAAAAATATTCCTCGTAAGATTCCTAATATTGTCGGGTCTCGTCATGAAAGACCCTGTGTTATCCAAGAGACACGCAATTTTCAACTTCTACCTTTTAGCAAGAGTGACGGTATGATAAAATCTAGTATTGCAATCACCCTTAGAAATCCATTCACATTTGGCTTGTTAATGCCAAAGGATTTCCTCCTCACACAACACCTATAAAAGGTCAGTGCTCAAACGTTTTTCTAAGTCAATAAGCTCATCCGACGTGTCAGTCTGCATCGCTCACTGAAGCCCCTCAAGACGGGCAAGCAAACGTTTTTTGCGATGGAAAATATGGCCAAAGACCACTTGATTCCATTGCGTGAGGTGTCGAGTGAAATGTGTGAGGGATTGGCTAAAAGTCGCTTCCTCCGGAAGCCAATGTTCTGCCACCACCTCATGGAAACCTAGGTGAGTTAACCAGGCATTTTGAAAACGAAAGCCGACAGAGCGGGGATAGGGGGAAGGGAATTAGTGAGGTGAACCAATAAGGGCTGATGATCTGAGCCCAGAAAAGGAAGATGTTGATTGATCGTATGGGGTATGACCCTCAACCATGAAGTTGAACCAAAAACCCGATCGAGTCAGGCTTAAATCATTCCTCGGCGCCAAGTGAATTTCAATCCCATATATCCCAAATCATGCAGAGCCGACTGATTAACCCAATCCCTAAATTGATTATTCATAATACGAGTGGTCGTCGCTCCCCTTTGTTTATCGAAAACCTCCAATTTCGCATTGAAATCACCCCCCACCAACTAGGGTTCCGACGTATCCATCCTAAAAGACACCAAAGGACTTTTTGAGAGGTAGGTTGGGGAATGGCGTAAACCGGTGTAAAATTAAAAGCAAGTTCACCATACTTGATTTTAGTATGAATGAATTGGCGATGAGCGAGGACCACCGAGACCTCAATATCAGCTTTCCAAAGTAACCAAATGCCACCAGAAAATCCTACAGCTTCGACCCGGAAGGAGAAATCAAAACCTAACTTCTTAATAACTGTGCTAGCCCTAGTTCCACTAATGCGAGGTTCGAACAAAACCATAATATCTAGATGATATACACTACTATAATTACGTAATATTGTCTGGATATGCTTGACTCCCGCACCTTGACAATTCCATAAGAGAATTGACATAAAAAACTAGAGGTTTGGTCGGGCATCTGTACATCTGAGCGTATAGTTACGGTATCCAAGAGAGTGCCCGTGTAGTCTCTCTTTAAGATCTCCATCTTTTGCGCATCATTCGAATTCGCAGGTAATGCCCCCGTAATGGAGTCGGGAGGATCTACAGGAGGTAATAATTCAGACTCTTGACCCCCACCGTCTATGTCCGTATTAGCCGACCCTATCTGCATTGGGCAGTTGTCTGAAGTTCCAATATCCTTAAACTGTATGACATTCTTAGGCATTACTATATTATTATCACAAATCATCTCAGCGTGTGAATTGATAGTAATTACGATATGATTATCTTTAGTTGTGGGCCTAAGGGTTACCTTGTTCTCGCTGGTCCCACCTACCGGGGAGCTATCTTCATAATTTGGACGTGGGTGACTAACTGTGGATGAGAGCTTGGCTTTGCCTTTGGTCGTAGCCCTCGTAGGCCTTTTATTAGTGGAGGACGTGGAGGCCCCATCCTTGCCTTTGGCATAACGTATACCAACTAATTCATGGAAATTAAATCGATTCCTTATGCCTGGCAATTCTTGCTGAACCGTGGGCTCCCTCTCTGCCACAGTGACATGATCGGTAGTCTCCATCTCTGCCAAAGCCATATACCTTGAGCCTCCCACCTTGGAAACCATCGTTGTCTTGTTAACGTGTCTGGGATTTTGACGTTGGATGGAGGCCGGCGGAGATCTCCTTTGCACCACCATCTATGGTCCATACCCTGTGGCCCGTGTCTCTAGCTGAGCAACCGTCCCTTCCGGCGCCGTCCCTCTGTGTGGTGTGGACTCCTTACTTTGCATTGGCTTCGACTAAGGGGAAGTGTTAGGGTCAGTGTTGATCGACGGACATTTGTTGGACTCGTGTCCAACCATACCACAATTGAAATAGATAATTGCTAGCCCTTTGTAATCCACCATCACGGTCTCCCCATCAAGCCCCACAATATTGCGTAACGGTACGGTAAGATCAATGTCGATGACGACTCTGGCGAACTGGCTGAGCTATGCTTGCATTGTTGTTTCATCAATCTTCATCGTTTGTCCCACTTGATTTCCCAATGCAGAGAGTATCAGAGGATGATATCTAGCAATGGATAATTTAGGGAACCAAATCCATGTAACAGCCCGAGTGACCTTCCCTGACCATTGTTGCACCGATAATGCATGCCCGAAAATGACCCAAGGGCCATTGGTTAGAGCGTTGATGAAGTCGGTAGGTTCCATAAATTTCACCAAAAAATAGTCATAATCCAAGTCTATAACCTTCATGGGACCTGTCGAACGCCACAACATTTCCAACCGAGAGCAAATAACCTTGTACCCAATACCTCGTCCAAGCAGTTTGATAACCACCGATTTTTCCCACTGTTTGTCGAGCTTCTCCTTGAAAAGTTGAGATAGTAAAACTCCAGAACCAACTTCCCCCGTTAGCTGCGTAATGTCGCCCTCCTCAGGTTCTATAAGCTCCTCGACAGGTCATGCACGAGTCATTAGTTCTACGTCCACCGGTGCTTTCCCTAAAACCGCACCGTACGTTGGTTTGGGGGTAGGGGGAGGATCCTCCTCACGGTCGCGAAGCCGGACCTTCTTGGGTAGATGCCCCTCTTGCATTATCGAAGCCAGAATAAGCACCTATAGTGACTAAAACACTAGGAACATCCACGAAGACGAAGATGAATAGTAGATATGAACAGTAAAAAATAGAGCGCTTTTTCAAACTAGCCGTTAAACTTAGCATTTTTTTTCTTTTTGAATTACTTGTTTGTTTTATATATTTATTTATATTTTTTGTTGTTTGTTTATTTATTTACTTATTTTTTATTTTTGTTTGCCTAGTTATTTGTTTACGTATTTGTCCATTGTTTTTATTGATATAAATGTGAGAAGGGGTTTGTGAATATGAATAGTATCAATGAAGTTACGAGGAATACCTCACCCATGAGCAAAAATCTATACAAATTTGTCCGCGTAGCCCTCGGTTCTATAAGGTCATCAAAAGATGCAATCATAGATTCCCCCGACAAGCTACAATTACTGCAAGCAAACATATTTCAATGACAGACTATTTTTTGCTCTCCGCTATTCTGCTCAAGCCTGGCTAAGGAAGACAAGCAACTTCCAAAAGTGAAATAGATTGAATTAAATAGAAACAAAACACAATGACAAAATTTATAGATGGCAGTGATATTGTGACCTTTATAGTCCGGCAAAATTGTACAAGACCTGTGCATTCCCATTTGAGCCATTGCAATTCATTTCTTCTACATGAGAACGCAAAAATAACCAACCAAAGGTTATACACAATTTATCCATTTTCTTCTTAACAATTGTAAGGGCATGACAATACATGTAAATAAATGTGTGAGAAACCTATACTAATTAATGGCCTATCAGAAAGGGCACATAAAGGATCGAATGAGGTCAGTGCAATAAGAAGCGGAAGTTGCTGTTGGATCAAGGCTTTAAAGCATTGAGTCATCCACGGCTTGAAGATCATTGAAGTTATCATGCAGAATGCAAATACAAGATTGCCACACCTCCATCAATCTTGCTTTAAACAACTCTCTGTGTTGACTTGCATAACAATGAGAGGAAAGGCTAAATTCCACAAGGAACTATTCCTATCACGAATCACGATGAAGAGAATTCACTGTTTCCTGTTATCGCCTGCTTAGCCCGTGACCTATTTGTTAATCAAATTTATCATTCTTTCTGAATTTTACAGTTCAAGAAATTTCCACCAGAGCTTCCCTTGCAAAGGAAACTGTAGTTAAATGACTCCTATTTCAGGCTGTATCACATTCACTCGAGAAGGGATCTGTAAAGTAACAATTTTATCTTGGTTGTCAAATCAGCACTCAAGAGGATGGCCGTAAAACAGAATGCATCATCAACTAGAGGGGCGTTTTGATCTTCGGCGTTTCCCCAGAAGTTTTAACATGTTGTCTGTCACATCAACATGGGAGTCACCATGATCATTTTGATCATTTCTAGACGTATGAGTCAACCAGGCCAGTGCCTCAATTGCAGCATCCCTCTCAGCAAGCTGCTTGTTTTTCTTTGGTTTCCCAACAAACTGCATTCCCTTGAATTCTACCAGTGCTCGAAACTCATTTGTCTTCAGGTGCTTTGTTTTGTATTTTGGAGGGGAGTGCCCAGCTCTCATCAAAAGTGTCTGTAGCAAGCTCTTCGGATTTGTTCCATCTTTCGTAAATCTGCTATCACTAGACTCCTTGGGCTTCCTGCTCTCACGTCCAAATACAAACCTACCTTCACATTGATCTCCTGATACCAGCTCCTGAACAGCAAGTATGAGGTACTTTCCTTCATTGTGAATATCAAGAGTAGGATCTTGAAGCTGCAATATGGAAAGGCCTTTTAACAGTCAAGACCAATTAAGCAAATTCTTTGATTTTTATAACTATAAACAATAATAGATTATCGAGGTTGGATATGCCAAGTGGTAATTTAAATGGAAAGATTTTATACTTTGACAAGAAAAGGTGAGCTAAAGCACATTGTAGTCAGCCTTTATCTATCTTGAGTGACAAATAAATGAAAGGAAAAAGCATAAGGATGTAAAATTGTCCAAGTTCAAGGAAAAGGTTGAGGAATGGAGTAATATATAATCCCCCCAGTAAGTCAAAAAAATCATAACAGAATTCCTAGTGCAATGTCCTAAACATTAGATGGTTGATAGAGACAAAATTTTAAGAAACATATGTTGATAGGTGTTGGACAGGAATATAGCTAAAAAATTCAGTACTAATGAAGCTTTGGATATATACTTGTTATTCCTGATTCTTTCAACAACCGAACTCCAAGGAAAAACATAAAGCAAGTTTTGAACGCATCTATAGGATCCACACAAATAGAGGACTTCAAGCACAGAGACAATTTTGGCAGGAATGGCATGCAACATATCATACTGTTCTTTGATACATAAGCCTGCAGCATACCTCTTCATTTTGAAACCCAATTCTGCAGTATTTTTCTTATGTTTGATTTGGTTGAATCATTAACTTTGGGTTCAGTGGTCAACTTCAGTAATACTATGTCGTTTAGGCGTTTGGAATAAAAATTGATGTAAAGGCAATAGCCTAGTAGTTAAAAGAATCTTTACCGTTAGTTGTTATATGTACTGGGGAAATAACAAACTGAATAGAATCGCAATTACAAAATGTTCTCACTGAGTTTCTTCTGATTTCTTCTTCTCTTCCCTTCCCTAACCTTCCAAAATTTCAATTTCTTCATTTTTCCCACATCGATATTAGTTGATTTTGATTGTATTCACCAGATAGATTGGTGAACATGGAGATGGCTGGCTGAAGGTACTTGGGAACAAGAGTTCAGACAGATGGAAGAGATGCTGCAAACTCAGATGAAAGAGTTCACAGTGAGATGCAGGAGAATTAAAAAGTTGCAAGATGCTCAAGCTAAGCAAGGCAATGAAGTTAGTGTAACTAAAGAACTTTTCCATCAATAATTACAGATGCAACTCCTAATCCACTACGGCTGAAATTGTGACCAGTGAGCCAGAAGGAACCCAATTGAATCAAGGATCATCCATACATATTCAGCACAGTGGAATTCCGTGTGTTCAATGGAAGCAGTATTTGAAGCTGGATTTACAAGGCTGAGCAAATTTTCCCCATACATAAAACACCTCCAGAACTCAGAAGTGAAAGTAGCAACTACTTATCTGGAGGGAATCACCCTGGAATGGCACATGCTGTACTTGGAGCATTGATTGATGATAGAAGATCCTAGTTGGGGAAACTACATTGTAGCATTAATTCAATGATTTGGAGAGAAGGCTTTTAAGGATCCTCTTGGAGATTTCAAAGAGCTGAGGCAGATCAATTCAGCGAAAGAGTATTATGCCCTCTTTGATAGGTATTCCAATAACGTCAAATTCCTAAATCTTATTTGATAGGGTTTTTCCTTAAAGGATTGAGGCCTGAGACAGAACTTCCTGTGGAATTATTCAATCCAAAATCAATCCAGCAAGCTTATGTTCTTGCTAAGAAAAGTAAGCTACAGCTGCTATATGTTATTCTTCTCCAAACCAAAATCATCTAAACAACTCATACCATCACCTTCCACAGCTATTACTCCTTTTATTCCCACTGCCACTCACTTAGCAAGTATCCCTACCAAAACTAATTCCTACTAGGTTACTGCCTGCCCAACTAATGCATATACACAAACCCATATAAAAGCAACATAGACAGCCAAGTAGCAGATAATTTGAGGATAAAAGGGCAAAGGGAATTTGCCTCGGTGTGATGAGAAGTTCTTCCCTGGCCACAAATGTTTTAAAAAAAAAAAAAGGTAAAATTTGTTTGTTGTGGATGACAAGGGAAAAGAAAGTCAGGAGGAGAATGGGGAGAGCTCCGGTTCAACAGGAACCTACATCCACAGACCAACCAAAGATTTCTTTACAGGCAATGACATGAGTCGCAACTGTTAATTTTAGGCATATGAGAGTTATAGGCTTGCATAGAGCGAAACCCATTCACATCCTCATAGACAATGGAAATATCCACAAATTTGTGCAGAAAGGCAACTATGAGCTGCAGGATGTCCAAGATAATAGGATGACAGTGGGAGGTGGCTCTCATCTATCATGTTCTAAATTGTGCAAAGGATTCAAGTGGAATCTCCAAGGAATTGAGCTTGCTACAGATGTTCTAGTATTACCTAGGGGGTGAAGTGGTTGTCTATCTTAGATGAGGTGCTTTGCAGTTTTGATAGAAAAACCATGTTATCTTCAAATGGACAGTGTGTTATTGACTGGAGGTTCTATAGGAAATTCAAAACTGATCATCAGCAAGAAGTTTGAAAAGTTGCTTACCAAACCTTAGGTTACAAGCCAAGTTTGTATCCTGCAGCTACATTATCCAACGGAGCTGATGCAAGTAATTACTGGTAATCTAATTTGGGATTTTAGGGATTCGGTTTAGTAAAGAAAGAACAGAATAGAGAGAAGAAGAAACTGAACAAGAGGGAGAAGTCTGATTATTGAGAGAGAAACAATTACAGTTGATTCGTTCCCCTCTTCCTTCCAACCAACAGCTATATCAACGATGAACACAACCGTTACTATTCATCCAATCACATCTGTACACTTGGCACTATCCTATACATTTGTTTAGCTACTAACTACTCCCTATACTACATCGTCTCCTTTTTTTGTTTCTGCTACGTCCTTTCTATCATCTTCATGCATCATTTCCACCTCTATCAATTCCTTCCTGTTCAAGAAACTTGTCCTTAAGGTTGACGTTGGGAAAACGTTGCTGGATATCATACAAAAATTCCTAGGAGACATCCAAATTGCGAGGTGATGACCATTGGACCAAAATCTGAACAGCCGGTCGATTATATCTCTTGACCAAACGACGGTCTAAAACAGCCACCGGTATACGAATTCCAGAAAACAAAGAACATAAGTGCGGTGAGACAAGTACCGTATCAGAAACCCGGCGCTTCAACTAAGATAGATGAAAAGTAGGATGAAGCCAACAATCAGCTGGCAAGTCCAATGTATAGGCAACAGACCCCACCTTTGCCAAAATTCGGAACGGTCCATAAAACAAAGGAGAGAGCTTCTGGGAGCTCCAGTGTTGAACACTGTGTTGACGATAAGGCCGAAGTTTCAAATAGACCCAATCATCTACTTGAAAGATACGTTCCGTTTGATGTCAATCCGCAAGCTGTTTCATGCGATGTTGAGCTCGCTGCAAATGAAATCGAATTACATTTACCATAGCCTCCCGATCCAACATCAACTCATCCACTACCAAAATCGATGAATCACCCGCCATGTACGAATTATATACAGAAGGAGGAAAACCGTAAACAACATGGAAAGGTGTCATATTAATGGACGAATGGAGTGTGGTATTATGCCACCATTCCACCAGCGACAGCCACCTACTCCAATTAGCTGGACAGTCCGACGTCATGCACTGTAAGTACGTCTCCAATGTTCGATTCAAGACCTCTATCCGGCCATCAGTTTGAGGATGATAAGCCGTGGAGAAATGCAACTTCACACCTTGATGAGCAAATATTTCTCTCCAAAAATGACCGATAAAAACAGCATCACGATCACTGATGATCGTATGAGGCATTCCATGTAATTTTCACATTGTATCCATGAAAACCCTAGCAACCTTCTCCGAAGTATAAGGATGACGTAGAGATACAAAGTGAGCATATTTGCTCAGTCTGTTGACTATCGCAAGAATCACCAAGAACCAATCCGACAACAAAAGACCCTCAATAAAATCCATGCTAATATCTATCCACAACTACTGCGGGATAGGTAAAGGTTGGAGTAACCTTAGTGAGCCACCGACTCATATTTATTTTTCTCACACACCTCACACTTACGAACAAACTTGTGAACATCCCTCTATAACTTGCGTAAAAAAAAAATGAGCTGACCCTTTTATAAGTTCCCAACCAGCCAAAATGACCCCCATGAGCAGAGGAATGTGAAAATTCAATAATTTTCTGACGCAGACTAGGTGAATTTCCCACCACCAGCAGTCCTTTCCAACGTAAAAGATTATCAGTCCAGGAATAAATCGAACCTTTATATTCACCATGCTGAATCTGCTGCAACAATTGCCGAAGAACAAGATTCTGGTTCCAACTGTCTTTGATTTCAGATAGCAACTCAGTCTGTACATGAGAGATAGACAGTGTAAAGAGCTCTGAACTACTAAAGTGTGACAAAAAATCAGCTGCAAAATTGTCAGCACCTTTCTTATATTTAATTGAAAAATCAAATCCCAAAAGCTTCGGTAACCAAGTTTGCTGGAAAGTAGTAGTAATCCGTTGATCCAACAGATACTTCAGGCTGTGATTATTCTTCTGAATCAAGAAATGCCGCCCCGTAAGATATTGAGACCACTGTTTCACTACCATGATAATCGCCAAGAATTCTTTTTCGTAAACAGAAAGATGCTTGTAATGAGTAGATAGTGATTTACTGACAAAAGCAATTGGTTGATTCTCCTACATCAACACCGCGCCAATACCATCCCCACTAGCATCTGCCTCAACGACAAAGTCCTTCTGAAAATCTAGTAAGGCCAGCACCGATGCAGTAGTCATATCATTCTTCAATGCTAGAAAAGCGAGAGTTGCCTCCTCTGTCCAAACAAACGTGTCTTTCTTCAAGAGATTGGCCAGAGGTTTACTTAGTTGGCCATATCCATGAACGAACTGTCGGTAACCACACAAACCCAGAAAACCTCTAAGCCGCCGAATCGTTGTCCGCTGTGGCCACTTCCACACTGTACTCACTTTCTGAGGGTCGATTGAAACTCCCTGGCACTAATAATGTGACCCAAATATTCCACTCGATCCACTCCAAACGAACACTTAGATAGTTTAACAAATAGTTGCAGATTAGCTAGAATTGCTAACACCAAACGTAAGTGTTCAAGATGCAACTCAAATGAAGAGTTGTATATCAAAATATCATCAAAAAAGACTAAAACAAACCATCATAAGTAATCAACGCAAAATCTCCATGATCCATCTTTTTTCTTGATCAAGATGACTAGAGCAGAGAAAGGACTAACACTTTCCCAAATTATTCCTTGTTTTAACATATCGACCACCAAATCTTCCAACACATTCTTCTGAACTCCCACATACCTATAAGGTCTAAGGTTCACAGCTTCGGTTCCCTCCTTTAATGGGATTCGGTGATCATGAAACCAAGGAGGTAAGCCTTTAGGCTCCTCAAACACTGTCTCAAATTGTTTGAGTAACTCCCATAATTGTTCATGAAAAATTGATGGAGCCTCTTCAACATATGCTTCCACCTTCGACGACCTCAACTCTCCTGGAAAACCATCATACTTCGACTTGACAATCTAAGGAATGATCACAAAACAACAGACTACATCTCGGATGCTCCACATTTTTGCCAAATTTTTGTCTGGTATTGGTGGCACCTTTTGTCCGACACTACAGAGCTCTATTCTTTTCCACCCCAACAGAATTTCATCGTCCCTTTTTGATAGTTAAAGACAATGTCATCTAACCGGGATAACCACTGTACGTCTAAAACCATATCCGTTCCCCCCCAATGTCAATAACTAAAGCATCAATTGAAAACTCTCTGCCACCCATTTGCCACTGTAAATTCTGACAAATGTGATGACATTGCAACTTCAATCCCCTTCCTACTACAATCGGCAACTCAGGTACCTCCTCCAACTTCCATCCTAAATGATGTATAACTTTGGTATCGACAAAATTATGAATACTCCCATCGTCAACCAAAATATGTATAATCGAACCATTCAAGATACCTTTCACCTTGATTTGTTGGAATTTAGCTATAGATGCACCAAAAATAGCTTGTAAGGAAATGTTTGGCAACTCTACCTCTTCTTCGGTTGGTGACTCCTCAACCTCGTTCAAGTCATCCTCCACCACATACATAAGCAACAATCTTTTTTGCATCGACGACACTGAACATATTTCTCATCACACTAGAAGCATAAGCCTTTAGCCCGACGCTCATCCAACTCTTTGCTTGAGGTTGTTTTTGTCCGCTTGGCGTCCCTATCCGTCTTCTGGGTGCCTTGTATTGGCGTCAGTAGTAAGCCTGCCGGTTTCTGTACATGAGTATAATTTCCACCATAAGATGACCCTCGTGTATGAACTGATCCCCGCACTCCACAATGCCGCACCACCATCTCATGTTTTCTGGCCAAATCATAAGCCTGCTGAAGGGAGAAAGGATTCCACAATTTGACTAAATATTCTATTTCCACCTTCAGTCCTTTCAAAAACATACTAAATAAGGCTCTGGCATCACCAATTTTTGCGACAACATATCAAATTCCACGCAATATTCCTTCACTGGGCCTCTCTGTTTCAATTCCTTTAGTTCTTCGATCGGGTCTTCAAAAGCTAAGTCTCCAAACCGTTGTTCTAAGGCCAATACTCACCCCAAGCAGGTGGTTCGCGAGTCATGCGATTTCTCATATACAAGTCATGCTATGCAAGCGCTTCCCCTTCCAAATACATGGTGGCTAATCCCACCTTTAAATCAGCTGGTGTATGATCAAGTGAAAAAAATTATTCACACTTGAACACCCACACCCTTAAATTCTCTCCTTTAAACACCGGAAACTCAATTTTACTACTTGTAGGAATGGTATATTGACCTCCACAACAACCGTCACTACCTCCATTCTTTGGTACCCTTGGATTCCCTCACATTCCATGCTCACTACTTTCAGCTTGGAATGGCTGGGTAATCCATTCTTTTAACTCCTGCATACTTCTTTCATGTTTGGTTTCCAACTCATGCATCTGGTTACGCAATCCTTCCTCCATGTGCCTCCATTCTTGACCCCTCGTGCCTTCTGCCATTTCACAACGATAACTTTGGCTGGAAAGAGCTCTGATACCACTTTGATGCAAGTAATTATTGGTAATCTAATTTGGGATTTTAGGAATTCGGTTTAGTAAAGAAAGAACATAATAGAGAGAAGAAGAAAGTGAACAAGAGAGAGAAGTCTGATTACTGAGAGAGAAACAATTACAGTTGATTCGTTCCCCTCTTCCTTCCAACCAATAGCTATATCAACGATGAACACAACTGTTACTATTCATCCAATCACATCTGTACACTTGGTGCTATCCTATACATTCGTTTAGCTACTAACAACTACTCCCCATACTACGTCACCTCCTTTTTTTTGTTTCTGCTACATCTTTCTATCATCTTCTTCATGCATCATTTCCACCTCTATCAGGAGCATCATTTCCAGGAACTAGCAATAGACACTTCTCAACTTCAGGAAGTGCAATCTGAATTTAGTGGATTACTAGCTGTATTTAGTGATCTTTTTGCAGAACCCACTCAATTACCTCCTCATAGAAGTCGGGACCATCAAATACTGCTTAATGAGGGTACTGAAGCAGCTAACATTTGACTTTATAAATATGCTGGAGCTCAAAAAGATCTATAGAGGGACGAGTCCAAGAATTGCTTAACCAAGGAGTAATGCAATAGAACAGTAGTCCTGTCTCTTCTCCTTTAGTTGGTAAAGAAGAAAGACAATACTTGGGGGCTTTATAAAGATTACAAAGAGCTCAATCAATGCACCGCTAACAATTGGATTTACAATCCAGATACCATCAAATCAGAATGTTCTGTCCAGATATTCCAAAAACAACATTCAGAATGCATGAAGGGCATTATGAGTTCCAAGCAATGCCCTTTGGTCTTGCTAGTGCTTCCTTTACTTTCCAAACCCTAATGAATGATATATACCGGCAATATTTGGGGATTATTTTGGTTTTCTTTGATGACGTCCTTGTATATAGTCATTACTTTGCATATCAACTTAAACATCAGAGTGGCTTTAGAGTTCTTCAACAGCATAAGTTTAAGGTCAAAACTAGTAAATGCAACTTTGGAACTAACAAGAGTGAGTACTTGAGCCATTTGATATCTATCCATGGAGCTGCCACAAATCCAAGAAAAAGTGGAAGCTGTTCAAAAGTGGCCTACACCTAAGAACATCAAGGAGCTGAGAGGATTCTTAGGCCTTTTTAAGTATATAAGAGGTGTGTAAACCTCTTATTGAACTATTGAAAAAGGATGCTTTTTGCTGGAATAAGAGAGAAACGGCTTTCTCAAAGTAGCTTTGACTTAGGCTCCTGTCTTAGCCCTTCCTGATTACCCCAAAGCCTCCATCATTTAAACTGCTGCATCTGGTGAGAGATTGGGAGTTGTCTTAATGCAGGACAATCACCCTCTTGCTTATGTGAGCAAATCCTTACCATCCAAGCACCAAGCAACGAATACTTATGAGAAGGAATTTCTAGCAGTAGTCATGGCAATGAAGTATTGGCATCATTTTTTTAATGGAAGACCATTTGTTATCAGCACAGACAACAAAAGCCTCAAATACTTGCTTGGACAAAGGATTAGCACCCCATCTCAACAGGCTTGGTTACGTAAGCTATTAGGATATGACTATGAGATAGCTTATAAGAAAGGAAAAAAGAATAGCAGCTGATTCTCTTTCAAAGGTGCCTAGCTTGGAGTTATTCACAATGGTACTCTCACAAGTGCAGTTGGGAGGACTTTATCATCAAAAATCTTATACCTCAACTATTTCAAGTTCTATAATCAAATACTTAGCAGTGGCGGCAGGGCATCTTAATATGGAAGAGCAAAGCGGTAGTGGAATTTCATCACGAGCTTAGAGCTAAGATGGTGACCATTAAGCATGAGAAGCCTAGTGGTAGCTGCTCTGGAGTGTTGGCCTCACTCAAAAAGATGTGAATCATGTGAGGCAAAGCAAAACTTGTCAATGTAACAAATATGAGACTTCCGTCTCCTTCAACCTCTTCCAATTCCAACGCAATGGTAGACACGACATGGGCTTCATAGATGGCTTGCCAAATCAAATGGACAATCTATAATTTCGGTGGTGATTGGCAGGTTCAGTAAATATGCTATATTTGTGGCCTTAAACACCCATACACAACAAAGGTGGCTCCTCAACCTTTTCTCACTCATGTATTAAAGTTACAGGGCATGCTAAAATCAATCATCAACACTCGTGATCCTATTTTCCTAAGTGCATTCTGGCAAGAATTCTATAAGTTGCAAGATGTAGGACTCCAAATATCTTCTACATACCATCCCCAAACAAGTCGTCAAGAGGATCTAGACAAGACTCTTGAGACTTCATGTGCATGACAGGAGACTATACTACAAAATGAAATTAATGGCTTCCTTTGGCTAAATGCCGGTACAATACCACATATCACATAGCTTGCAACATGTCTCACTTTAAGGTACTCTGACATTATCCTCCCCCAATACATGCACCTTAATTTGCCAAGGATTCAAAAATACAGACAATAGAAAGGGATGGCAATAGGTGGGGCAAGGGTGGCTAGGCCAACCCTGCTAGTTTATACTTTTTTTTTTAAATTGAAAAAATGACATTTTTTACATTCCCTTCGGGCCAAGCAGTCTTGGCCTGTGACCTGGCCCGTAGCTCGGCCAACCTGGGCCAAAGTCGGGTTGGGTCGGGTCAGGCTGTCATCCCTAATTGTAGATCATGCAATTCCACTTGCAAAGTGCTCAAAAGAGAGTGCAAGTGCAGGCTAACAAGGGTGATAGAGAATATCAAACTGGAGAACTTGTCTTTGTTAAATTGTGCAGCTTGGGATTGAGCTTCCTCGGTAGAAACTCTCTCTGTCAGTATTACCACTGCACTCGGTCAATGACTCGCCCTGTAGCAAAGTCTCAGTAGCAAGGAGGACTAATCAGAAGATGTCACCACTGTTCTATGATCCTTTTAAAGTGGTCGACAGAATTGACAAGGTGGCCTACAGGTTAGAATTTCTAAAAGGAGCTCTCATCCATGATGTCTTCCATGTTTCTCAGTTGAAGAAGCATGTTCCTTCAATGGTGGCCTCTTCTCCAATGCTTCTGTTGAATTGCACTTTGAGGAAAGGATTCCAATTGTACATCAGAAAGGAGGTTAGTAAGGCCTGCTACTCAAGTTCTGGTTCATTGGACTGGAGCTTCTTCAAAAGAAGCCACTTGGAAGCTTCTCTATGAACTGCAATAGTGATACCAATCTCTTAACCTTGCGGACAAGCTTTTCTAAAGGACAGGATATTGTTACTTCTTTATTCAGGTTAAAGCATTGACTTTTTGTTTAGTCAACTTTAGTAATGCTACGTTGTTTGGGCATTTGGAATAACAAATTGAAGTAAAGGCAATAGCCTAGTAGTTAAAGGAATCTTTTATCATTAATTGTTATAACTATCATATATGCTGGCGAAATAACAAGCTGAACAGAACAACAATAAAATTCTCTTTCAGTTTCTTCTGGTTTCTTCATATCTTTTCTTCTCTAATCTTTCAAGTTTTAAATTTATTCATTTTACCCCTAGCAGTTTTGCACTTCACTTAACTTGTCTTCAAGAAAATAGTATTCATTTCATTGGAATGCAAAATGAATTCATCACATGGTAGAAACAACCAAGTACACTTACACTATGAAGAGGGTTATGGAGTAAACTAAGTAAACTACAAGTGCCAATATATGACCAAACAAATTGTCATGTCAAGAAAATTTATCTCAATGCTTAAGTTATGCTATCTAACAATTTATTCATTGCAGAAGAAGGCCTTTCTATCAACAAAGAGATTTCAACACGAGCAAGCATCCTAATTATCAATAAACAAGGTACCACAGGTAGAACTAATATTGCAACGGATACCTTTTGTAGTAATTCAATAGCAATTTTATGGTGGAAGAATATATCTACAGTCAACAGAGAACACATTATTAAACTTCCTAGTCAAGTAACTGTCTTTCCAACTCACCTTCTTCTCAAG
Source organism: Erythroxylum fimbriatum (assembly GCA_026770325.2). Taxonomy (NCBI): domain Eukaryota; kingdom Viridiplantae; phylum Streptophyta; class Magnoliopsida; order Malpighiales; family Erythroxylaceae; genus Erythroxylum; species Erythroxylum fimbriatum. The sequence continues at coordinate 4,205,161 of JANZLH020000078.1, forward strand.
AAGTTTATCAAGTTCTTCCTTAAGCTTTAAATAGCACTCTGCCAAACTAGGATCCATGAAGAAATCAATGTATCCTCCCAGCATCTTCAAATGCCCAGCCTAGAAAAATGTGAACCACTGGCTTAGAAAACCAATATTGTACATGTAGAAGGAAAATATCTCAAACATAAAATAAATTACCTGTAACCCACAACTAATAGCACCACCGAGAAGGATCAGTATGGAATCAGATACACCAGTGGAGTCACGTATAAACACAGTATTAACCTTTACTTTTTCACCAAAGACTAGCCATGGATAAGGAATTGTTTGATAGCGTGCATTCACAGAATTCTGGAGCAGAAGTATAACATAAAGGTTTATACAAAACATTCACGAAGTATCATATTAAAGCCAGCAGCATGAATAAAAGTGCCGTACCAAGTTTATGTCATTATAACTTGATCATGATTCGTGTAATTGTTCTATACAACTTAACATAAAACTATCAGTAGCAAGAGAAAGAAATACAAAATCTGCTAAAGTTGGCTTCAATATCTCAGCTGAAGGTATAAATATACGAAATTGGAAAAGAGTACAACAAAGCTAACAGTACGCAATCAATCTGAAAAATCTGAACACTCTCTGATTGAGAAACAAACAAGTTAACCCAGAGAAGCATTACTCAAACACAAGAATTTATGGAAAGGAACATAAAATCAAGATAGAAATCAAAGATGACAAGTAAAAGACAATATAAATCCCTTAACCTTGTATTAGCAGAAAATACCAAAGAATCCTTCCTAACCAAGCTGCCAAAAATTCAGTAAGAAAGATTCTAGTAGGATTTTAGTCCAAACATTCAAAATTTCCATGAGTATCAATGTTGATGACGACATCAATTTCAATACCATCCATTATGAGTGTGATATGTAATGATAGTTCTAAACTTAAAACGAATGCAAACATAAACCAATAGTAATACCAGAATTGAATTTCCGTAGCCTTTACAAAAAATATTTTCAAAGATGAATGATATCTATGATGTTAAATTTATGTCAGTCATGTTTGAAAAACTTAATCAAGTTCAGCAACTTCAGTTAGTTAGCACTCACCGCATACAATAGAACTTGGCCATCATCCATTGTCTTAAAAGACATTGATGTTTCTCTGTGCTGTACATATAAAAGAAAGGATTAGAATGTCAACTGGTTACTTTTGGTATCAACCAACAGAAGTACAAATTCAAATGGAGATACTTAACCACTACTGAGGCAATTCCAGGATAAAGTCCTGAGCATATGATTGCACGAACTAATGACTGGTTATGACTTAATCTGTTGTTGGATCCTGCATCTGCATCTACTATGCCAGCATCTCTCAAAATGTAGCTAAACTGTTTCCTAAGAGAGTGGATGGCTTGCAAAGTTTGAGCAGACAAGAAATTCCGCCAACAATACTCATATGCTGATCCTTCTCTTTCTGCATCTTTCCATCCCTCGTAAGCCCGAACAAGAGCCATATGATCACTGTAGTCTTTTGCAGAAAACCTAGACTTTGCAGTACCAGCTAACTGAACCATGAATGAAAGAATTAGCCAATAATCTAACCTAACAACCATGCTAAGCTTCATAAAAACTGATGTCACATCATTTGACTCCAAAGTACAAACGGCATGGTCAATTAGTAAAAAATGGGGTACGAGTATAAAGCTGGTCAAAGAGTTTCTGTGTCAGACAAAAAAGAAATTCAACATCATGAAAATGTTTTCCTGCACTAGAACAGTTATTTCTTTCCCAAGACAATTTATGAAAACTAATGTGAAATAATTGTGTTTTGTTAACTGATTGAAGCCAAAATGGATGCATTAGGTTGTTTCAAGGACAAAACTAACATATAATAAAGAGTAACCAAAGAAGTAGAAAAGAAATTTCTACCATTCTGTTAATAGCTACAAAAAGCAGTGAACACTTCCAGAGCATAGCAACTCAAGTTTCTCAATGTGTTTTTAGTTTAAAAGAAACAAGCATTTCATAAATCAAGACAATCTTATGGTCAATGGGAATCAACCTTCTTTCACATGGTACAAGCCTGATAAAGCAATAGCTGCAATACCCTTCCCATATTGATTAATGGAGAAAGATTACCTTAATTGGATTTACTGTCAACATTACTAACTATTTGTCACAACTAATAGCTAATAACTGTGCACAAATACACGTAACAGGAAGCCCTTGAGATTATGAAATCCCCCATCTTCGTGGAAGAGGATAAGAAAAAAAAGAAGAAAGAGAGAAGTCATCTTAGTATCATTGAGTATCATCAAAGCCAACCAAGCTGGCATAATTTTCACAATCCTTCAAGAGAGAATTTATGCACATGGACACATGAACATACCAAAATGAATATCCCAGAGGCAACCAAGTTTCTTAAATTCACATGTTGAGTCCTTACTTTTCATGTATACTATTCCCTTGAATTAACACCTAAGCTTATCCTCTTCTCTCCTTATTTCTCAAAGTGAATAGGTTGGGGAGGCAGGATACTTGTATGGTTAGAAGTGACTGCAGGTGCTACAAGTACTGTGTGATATTTAAAAACCCATTAATGAATAATACTTGGGACCTTTATACATTCACGCATGAAATGATACTATGAATACAACATCTACAATTTCATATACATGTCAATCAAGAAAGAGTAGAATGAGAAAGGAAACACAGAATGCATCATACCTACATCTTAAGGAAACACAGAATGCATCATACTTACATCTTTTTTGTCCTGGGGCAGAAGGAAGGGATCTCTGCTACTAAGCCCTGAAACTACTGTCAATATAGGATCAAAACAGTGAAATAGAGCACCCATAATCAGCATTTTGCCCAGCTTTGGATCTACTGGTAGCATCGACAAATACTTCCCTAATTAACAATTGAACAAATAAGTACAGGAACAAGTTAGTAACCCAAAGTACAAAAATGTAAATTTCTATGTTCAAATCTTCAGAAGTACATTAACAAACTTACCAAGATTTGTAAGGTTCTCACTTTCATCTAATGCCCCAATCATTTTCAAAAATTCGATTGCATTTTGAACCTGACATCCATTTAGAATGATTTTGCGTCATGTAAAGTTTTATTTTTCGTTGACCAAATATGATAAGAAGTTTCTTATATTATTTAGTTCCCAAAGTTACCAAAAGACAATTTTCCCAAAATTCATAAGATTTCAGAGTTGAATATCACAAATTCCAGCCATTTTGGCTTTCTTGAACAATTTTTTTAATAATTGAAGATCTTCATGCAAAAAACAAACAGCCTGAGAAAATCAAGAAACGGAAGGAAAGACTGCAAGATATGTATATATGGTGCAATATAATGTTGACTATCTTAAATTTCCAGCTGCAAATCATGAATGAGCTAATACAACAATGAACCCTGAGTAATTATCCTCATTTCCTAGTAAAAATTCTGGTCATGTACACCCGTTTGCAGTTCAGCGAGACCTGTTGCAAGGATGAGTTAACTGTCCACAATTGCACGATTAACATTAGATAACAGCTACTGTAATGATAGGATCAGTCACTTGAAGGTGTACCAATATGTAGTCCATGAAATCAAAGAGGCTTCTTGATATCAGTATTGAAAAGGAAGCACTCTATTATTCTCTAGGCTAGTGGAATGCAGATTCTGTAAGTGTTAGATATGCATGCCCTCCTTTCCTTGCTACGTAACGGGTTAAGTATCAATATCAACACAATAATTAAGGTTATGTTTGATTAGGCAGTTATTAATGAAATGTAATAGAATGGAATATTATTCTATCGTTTGGGAGAGGGTTTATAAGGGAATGAAATGAAATAAGATAGAAGAAGAGGGTTTTACATTACATCTCATTCCATCATAAACAGTAAAAATAAGTTACCTCCGATTTGATAGTTTTAGGATGGAATGTAAAATGATAAACAACATTTCACTATATTACATTATGAACCCTTTTTCCAAACAACATTTTACTATATTACATTATAAACCCTTTCATCTCTCCCAAACAATAATTTTCTAATATTACATCCATTTACATTCCATTCTATTATAAATCATTTCATTCCATTAAAAACCTTACGTCCAACCAAACATAATCTAAGGGTGACAAATGATCAGAAACAAAGATATTCATACAATCAAATGGTTCTGCTTGCACAGAATAGTAAGGCAGTCACAGCATTTTCAGGGAGCTAATTGATCACTGGATGATGGAAGAAACAGAATGTACATTAAACATTCCCATTCTGTCCATACTCAATGGTGCTAGTAGAAGTTATGAGCCGCCATTCTACTCCCTGCACTTGTGTCATTATTGTTCGCCTCTAAACATACTACTTTCGCATATTCAAATGCATCACCCCACAAAAGAAAAACAGTAGCAGAACATAACAACTTGCAGAAGAGGAATGCGAGAAAGAGAAAAGACAAAGTGGAAGAAAGGGAAAAGGTAATAAGTGATTGATGCATTTCAAATGAAAATGCATCCAACATCAATGATATTTTGGATTCAAGAAAATGATGTCAATTACTTACAGCCAATGGCTCTGGTGGCTGAAGTGCAGCTGACAAGAATTCACCTATACTTCCAACCTCTAAACTTTTTATTTGCAAGCACAGAGAGTTTAATGGAGTTCTCAGAAGTTCAGGGAGTTGATATTCAGCAAAAGCTTCATAAACACATTTTGGATACAAGTGATAGCATTCTCCTGGTTGCACACGGCCAGCTCTGCCTCTTCTCTACAGCAAGTATAACCAAAGAGGAAGTACACTGGACATTAGGGAATTTTAAAAATAAAATGATGGTAAAAAGCGAAAGGGAGGTTCAAAAGTTAGCTAAACCATAGATATTTCATAATATATAATTCCAGTTTACAGAACAATATTTCAGTCAATAAGCATGAAGGTTCTTGCACACGCAAGAAAAAAATAGCCAAGCTGAATAAATGGATATATTTCATGACCTGAGAAATGCTATAAGTGAAAGTATGTTTTCCATTTTCTACTTGGGGAGAGAGAGAGATAAAAAGTTTGGATTAGATGTTGGACTCATGATTTTGACATGTAACTTCAAAGTTAATCCAACTAATGTTATAGACTACAAAAGGAAGGCACTTACTTGGCGAGCTGATGCTTGTGATATCCAAGAAGGTAGCAGGCAAGGTGTATTATTTAAAGCGTCATATGTCGTCTCTTTTGCTTTTCCACAATCAATCACAAATACAACATCATTGATGGTAATGCTTGCCTCGGCCATATTTGTAGCAAGAACTATCTTGTGTATATTAGGATGAGGCTTCTCAAATATGAGTTTCTGCGGAAAAAGCAGAAGGTATTGAACACTGTGGGATGAAAGCTTAACCAGAATGAAGCACAAAGCGTACTGATAAAAATTTGCAGAGTGGTTTGGAATGCAGGAGGTAACAACCAGTCATAACCAAAATATAAACCATACATCACACAGAAGGTAGGGTAAATAAAAGCTTCAAGGGCATATGTGTCTGCAAAGTCCAAGTATTACAAAGAGAACCAAATAAAATTTACCATCAATAACCAAAGAGGCAACAGGTAGAGGTGTTGGGATTGGGTTTGGGGAGTGAAGCATATTAATTTTATCATATTCCTCACCATCAAACAACCCCATAGAATTCTATTTTCTTATCAGTTCCCAAACATTCCAAACTTGACATCCAAAAGAGAAACATGGGCTCTGTGTTAACACAGTTGACTTAAGCCCATAGCAACACAACATCCGGAAAATACAAACAACAAGCCCATTCCCACTCTACCAGACTAGCATTGTGTAAGCCCAGATCAGAAACTAAGTAAGCAGCCTCCTGATATCAAAATCAAAAAAAAAAAAAATCCGAAAACTTACTCCCATCCTATCATACAACAAGTGAAACTAATAACTACAAGGAAATCTTTAAGCAGTCCAACAAATGTTTCAAATCACAAGGAGACTTGGCAAAAACCAATAACAGATAAGTAATATACAGGATGCAATAGTAATATTTTGGGAAATCATCTCTGAAATAATCCCTGTTCACAAGATTTCATGTAAAAGCAACCTTACCTGTTCAGATGTAGCCATTGAACCATGACAAGTTAGAAGTAGAACCCTGTTGGGGTCTCCTAAGAGAGGATGAGCTTTGAGTTGATCTCTCAAACAGCTAATATCCTCCCAGCCAGTCATGAATACTAAGACAGCACCAGATCGCTCCTTCCGACATATATGGCATAGTACTGCCTCAATAAGATTGAATCCCATGCAATCAGGAATCCAGCATGCTAGAGATTCACGTGTCCTGGCGCTATAATTTTCAAAACTTGACTTGTTAAGAGCATCCTAATAGGAAGAAAATCACCAGAATCTACTCAGAGCTTCAGAGTGAATGCTGAATAACACAGCCAATAAGGAAATAATCCATACAGAAATAAGGACAAGTCATGTTCTTTTCAATGGGATCAGGAAGGACAAATTTGGGAGAAAATAGTCTGTTTTACAACAAAGATTTACCAATAACCACAACCACCTATAGAGTGATGTAACAGGATCATTGCAAAAGAATGGAAAAAGGAAATCATACTTCCACAAAGTATTTGAACATATGCAGTAGACTATCACAAATCACGAAGCAGTAAACATCAAACTTGTGCTCTACGTGCTCCAAAAGTCATAATTCAAAGGAAGTTGTAGATGTAGTTCTGTACCTCAACAAGAGTGGTGATCTGATTTTTCTTTTTCCGTGGGGCAAGTTGCTTCTGCGTCTTCCACATCTTGTCTTGGCCATAGTCATCAATTTGATTGAAAGAACTCAATTTGTAACCAGTTATTTCCAATACATCTTCCAAAAAATGTTCCCTCACTGGGTATGTGAAGCCCTGAATAACATACAGATGTGTTAAGTACAGCATTTTTCCACATAAAGCAACTCTAAAGGAAAGCTTGGAAGAGCTAAAAGAACATGAAATGTAATATTTATATCTCCTGCCCATTTAAAGGCATTAAATAAAGGTGCAAAAGCAAATCCACTATCCAGCTTACAGGAATATGAATTTTTGGTGCTCCTCCAAAATAATTAGAAAAAAGGTCTGCATTCAAAGTAGCACTCATTAAGATCAATCTCAAGTCCCGGCGACGTGTAAGTAGATCCTTTAGCACAATCAATAGGAAGTCTGTCATATATAAGAGTAAAATGAATTTAGTTCAATCAGAATTCAATCATAAATAAGAGTGACAAATTGACAAATTTAGCTAGACAACTCCTAGTAGAAGTCCTGGAAAATTGAGATTTTAAGGAAGATTACCTTCATTCATTCCTCGTTCATGAATTTCATCAACGAAAACATGGGTTATGCCATCCAAGTTGCGGTCACTAAGCAACCTTCTAAGTAATATTCCACTGGTGCAGAAGAGCAAATGAGTGTTTTTTCCTTTTACACCCTCTAATCTAACTTTATAGCCAACCTAAGAAGATTTCAGCTGCAGTAAGCCATTGAGAAAGAAAATGCTTTCCAACCCAAATTATGAATGCTTAACAGATAAACTATGTGTCCATACGTTAGTTTCTGGAGGGAAAAGATACTCACAGATTCACCAAGAGGCTCTCCTTTCTCTGCTGACACCCTATCAGCAACTGACATAGCAGATATTCTTCGGGGCTGTGTGCAAATTATGCTACAGAATGCTCCACGCCCAGATTCTATTTCTGACTCCAATATGTATTGAGGAAGTTGAGTGGTTTTCCCACATCCAGTCTCACCTGATATCACTATGACCTACAAACAACACTGAGGAGGTTAGATAGCTGCCTATTCATACAAAAGGTTTTGAGGGACACATTCTATCACGTACACTGTGATCTTCATTTGAGAACATGTATAACAAATACGTATGCATATTCTCTTCCCTCTCTCCTCCTCTCTAAGTCCAGTACTACACTCTGGTCTAACTTTTAGCTCTTAATTGCTGAAAAATAATAGGAGAGAAAGATTTACCCAATATTCCACCATCAAATTTTAAACTAAAAACCTCAATGATTTCGCAAGTTCCAAGCTGTATCCACCGCCAGATAGCACATGGATAATCCAATGTGTGTCTATCACTCAAATGAATACAGCAGTTGAACGAACATGTGACCGAAAAACAAAGAAGTGCATTGAATGCTAAAACTCATAATTGTCATGCATGGCCATGAAGCCAGGAAGTGAACAAGAAAAGAGCATTTGTCAAATTCACCTAAAATCTGAGAAAAATCTTTTTATATAAGAGAGCACTAAAATTGAAGCAGCCCAACCTGGTTTCTTGCAATTGCTTGAAGCAGCCTTTCCTTTTCCTTGAATGCTGGTAGAGATTGTCGAAAGTCCATCATCTTCCTGCCTTCAGGTGATTCCTGCAAATTAGAGATAATAACAAATTTAGATAGAAAGATTAGTGATGATTTTATGTTTCTGCATTCATGTTACAAGTTTTTTTGGTCTGCCTCAAAGATATTATCCGATGGGAGATCAAACAGCCAGTACGTGGAATGAAAAGAAGGCTCAAAGCAACCATCTTAAACAAGGCTCCCGCAATAGAACCAACGCAAACTCCAAAAGAAATCCGAGCATGACTAAAAGAGAAAGGTCCTGAACCTGGAAGGGCCCTGGCATACTGACTTTCCTAGGATGCCTTGGCAATTATGTTTCCCAACCATTTATTGGCATGACCAGTATTGTGAAAAGACAATAGTCAAGTTATTTGAAACTAAGACTTTAAATTTCACGTCTCTTGATAAATTAAGCGAAAAAATCAACAACACCTGCCAGGATCTCTGTGCGTTACGCATTTGCAAACTCCTTCTCTGAAGAACTTTTTCCATAACAGAACCATCAAGAAAATAGTCTGGGTTCTCATCCACACTGGCGCCTTCAACCACAGCAGTAGACTTAGCATCATTTGAGCTATGACCATCTCTACCAGAATTTAACTGTACCCTATCAAGATACTCTTGAAGCAAACCCTCCACCCTCCTTTGCAAACTTAACGGTATAACCACCTGTGACAATTCAATTAAATTTAGAATCTCCGCAGCAACACCATTCCTACAATAAAACTACCAACATGGAAATGAATATAAATTATACCTCCCTTTGCGGCCGCTTGTCATCCAAGTCTGGTCTATAATTAGGAAGTGGAATCTTGCTCGCAACTACCACTTTTCCATAGAATTCACTAAGCCACAACAATGTATAAAATAAAAAAAGGAAACAGAAATGGGATCACTAGAGAAAAAAAAAAAGAACAGGCAAAATCTCAATTCAAAATTTACCTATAAAGTCCCATCCTTTTTGCAAGATTGGATATCTGTTCATAGTCCCTCCTGTCTCTTCTATCTCTAGACACAATCTCCTGGTCAGTCTCATTTCGCAGCAACATGCTTAGCTTCCATTTCCATTCATCAATATTAGCCACCGAAGAAGATGCCTAACACAACAACATTATCCACACCATTCTTGTCTTAAGACACCAAAAAAAAAAAACTACTAATCACATTACAAAGGCGAATGAGTGAAGCAAAAACCTTATGGCTCTCGAAGTCGACCTCATACTCATCATCCGAGAACTGCTCCACCGCGTATCCGGAAAAACGACGCCGGCCAACAACTAAAGGATTGACGGTAGGCATTGGACGAGCTGAGAGTTTGAAGAGTAAAGTGAATAAAGCGTTGCTTCTAGAGATTGAACTGGCACAACCCCGAATGAAACCTCTAATCTTCAAATTTTGCATTCTATAGGCCAAAACCTCCAAACACCTGCGTTCAGTTAATCCGTTAATAAAAGTCTAAAGCTCTGCAGTTTGTAAAGAGCAGAGGTCCATTTTCCGAACGCCATGCGATTCAACGGCGTCGTAATCAAGCCTTGAAAACCTTCAGCTACACTTCTCTGCTTTTGCTGACTGACGTCGCTCGGAATTATCCACAATGAACCTCCGACGAGTGTTTATATTAAACAGCAGTAGTGCTTCGGGGGACACCGATCGTAACGCGGCCACTTCACTTGATTTTAATTTATTTTTATCTAAATTTTATTTCATTATTAATAATTACAAATATATTATTAATAATAAAATAAATTATTAATATTAGAAATAAAAAATTTTTAAAATGTTTTGTAAATTAATTAAATGAATTATTTTATTTTAATTTCTTATATAATATTTGTTAATAAATATTTTATTATATTTTTATTAGAATAAATAATTATGTTTGTAAAGTAAAATTTTATTTATTAACATATTGGTTCTGTCTGATATTGATGGGGCTGGATGCCGTTGCTTGGATCCATAGTTCTGACTGACTTTAGCAAAATAATTCCTGCAAAACAACACAAGGCACGACGGGGGTTGATTGCCGGCAGGCCCCTCTGACGCTCAAGTTAGTTTTTTGGTAGGGGTTTTGGTAGCTAAGAACAGAGAAAATCAAGGTTCTAATCTCGTACCTGTATCATGGCAAAGTAGTACCTTATAT
>JANZLH020000078.1:4258471-4283441 GCA_026770325.2 Erythroxylum fimbriatum
AAAAAGTCACAAACGACACTTATTTTGAATAATTAAAATCCCTCTAAAACGACACTTATTTTGAATAGAAGGGAGTATTAATCTTAGGATTGGTTATTCTATGGGCTTTTTTCTAACAAACTAGGAATACCTAATTATTAGAAATACATGGGTAATAGAATACATATTCCACTAAACGAAACCGGCTACGAGTGCTATGCCATTTCCTGTGCGAAGGTTATCATACTAGAGGATTTGACTTTACTTTAAGTTTTACATGGATCTCATATCATACCCTTTTTCAGTTAGACTAGTCGTTATGTATCCCAACGACTCTGACTTTATATATATATACAAGTAACTTTTGTAACAAATTAAGCTTATTTTTACGAAAACTTGTATATTTTGATTAATAATATGATATAAACTTGTACTCTAGGTGAAAATATATACTAAATAAATGTTAAGGCAAGATTTAAAAAGTTAAAATTTTGTAAAGATGAGAATAGACCATTTCTCCTAGCTTTCTTTCAAATTAGGTGATGAGGTGGTACAAAAGTATCTGGCCACTTCATTACTACTATGTAATTGAAATGAACACAACACGAGCTTCTAGTTTTCCCATCACTCCATGACAGTAACATACACACACTGTTTATCTGAAATGAAAAGTGACCTCTATTCATAAATTGTATTTTACTATTTTACCAATGTGATTTAGCCATCATGTGACAAATTGTTGGAGCTACATGACATACATCAATGGGATTAATTGAAAAGGGACTGCGTGAATTGTTATAGATGGAAGGGGACAAAGATGAGAAAAATTCTTTAGTTTCGTTAGGATAGTAATGGACAAAGTTTGGATAACATGCCAAGGGAACAGACAATTGGTTACCAAAGAACATAACATTTGGGTTAGGACTAAATTGTTAAAATCGACAACAGGAGAAATTCGATCAACCTGTCAGTTACCTTTTTACTTAAAGGTCCACGCCCGCAATTAACTTGATAATCCAGGGTCGATTCTGTAACCGGCAAGGGCATCAACCCCAAAGACTGGAAGGACTAATCATGATCTGCCGATCCCGGGCTATGTACTGACACCACTGCCAATGACCAACAACCCCTTCCGTTTCCGCTTTATTTTCAATTTGAAAGCTGAGTTACATCTGCTCTGTCAATCACATTCCTCTACGTGTCACGCCACATTTCTTTTCTCTCTCTCTCTCTCCCCGTTGGCCTTTATATACCTCCGCGTTTTGATTTTTGATTTTTGATTTATCTCCTCAACCCCAAACCCAAAGCTACGACTGTCTTCTAGTAAACGTCGTCGTTTGTCGCCATCTTGGTCCCCGATCTTCCTTCGCCCTGTTTGGTATCCGATTATTTCCTAAACCGGAGAATCAGTAGTGGAAGGTTTTTAACGAAATGCGTGTCATTCAAAAGCTAAATGACTTGTAATGATGGATACGCTACGTGCGATCAAGTGACATAAGGAGCTTTAGGGAGAGTGATCTCGCAGGAAGCTTAAGATTTTTTGTCTGAGCTTCCACTTCTGCGAGATTCATTCCAATTTCTTATTTTCTCTCTTCAATTCTTTGGTTTTCGTTAAGTTTTGGTGAGTTTAGAATGTCGAAGGTAATATACGAAGGATGGATGGTGAGGTATGGAAGGAGAAAGATCGGTCGATCCTTTATACACATGAGGTATTTCGTGCTTGAATCCAGACTTCTTGCTTATTACAAGAAGAAACCACAGGACAATCAGGTCAATTAAAATTTTCTCATTACTTTTGCTTTTGCTTTTCTTCTGTTTTTCCTTTTTTGGGAATTTGTGAACTAATTTTGAGATCCGCTGCTTATTTTTTATTTCATGTGTGATGTTGTTTGGATATTTAATTTTGGCGGTTAGAGTGTTTGTAGTAGTTATACATTGTTAGACGAGGGAAATGAGAACAGGGAAGGGAAGTGAAAGTTTGTGTTTTTGAATGTTGAATCAGGTTCCAATTAAAACCTTATTGATAGATGGAAACTGTAGAGTTGACGATCGTGGATTGAAAACTCACCATGGACATGTGAGTAGCTTCTCTTCGTATGTTGTATCTTGTTTTTTTTTTCTTTTTTTCTTCAATTCTTTATGCTTATGGCTTATGCTATGTTCTCGTTCAAATTTTTGTTCCTGTTTCCACCTAAAGAATACCGAGAATCAGTGCAAATTGCTAAAAATATATTGCTTTAGCCATTCAGAAAAAGTGATGACAGTGCTTAATTGTAGTGGTTAGAGTTAGAAGATTGAAATTAGAGGACTGTTTACATGTAACTAATTGGTCTTCCGTGCGGGAATCAGGTTACGGGAAGGAGCTTAACGTTGTTAATACTGTTTATATGGAGAAACTTAGATAAATCAAAATGGTTCACATTTGAAGCAATGAAACTGTGATGTTCCATTGTTGTTCTTGGAAGAGATTACCACTTTTAGGAGTAAAGCTCTATGTCAGAGTCTAATTCTTGTCTACCGTTGTCCTGCCTTCTGGGGTGATGCAATTGCTATTGATAGTGTTTAGGGTATGCTATCAGGTGATAGGCTTTGAGTTAATATGCCAGTGCACTTAAGTGGGAATGCCTATTGAAGGATGACTGCATAGACTTAATATATACAGATATATTTGTATCCTTAAATAAGAATATAGACAGAAAAGAAAGAACTAGAAAAGAGAGTGGATGAAGCTGACTTTGATGGGGTTGTGTAGGATCAAGACTGATAGAATTGTGAAATAGTTCTTTCTTCTTCCTAAAGCAGTCAAACACTCTCCAACTTTTCCAACTCCATTTCATTTGTTGTCTTAACAATATAATTGATTACGACTTTTTAGCAGTCACGATTTTTTTCCAAGTTTATATACAGATTTACTCTACCTTGCTCAAACTATTCACACATTTATGCTCAGTTCAAACATTTAGTTGCTTTAGCCGTAAGGAGTGTGCTTCACTTTTGAACATCTCTTCCATGCTAATCACCATGGACAAATTGAGTTTTTTGTTGAACGATGTGCACAAATATAGCGACTTGATGTTTTATCATTTCCTACTGAAATCAATGGTTCCTTTGTAATAGTAATGACATAGTGTTACATTAAGGAGTAAGACCAGTGGTATGCTCCAGATTATTGTATACAATTTAATTTTGTGAAGCTTGATCTTAAGTTTACCTGTTCTTTCAATCCTGCAGATGGTATATGTGTTATCTGTGTACAGCACAAAAGAAAAGCATAATAAAGTCACGGTGAGTTACCCTTGCATTTATGTACTATAGTCATATATGAGATACCACTGTCGTGATCCATTACATATTTCAACTGTCTTTGGGAAGTGAGATCAAGAAGTTAATGTTTGACACATAACGTTGCCTTCTTGATATTTTAGATTTGTTTATTTGGTTTTCATTTCAGTAGGAAAGCCTATTAACTTTAACGATGTGGATACATTTGTCTTATGGACTTTCAAGTAGTGGATGCCTTTTAAATATACTACTTATAGATTCTCTTCAAAATTGGTTAATTGTTTATAATATTTGACTTTTAGCTGCTCTTTCTGTTAGATATATTTTGTTCCTGTTAAAGGTCCTGTTTTATCCAATTCTTCCTAACAAGTAGATGGGATCATTATCATCTGGAAAGAGTGAAACTATTTGAAATATTGTTGCTCCTTTTTTGTTTGTGATAATGAAATTTGTGCTTAATCTGCCTTAGCAACATGCAAAGAATAGGTTTTCTAAAAATTACATTAATTAGAAAAGTATTTCTGCAAACAATTTGTGCTTAATCTGCCTTAGCAGCATTCAAAGATGATATCTTTTAAAAATTACATTAATTAGAAAAGTAGTTCTGCAACCATGCATTTTCAGAAAGGAGATTCCTTAGGTTAAGATAGGATGAGGCAGCTGTCATTGTCGCTTGCATTCCAGCTGTCTACTTTCATTGGTAGCTTACATTTCTTTGTCCGTTTTCCTGGATAAAGTTAACTATATTGTGGTGTGATGCTATTGCAGATGGCAGCATTTAACATTCAAGAAGCATTACTTTGGAAGGAAAAGATTGAGTACGTAATTGATAAGGTTTGTGTTCCTTGGACAGGATTCTTACATCATCTACTTCTTGTTCTCCTTCCTGTACATAAACTCCTTTCTGTTTCTCTTCTCTTCTTTTTTTTTTTTATTGAAAGAAATAATGAAAGGTCTTTAGAATCTAGTTTCTGGAGCTCTCTCTCCTTGGTTGTGCATCATCCTTTACATTGGATCAAATTATCATGCTCAACCTTAGGTATTTATTCATTTTTTTAATTTAAAGAAATATTGAACGGTTTTTAGAATCTGGTTTCTGGAGTTGTCTCTCCTTGGTTGTGCATCATCCTTTTCATTGGATCAAATTATCATGGTGAACCTTAAGTAGTTATTCTTCCTGGCTGTTCTAATGTCCTTATGGATTCATCTCCGTAGTGGGTGAAAATGGTTCTTTCCTTGCATGGAATGATGCATATGGAATTACTTCACTATTATCTGTGCAGCATCAGGATTCCCAAGTTCCAAATGGTAACAAATATGTGTCTTTTGAATATAAACCTGGCATGGATAATGGGAGAAATACGTCTTCTTCAGACCATGAAAGTCAGTGAGTGCCTCTTCGACAATATCCATTTGCTTGTTTCTGTATATTTGACTAGTAATTGATAAGCCTCTAATACTTTTCATATATGTCTTTTAACTTTAACTTTCCTAATGTTCCAAAATTTTTAACCTTCAGGCTGGATTTAAGGCTGGTCCTGAAAATGTTTTGTCATAGTTATGCAGATTTTTTCTCACTGCTATAGTGATCTGTTAGCAAATAACACAAAATTGCACATGCACATAGATTATGGAGAACAGAGAACATAGGATTTTATGTGGTTCAGCAAGTGTGCCAGCGTCCATGGAAAATTACGTTCTTTGTCACTACTCATTGCCAATGGTAATACAACCCTATAAAGACCTAGAGTTATGTTTTTACAACATGGGCTAATAAAAATCCAAATTTACAAATATGCCCCTTCTACTTCAATGGAAGGACTGTGCCCTTCCTCGTGGGATCCCCTGCCCTTACTGGCAGCATCACTGTTACTTAAATATACTCTATATTAATGATATGAGCCACTGCTAACATGAACCAAAATTGGTGCTAAATTAGAGTCAAAATACTATTAGGGCTAGTTTTAAAGTTCATGTGGCTGTAAAGTTCTCATATTTTATATGCTTTGATACTTTTTTCTAAGCTCTGATCATCTACAGGTTCAGTGCACAGGAGGATGAAGAGGAATCTCATCAACAAATTTTGCGGAGAACAACAATTGGAAATGGTTCTCATTTATGCCCTTCACTTCTGACCTAAAGTTTAAGCAATGCAAATTATGGTCAAATCTTATCTTGTTCATCACTTTGTAGGTATTCCTGATTCAATACTTGACTGGACACGTGAAGTTGACTCGGAATTGTCAAAACAAAATATCAATAACCAAGCATTTGCTAGAAAGCATTGGCGTCTACTACAATGCCAAAATGGTTAGTGCTTTTCCTTGTCTTCTTGTTTTTTTGGTATTACTTAAAAGTTTAGAACATAATCTGTTACCTGGCCATCTTATGATAACATAGATGAGTTGCTGTTGATGAGTCTTTTTCTTGATGTTCTCTAACTATATATGGCAGGACTCCGGATCTTTGAAGAGCCTCTTGAAGTTGATTACCTTGTATGAACTATTAAACTAATGCCAAGTTCTTTGCTGTGAATCCTGCTATTATTGATGTTATGATTAATTGTTGTTCTGGGCAGCCAAGGAGCTGTAGCAGAGCAATGAAAGCTGTGGGTGTGGTTGAAGCTTCCTGTGAGGAAATATTTGAACTTGTAATGAGCATGGATGGAACACGTTTTGAGTAGGTGTTTCACTTTTCTTTTTGTTGTTTAGGTGAAATTTATATTTAAAAAGCGATTAGAACACTTTAGACCCAAACGCCTATATAGCTATACAACTGTAAATAGCATTTACAAACAGGAAAAAATAAAAAATATAGGAATTTGGATTTTCTTCTTCTTTACTTTTGTGGAAAGTGTTCATTAGATATGATAGTTGAAGCTAAGCACAAATATTACCGCTGCATTTGGTCAATGATTCTAGTGAACCTTATTGGCATCAAATTGTTTCCTTTCTTTGGAGTTGAGAAAAGGGAAGAAAAAGAGAAGATTCAGCATGCATGGGCATCTTTTCCTCTGTTTTCTAAATGGGCTACTAGCATGTTTGCTATTTGCTTGCCAGTTAGACTTTCCGCCATAGATATTTGAAAAATAGTTTTGATACTTCAACTGTCCATCAAATGATTCTTTTACAATGTCCTATTTTTTGTCCCTCCTATTTTTGGAAATTTTTTTCATGTTTATTTCAATGCCTTGTGCAGGTGGGATTGCAGTTTCCAGGATGGCAGTTTAGTTGAGGAGGTGGATGGGCATACAGCTATACTCTATCACAGACTGCAGCTGGACTGGTTTTCAATGTATTATTCTCTCTCATGAAACTCCTCTGCCTAAATTTATTAAGATGTGACATATGTTGCTGAGCATGAAGCATTTTTTTTTCGTTTTGGTTATGAAAAATGTTATCTCTTTTCTCTTGATGCGTATCTTTCTGTGAGTTGCTGTGTAATTATTAATTATATAGCTATCTCCATGTTTTGAAGAAAATCTTGAGCTGGAAAGGAAGGATGCTTGACACATTCTGTGGCAAGTGTGAATTCTTAGGGCCTGATCAATTGTGGGGAATTAAATTAATTATCTAAAATACTTCTCCAAGAAAAAGGGATAACAAGAATATTTAAATGCATCTTCTCCAACTTTTCTGGCTCATCTAATTTGAAAATATTTTTGGCTGAGGAAAAAGTTTGAGTGTTTCATTTTAGTCATGCATACAGTTAATTTTCAAAGTGGTGCATGTACTCATGTTTCAGTGTATCATCTTGGTATCTATGTATCTATATGAACTATATAATAGTAATATTAATAAGTAAGTATCTTTCTTGAAAATATAATTTTAAATGTTAATAACAATGAATTCGTTTTCCTTTGTCTCTAGTTTCTCCATGGAAAAGAAAAATGTGATAAAGAAGTGAAAAGCAAAAACTGCTCAGAATGAAAAGCAAAAAATGCTCTTTCCCCAACAGAGCAAGTCTTTAATGTTGAGATTTTCCAAATGTAATCAGTTTTTGGTAATATCAGATGATAAAGTTCTGTTGTATTGACAAAGAATTGTTACTGACATGTACTTGGAGTCTTTTAGCATGTTGCATAGTCATTTTTTTTGTCAAACAAAATCATTTTGTTAGAATGATATTGCATGATGCTTCTGAGAGCGAAATGCATAAAACTGCCAGAACAAAATAAATATTTTTCTTCCAGAATTCACATGTTTTTTGCCTTACTATGTTTTTCACATGTCAATTGGCTTCAGGTTTGTCTGGCCCCGTGATCTTTGCTATGTACGCTATTGGCGCCGAAATGATGATGGAAGTTATGGTAGTGTTTTTTTCTAAATAGCTTCCTCTGTTTACATAATTTTTGAGTAACAATTAGTTGAGGTTTCTACACTTTCTGTAGTTGTGTTATTTCGTTCTAGAGAGCATGAGAATTGTGGTCCACTGCCAGGTTATGTTCGTGCTCATCTTGAAAGTAAGTCATCCCAACTCTCATTTGCTTTATGCTTGGAATTTTCTGATCTTAAAGCTTACAGGTTATGTTGTTTATATTCTAATTTTCTGCAGGTGGAGGATTTAACATCTCTCCCTTGAAACCTCGAAGTGGGAGACCCAGATCACGGGTTCAGCACCTTATGCAGATTGATCTAAAAGGATGGGGTGTGGGTTATATTCCC
This sequence comes from Erythroxylum fimbriatum, assembly GCA_026770325.2. Lineage (NCBI taxonomy): Eukaryota > Viridiplantae > Streptophyta > Magnoliopsida > Malpighiales > Erythroxylaceae > Erythroxylum > Erythroxylum fimbriatum. The sequence continues at coordinate 4,266,397 of JANZLH020000078.1, forward strand.
TCTTTTCAGCAACATTGTCTTCTTCAAATGTTAAACAGTGTGGCTGGTGCGTTTTGTTTTGTTTTGTTTTTTGTTTGAGGAATAGTTCAAATCTAAAGTCCAGGAGCTTCTTATATTTAAGTTTCTATATATTTCCCAAAGTTACAAAAGATAGAGTTTGATCTGTTTCACTCTGTTTACGTTTTTTTTTTGCTGTGGTTTGTTGTTTGTATGCATCTTTCCCATTAGCTGATTAATAGAATGTGGTTTATATGGTGATTCATGTTCATACGTATGAAGCATTATGGCTCTATTTATAAAGACGAACTGTTCCTTGTGTAGTAGACATCCGTCTTTGAACATCATAAGCTTTTTTGACTGCATAGTTTTTTTAATTGTGGAAATAGTTGTTCACAATAGATTTTCATAGTGACATCAACATTTCTGATGTATTTTCTTTCTTCTTTTTTAATTTTTTGTACAATTTCCCTGAGCTAGTTGGTACATTGTGCTATATTTTTTATGCCTTCCTTTTAAAGTTTTGTAAATTCATCTTGAAAAAGTGCTCCTTATTTTGGTGGCATTACTCTTAAAACCTTGGAAGCTTTTTCACTGCATTTATTTATTTTGTGTGCGGAAATAGTTTTGCAGATTTTTGTTTGTATTGATACCATATGGCAGTTGGGTTACATGAATAATAATAAAATTTGTAGAGATATTCTTTTGTCTATTGGATGGTTTTTGGTTGTTTAGATCTAAAATTTTCTTCACAATCTGTATGGTCCTGTTTGTCAGAGTTCTAGTTCTTTTTTTCTTATGATAGGGCTCCGGGAATGGTTTGCCCAAACAGATGAAAGAGGCGCTCCCCCTAGGATGCCCATTATGGTCAATATGACCTCAGCTTCGGTTTCTTCAAAGAGAAGCGTAAAAGCTCAAGAATCTTCTGTTCATCCTGCACCTACAGCTGACCAAATGAATGCCACAAACAGAAACTCCACGATGCTAGATGAGTACTCAGACGAGGATGAAGAATTTCAGATAGCTGAAGATGAGCAAGAGGTATGTTTGAAAAGTATTCCATAATGTGTTTTCTTCGCAACATTTCTAGCTTGTAATGTTTGTTCCTCCTTCTGCCCCCCTTTTCCTTTGTTTCAGGTTTACTCAACCAAGCCAGATAATGAGTTGAGAAAACCAGGTGGTTTTTACAATTAGTTTTTGTCTTTTCTTTCATGTATTTCTTTTGTAGATGTGTTAGGAACATAGGCTCACAATTGTCTCTTCACTTCTGTCTTTCCTCTGAAGCTTTGGATGAAGAGCCAGCTGATCAAATCGATTTGTCTTGTTTCTCGGGTAACCTACGTCGAGATGACCGTGACAATGCTCGTGACTGTTGGCAAATTTCAGATGGGAACAACTTCAGAGTTCGTGGCAAAAACTTTTGTCACGACAAGTCAAAGGTTCCCTGATTGTTGGCCTTTTTCTGTTTGAAACTTACACTTAATATTATAATTTAGGGTTCCCTTACAAGCTTCCTTGTCTTTTTTCTGATGTACTTTGTGTGTGTAGATCCCTGCTGGTAAGCACTTAATGGATCTTGTTGCTGTTGATTGGTTCAAAGATACAAAAAGAATGGACCATGTAGCTAGGCGTCAAGGATGTGCAGTACAAGTAAGAAGTACTTTTGGTTCAGACCTACCTTTTTTAACTCTTGGTGGCTGGAAATGAAAGTGTTCAAATGTTTCTATTTTGCTGGACCAAACTAGTTTTACATTACAGTTATACTTATGTTAAAGGCCCCTTTTTTTCTGCAAATAATAAAAAGCCATCTCTGACACAATAGCTTTACATTCTTGTATGGAACATCGATTCCTTTTTCTTCCTGAATAGTTGTAACTCTTTACCGTAAAGAACTTGGCATGAATTTTTTTTTAAATTTACGAGTTGGACTAGAGGTTGATTGTATTCTTTCATTTAATAACAGCCAGGAATATTCATCTTGCTTTTGCTTATTAATTATCTCAAATAGTGTTACACTTGAGTCTGACTGAATCTCTTCTGTAGGTTGCTTCAGAGAAGGGACTTTTTTCTGTAGTGTTTAATCTGCAAGTAAGTTTGTTCCTTTTGCTAAGTATGGATTTAAACTAAAAGTTTAAAGAATGGGCAAAAAAATAAGCATTTTACGCTCTACAGGTGCCTGGCTCTACACACTACAGTATGGTCTTTTATTTTGTGGCGAAGAGATTGGCACCTGGATCTCTCTTGCAACGTTTTGTTGATGGTGATGATGAATTTCGTAATAGTAGGTTTAAACTTATTCCATCAGTTCCCAAGGTACTTCCTTTGATCTCCCAATATCTGAAAAGTGCTTTTGCTAGGTTTTTAGGGCTTCTAAGGGCACTTCTCATTCTTGCTAGATTTGCACAACATGGTTGACTGATTAGGATTCATGATTTGAATGCTGAATACATGTAACGGATGACATTATTTACTGAATTTTTCAGGCCTGAATAAATAGAGATGCGTAGAAGGAAATAGTTGAAACACTTCCTAACTTCACCTGACAGTTCTATTTGCTGGATGTGTCATTAAATTGTGCAGGGCTCATGGATTGTCCGCCAAAGTGTTGGAAGCACTCCTTGTTTACTGGGGAAAGCAGTCGATTGCACCTACATACGTGGCCCCTCATATCTAGAAGTAGGCTTGATCTTTTGCATTTATCAATGCTTGCATACATTCTTGCTTATATGGTCTGCTTGGTCTAACAAGATTTATTTATCTGTAGGTTGATGTTGATATTGGTTCTTCTACTGTTGCTAATGGAGTTCTGGGCCTTGTAATTGGCGTAATAACAACATTAGTGGTTGATATGGCTTTTCTTGTACAGGTACTTTTTGTATACTTGAGACCTATTCTCAATATTAATATTCTTGTTGCAAAGGAACTGAGGGCTGATAGGTTAGGAGTACGTCCACGCTCATTCTCAATAATGCATTGTCTTTTCCATGGATTCTTATCTTTAGTTCCCTTTACATGCCAAGAAAATATTTTTCCTGTTCTCTTGGAGCTGCTCTCTCTCATTTGGTGATTACTATATACATATAATACAAGGATGTAGCTAAGAAGCACAAAAGAAGTAGTTACCTCTGTAACATCTACGTTAGCTCCTATTGACTTTTTACTGACCATGACTTGGCCACCGCTCGTATTTAAATTCCTGGATGTGAATGTGCTGTTGCTAAATTCACAAATGTCAATTTTAAAATTATATGAAATACTCCTCCAATCTTCTTAAAAGCGTATATTGGGACATTTGTGGTGCCCTGGGTTCCTGTTTATGCTGCACTAGTTACCGCCATAGACACTTCTGTTGACAGTTGATACGAGTGGCCTTGACATCATGTCTTGGAGCTCTTGCATTTGGTTAAAACTATGAAAGAAGGAAAGGCTAGCAGAGATACTCACATGCTTGACAGCTCTTATCAAAGATATATACTATACTTGGCAAAGGATGTGCCCTCATCTTATACTCTTTATGTTTCCTGGCCTCTTTCTTCTTATAAGATAGTTTCATTGTGCCATGCGTCCAAGCAAGGGCTCATTATGTCCTAAATCTGTTTTGCAATAAGATTTTAAGTGCGTGCCAAGTGCCGTAACGTGAGGAGTGTTTCTCAAGGAACCAAGTGAAGCTTGGTTCAGGTCACCTTAATTTTGTTGATTCAAGAAACTCATTTAGTGCTACATCCGTGCTTATTTATTTTCTCCCCGACGTGAAATTATTATTTTTTCTTTTTGCCCTTGTGTTCGCAGGCAAATACTATGGATGAATTGCCAGAGCGGTTAATTGGTGCCGTTCGTGTCTCTCATATAGAGCTCTCATCTGCTATAGTTCCAGATCTGGAGAGTGATCCATCGTCGACAGATTGAACCTACTGACCTTATACTGATTGTACACAAAAATCATTTATGTAGGCATATGCGTGTATTCAATTCACAATTCCGTGCCTTCAAGAACACAATCAATTTAGTGTTTTCAGATGAAATTTTGCGCAAAACATAGTGAAAAAGGAAATGTTTTCTCATGCTATTTCTCCGTTACTCCGTTCCAGGTAGCAACTTTTTCAGCAAAAAGTGAACACGTGTGCAATTTGGCGAACGTATATGGACAAGATTTTGCAATTTGATCCTTGATTATCAGTATTGCTGATGAGATGTGTCAGAACAAAAAGAGAAACAAGAAATTGACACGTGATTGCTCACAAATATTGTGAGTACATGTAGATACATACGTATTCTGCATCAGTATCCTTTAGAATTTCAATTTTTTTTTTTTGGTACAAGGGAAAGAAAAACAAAAGCTACTATCTCGTAAATCCTAGACCCCTATGAAGGGTTCTATTGCGTTGATTATTGCGTCTCTGCTTTCTGGTTAATAAAATCCCCGAAAGCATCCAAAGAATGGGTTGAACTCTCTGGGAAACCATTCTCGAATTTAGCACTCAGAGCAGCTGCCCTTATCTTCATCTCATCATCCCCCACCACCCTCTCTATTCCCTTCACAATGTCATCCTTCTTAATAACGTCTTCTGTGACAGAGATCATGCACCCAACTTTTATTGTACTGATCAACTGAGCATTATTGTACTGATCACCTCTGATCGGCCACGCCAAAATTGGGACCCCAAGTCCCAGAGCTTCCATGGCGGAGTTCCACCCACAATGAGACAGAAATGCAGCCGTTGAGGGGTGACTCAGTATCAACAACTGTGGAGCCCAACCGTGTATTATCAAACCTCTTTCACCAACCCTTTTGTCCAATCCATGAGGAAAGTATCCCTGCTCGCCCTCCGAGTCACCCCTCAACATATGTGGTGGTGGACCCGGTCTCCCGGACCCGGGTTGTATGACCCAAATGAAAGACATGTCGGTAGCCTCCAATGCGTCGGCCAGCTGTGGGTATTCATCCATGTTGGGTCCAACTTCACTACCAAATGAGACGTAAAGAACCGACCTTTTCGGCTTGGAGTCCAACCATGAGTTCACCTCCTCTTCTGTCATCGTGCTACGTCGGTTGGCTCGAATTTCGCCGTCGTGTACAATGGAACCTGTCGACACCCAGTACTTGTCCGGAAGTAACGGACCGACACCCCATACCGGTTTTGCCGTCTGGTCGGCTATGTACCTCAGAAACTCACTCTCAAGTTCATCGCATGTGTTAAACATAAACGCGATTGAACCTTCAGCTGCCTCCAACCACGGTGGTCGGTCGCCTTGCCTAGGTGGCGGACCTGGCGGTGCTCCCATTAATCCACCTGGTGGTGGAGGCGGTGCTCCTATTAATCCACCTGGTGGTGGAGGCGGTGATCCGATTAATCCACCTGGCGGTGGAGGCGGTGCTCCGCCGCCGGGATGATCACGATGGCGCCACTTCAAATCCAAATCGGAAAGCGCCATATCTTCCGGTAATCCATCAAGCAAACAGACCTCCCCGGGCTTTAACTCTTTCACTTTAGCCTTCCACATCGCGTACTCCATAGCAGCTGAGCACGCACCAGAAGTGAAGAACCCAATGGTTGGAATCCCAAACCTTTTAAAGGCTTCAGAAGTAGAGCTCATCATAACATCGACCAGAGCGCAAATGGGCAGTCTTGTATTTGGTTGCTGAGAAATGGCAGACAAAAGTGTCTCCAGGCCTTGTGACATATGGCCGTGTCGATCATGGTGATGATTAGGAGGTAAGGGCAGGTCGGAGCTTGGCTGTTGCGGCGGATGTGGAGACGGGGGCGAGGAATTTCCCGGAAATTCGATGACTTCGAGGAGAGGGAAGTGGCGGAGAGAAGAGGGGATGGAGGAGGAGAGGTGGGTGGGAATGACAAGCGAGGCTTTGAACTTTCGAGAGGCGACATGCTTTGCAAGTTCAATGCTTGGGAGGACATGTCCTTGCCCAAAAAACGGCACTATCCAAATTTCATAATTACGACACATAACTGTAATGTACTAAATTTGATGTTCTTGGCTTCAACACTCAAAAGTGCCTCTTGACGCTCGACGGCAGGGGCTTATATAGGAATCAGGCAATGACCACGGTAAGTTTCTTAACTACAAAGTAAAGTTGATTAGGATAGGATACGCGGAGTTGACTGTTAGTTACGAGTTACGAGTTGCGAGGAATCTATTATAATTATTATTATATTCTTGATAATGGCCATAGCCATAGGTTCCGTTACTTGGGCCTAACGAAATACGAATACACCGTCCTAGTTGTATTTGGATTACTCTGTTGTCGACTCAAATGTTGTTCACACGAGACCAACACGATTCAGACAGTTGGTTGGGTCGCCTACTCGTCTTCATTTTGACATTTTTCACACATTCATTCATTCCCTTGCTTGCCGCGGGACAGATCATTTGCTTCGTTATTTCGTGTCCTATTTTATTTTATAAATATCTATTTATTCAATAAAAGAGACTCATTGTAGAATAGAATAGACACAAGATAACAAGAACAGGTGATCTAAACCCACTTGTCACAGTAACACCGTTGTAACAGATGATGTTTTGACCGTAAATGTGATTCGTCTTTCTAGAATTAGAAGACATTAAAATTAGTATTTTAAAAATTAGACTATAAGTTGAATCCATAAAACAAAAATTTTAAAATTTAAAAGGTTCAACTGATATTAAATAGTTATAAAATAAGATAAACATTGATTAACATTAAAAATTTTAAAATATGATTTAAAAAGACTGTCTTTATTCATCGAAAAATTTAAAATTTAATTAAAAAGGGAGATCGTTAAATAAAAATTATTTTGATTTATAAAAATCGATTAATTTATGAAACTGAATGATTAACTAATAAACTAGTCAGTGTTTAATAACGAAGATTATTAAAGTAAATTAAATCAAAAAATTAAAAATTAAATCAAAAATTAATCAATTTAAAATTTTTACGGTTAAATTAATTGAGTTTTTTAATCAATGGTTAAAACCTCAAAGAAGCGTGTAAAATGCTTATAAAACACCTTATCCAAATTTTTGGCCATGTCCTTCCAATTCTATGATGATTCATCTAACTTTGTCGCATCACCCATGATCTTCATCCAATGATGAAGGTTAGCTAAGTTCTGAGCCAATTCACATATGGTCCAACCAATGCATATTCATAGTCTAGTTTGTTTATCCATGGTCCATTATTTGAGCACCATTTCATCCTTAGTCCTACCAAAGACATCTTAGGCAAGTCCAACTCACCCTAGCCAAGCCAATTGACGGCCTAAAGCTAGCCACAACTCAAACCATGCTTGATCTTATTTGGTTAAGTTACGTTGAACTTTCACACGCCATTGTTATACGTGTGATCTCACTAGCTTTAGACTTAAGGCCTGTTTCTCGTTAGTTTTTGTTCTCGCATCTAAATCTTTCATCTCGTCAAAGATTTCTATCACGTCAAAGATTTCTATCAATGTGCACCAGTGCATGTAAAACCATCAACAATGCCCGTTTTTCTTGCTTACTCGCAAATCTTTGCCTTGTTTCATCATCCCAAGTATCAAATATGGGCTAAGGCTTGCCAATTCTTGCACGATTCCGTAACGTTAAACTTAGGGATCTAGCAAGTGGCTCCTATTATTTGTATCCCAATAGTTGCACTACTGTCACTAGCGCTTGCTCTCCTCTTTTTCTCAGCATGAGCACTATCAACGCCTCCTCTTTTCTATATCTCAACGCGAGCACCACTGATGCTTTTTTTTTTTTCTCTTCAGCAACTTTTTAAAATATCTTCAAAAGCGTAGTTTTCTTTTTTGTCAATTTTCTTAGTACTGATATCTATTATGATGTTTTTTGGGAGTATTCTTGATTCTTTTCTCAGGTTTAAAATTCTCATTTGTTTTTCCCTTGATCAGTGGCTTGAACATAATAAAAACACAATGAGGGAGAGAACTTTCTTTTTTTAATTTATATTTTTCTAACAAATATTTATATAAACCAATTGTTGAGAATGTACAGTACAGTATATGAGTTATGATTATGATAATTCGATCTCTTGATCTTATACATTGTTGGTTGATAGTGTGATTTCGCTTTTAAAAGAAGTTTATAGGATGAAGAAGAGCAGGAACTCGATAAACGTACGGTAAAACTGGAGTTGTTGCTCTTCTTAACATTCTCGAATTAATTGTTATTTGGAGAATTAAGACCCTTTATCAGATCTTATAGACATTGAATATGTATATGGGTATCATATTTGGAGTGGGACTTGGTTGCTTACTGCTTCTAATAATGGTCTTGTCATTGAAATAATTATGTACTTAGTCTGCAGATCCTACCACCATGAAATTATTGACTAGTCTATATAAGGATTTTGCATTCAATTAGTCGTGAGAATTTGAGAATTAATTTCCTAATTTGATTAAGTTAGATTAGGGATTTTAATTAAATAACTAATAGAATAATTGAATGATTAAAAATTTTAAGTTTTTAAAATAACTCATATAGGCCTCATTATATGACATGGATGCCACATGCTAGTAGGACCCACTGATAGATTTTAAAAATAATAAAAATGCCAATGTGGTACTTAACATATGAAAATTAAATCTCATCTACTTAGAGTCTATTTTGAAAATGTTAAAGTTAAAATTGAATGCACTCAAATGATATTATAATGATTACAATACAGTTCAAAATGCATTTTTAGCTTTGCTCTTAAAGAAAAAGCACCAATATTGAAGTGAGGTATAAATAAAATCATTTGAGATATAAGGTACTACTTGCTATTTAAGGAAAGCTCATTTGACATCATATGGACAATTTACTGATGTGTTTGACCTCATCTACTTGTGTTATCATATTTAGTAATTGTGTAATTTATTAATAACTTGACAACATTATTTACTTATGGCATATTCATGTTTCTTTAGAAACTCATCTAACATCTAATGAAAGTAAAAAGTATTTATAAGGACAATTGAAATGTTATTTCATCAAACTTCGACATTGAATGTATATGTTTCATGTATGTTGGCTAATGATCATAACAAAGGAAACTACGTATGCTTAGTATGTCATTTCTAATGCTACTCTTACTTGATAACTTTCTTTTAGCAAATTATGGCTTATGGTTGTACTTTTCTTTGTTCACCCATCAATCTATTAAGTTGAAAAGTTGTTTAATATATTTTATAAGAAATTAATACTCAAATTATTTGATAATATCTGTAAATTAATTGGAAAGAAATGGTGAAAACAAATATGTTACGGGCAAGATCAAAAGGAAAAAGGATATAGGGTTAATCCAATTAATATGCTAATTTTAAAAGGAGTGTTAGAGGACAAGTATCTATGTTTTATAAATTCTCTAAGGAGTCGATGAAATGCATAAAAGAATTGAGCTTACAATATAACAAGACGTGTTTTCAATGCTTAATTACATGTAGGAATTAAACTATCACAACATTAATTTAAGTATATTACGAGCATATTTATGATAATCCTACAACAAATAGTGAAGACTTTGATTATGATGTCGACAATAACTATAGAACTAATATAAAATAGATTTTTGTTTAGGTCACAACATGGATAAAGATGATTCAGTGTGAGATGTTTGAGATAACTTCTTAAGTTAGTGTAAAACCTATCAAGAGAGTTCCCATAACGATTTATGACATGCTTAGGTTATCTAGATTCAGAAGGAATTTCAATTGATTAACCTCTGAATAGAAATTATTTATCTCAATAGAAAATGTAGTCTATTTTAAGAACTCTTACTGGTCTACGAAGGTAGAATAATTCACTAATTAAATGTGAAATTGAATATAATAAAATTTTAGGAGAGCTTGGTCTAAATTTAGTTATTTTATAGTTTGGTATATTCTTAATCATCAATCGCATTAAATATTTGATTTTTTTATACATCGGTACATAGTTTATCTAACTTATTAAGTTTAAAGAAGCGAGTAGTTAACAAACAATCCTCGTAGGATCGACCTATATTTTCTAGTGCTAGCTACACTGTATTCTTGTGATAAAAGGGTAAAACAATTTTTTGGCTTTATTACCATAAATTAGGCGTTAATATTTGCAAAATTACAAGCTAACTAGGTTAGAACATTTATTTTGTTTCTTTTTATATTTATTTATTTTTAGAACTCTATTTTCTGACCTTGTGTCTTTTGGTTACTTGTAGAATATAGATGCTTATTACTATAACTATAATATAATGGAAGGAAGGAGAGGACAATTTGCTCATATGGATTACGATGCACTACTACTTACGGTGATAATAGAAGTTTGGAATGAGAGGCATAGTTTTGGGAATTGAATTAGTATCAATGATATACTGCATCATTTGTGAAGGTGACCACCCCAATCATAAATATCAAGCGTCGAGCTACATATGGGAGCACTTAATTTATATAAGAAATTAGCCTTAAAACACCCCCTATGAGGATATGTATAATCTAAGGTGGAGCAATTATCCTGATGTTGTATGAAACGATCAAGTTTCACTCAAATTTTTACAACAACAACAGCAAGAAGAGAATTAATGTTTTGAGGAGCTTCTTATTAAAGCCATTACTATGATTGAGGCATACATCTAAGAAACTAAAGGGCTTAAGACCCCTTTCTACAACACATCATTTCTAGATGAACAACATATTGTGCTTGTTCGGGATTATGGATCTATAAGATGTACACTCAAGCTTATTAATTTTGCCATTACTTTCTCATTAGGAAGTAATTTTTGGGATTTTTCCTTTGAAGGCATGCAATTGGAAATAATTCATTATGAATTTGATTATTTTGGTAAATAGGATTGCTCATGTGGCTAGTTATGAGTGTTGATGAAAAAGTGAGTATGATTTACCTTATAAAATTGGAGAATGAATACCTAATGAACATTACGATATTCTTTATATGAGAGATACATATATAGGTAACTGTGACTTCTTTTAAACACTTTTATAATTAAAAAAATATGTGAATAACTGAGCATAATAAAGTTCACTCTGCTAATTTTGTACCAATTAAAAGGTGGAAGTTAAATAGTGGTCCTAGTAACCATTTGAGATAATGGCTTAGTTGAGTACTAGGGGTATTCACGATAAGGTATTTAGTCTCTTGTAAAAAGACTAGGTGACTTCTTAAATAGACTTTTAATGCTTTTGTTTAATTTTATTTTTTGCTAATAAAAAGGATTTTAATGTGTTTGGAAGTTAAAGCATGTATCTTATTTATGTTTATTGTATGATGTGATTAAGTTTTGTGATTTAGGTTGAAGTTTGAAGAGTCATGAAGTGAGTTGAACTTATATGTGAATTGATGCAAGCAGTTGGTTGTATAAGATTTTGATAATTCTTTATGACTGAATGAGCGGTGAAGATTTTTCATTAGTGTGTTGAATTATTTAAGCAATTTTTTTGAAGTTGTTTCTATTTGAGATTGAATAAGAGATTGGTTTGCTTGAGGATAAGCAGTTGCTTAAGTGTTGGGAAGTTTCATACATATTTTTAGAGAATATTTTTTATGTTTTGGATGAATTTAAAGGATTTGGTACATAATTTAAGAAGTCATTTTAGGTCAAATTTCTGCCCATATAAAGAAAGAAGCAAAGTTGTAGAAGAATTGGAGTGAACTTAAGCAATTTTAGAAGATTTGGTGAACAACCGCACAACATAGAATATAACATGTTCCCATGTTGAGTGTCGTGTATAAAAGTCGTTGCTTCTATTTCTTCAATTCACCTTACATGTCTCATGTTACCTGCTATGTGAAGAACACGATTTTATACATGGTCTTATGTATATACCTATATTAGTAATACCAATTCTTAAAGAATTTTATAGAGTACACACTAGCTACACAAACTGTGTATGAGACTGCCTTCGTCTTCTTACTCAGCTTGCTCCTTACTTCCTTTACCTTCTCACTCAGTTCACTCTAGGGATGCTAATTTTAGCTCGGGTTGACCAGGCTACAGGCAGGTCACGCCAGAAGTGGTTGGCTCAACTGAGCCATGGATCAAGGTTGGGCTTAGCGTGGGCAGGCCTGACTAGGCCCAGCCTGTGGTCTGACTGTAATTTCAAAAACGACATCATTTTGTTAAAAATGAGGCCTTTTTTTACATTTTTTTCAAATATAAGGTGGGTTGGCTAGGCTAGGAGCAACTCGGGCCCAACCCGACCTATTGACATCCCTAGCTCACTCCTCATTTCGTCTCGTAACACATATATTTTGCTACTTGACGCATTGACATCCCTAGCTCACTCCTCACCTCGTCTCGTAACACTTATACTCTGCTTTTAGTACTTTATGGCCTACAATCAAATCAAACAGGATAGTATGTATTGAAAAATTTGTTGTTCATATACGCACTTATTGTTGAATGAATGATTCAAATCTTAGTTGAGTTAGTGGGTTATAAGGTCGTTTTATAGGTCAAGCAAAATAAGTTAGTGGTTAGCTATAATCTTGTTAGTGTATGGAATTATGGGATTATGGTCCAAACTTTCCGTTTCGTTTCGTTGCTCTTAGTATTATTTAAAGACTAATGTACTCTTCTTTTATTAAATGTAGTAAACAGTTCACCTCTATGTGTCCTTTACTTTGCCTTTGAATATTTTTTTCTTTTCCTTTTACCAACAATTGATGGTGTCAGAGCAGTCCACCAAAATAAACTAGGTTCGGTCCACACTTTAGGGACAAAGAGTAAAGTTAGAGAGAGAAAGAAAAGTAGAGATAAGCACTCACTTGCATGAGAGAGTGAACATCCCATTTTCTTCTCCAAAAGAGACAAACCAACAAAACAGAGAGTGAATGAAGGAGAATAAAAATTTCGACCATGGTAAGTAATGGCACTAACCCATCTTCTCAACCCCTAATTCCAATCTTCAAAGGGGAAAATATCATTTTTGGAATTTGAAGATGACAACCCTGTTTAAGTCCCAAGAGCTATGGGACTTGGTTGAGAACTGGTATGATGAACCGGATCTGACACCGATGCATCCTAACTAGTTGTTGAGGGAAAATCACAAGAAGGACGCGAAGGCTTTATTTCTCATCCAATTAGCATTGGATGATGATATTTTTCCTCGAATTGCTGCAGCTAGGACTTCAAATTAGGCTTGGGAGACTCTCAAGAAAAAATATTTTGGAGATAAGAAAGTAATCATTGTTAAATTACATACTTTACGTCGTGAATTTGAGACACTGGCTATGAAAAGCAAAGAGTCAGTACAAGAATTCTTATCAATAATATTTGGAATAATGAACCAAGTGAAGTCCTACGGTGAAACAATTACTAATGAAACTGTTGTTAGTAAGGTGTTAAGGAGTCTGACCTCTAATTTTGATCATGTTGTTGTTGCTACAAAAGAGTCTAAGGACCTGTCTACATACACTTTTGACGAGTTCATGAGTTCTCTTTTAGCCCATGAAGCTAGAATTGGCATGTCACAAGAGAAAATCAAGGAGAAGGCTTTCCAAGTAAAAGGGGAGTATTATCACAAGGGGAAGTCAAAAAATTCCTGAGGCAGAGGCAGAGGTAGATTTCGTGGACGTGGATATGGTCGTGGTGGTGGTAGTGGTCATTTTCGACATTCATATTAGAGAATTCAATTTAAAGAGCTCCATTCAATGCAACTATGTAAAAAGTTAGGTCATCAAGAAGCAGACTTTTGGGCAAAGCAAAAGGATGAGCAAGGCGAGCAAGCTTTGGGGAGAGAAAAGATACTAAAACCCTGTTCATAGCACATTCTTATGCAGTTGGTGTTCTTGATCATGTCTGGTTCATCGACACCGAGTGTTATAATCACATGTGTAGCTCATGCTCCTTGTTTGAGGAAATGGATTCTTCATAAAAATCTGAAGTTTGCTTGGGTGACAACAAGCAAGATGAGGTTAAAGGAAAAGGTAAGATAGTTATATGTACTAGTAATAGCAAAAAGAGGTTGTTGCATGATGTTCAATTTGTGCCTAGTTTAGCTCACAATTTGTTAAATGTGGGACAATTAATGAGTAGTAGGCTGTAAATTGTGTTTGCTAATGGTCGTTGTGTGATTAAAGATAAAAAAGTGTGGTTAAAACATTGCTAGTGTTGCCATGACTCCAAATAAAATGTTCCCGCTTGATGTGTCTTGTATTGAGAAAAAGGCTCTTATGGTCAAAGAGTCTAGTGAGTCTGAATTATGGCACTTGCGTTATGGCCACTTGCACCTAAATGGTTTGAAGTTATTAAAGAGGAAACACTTGGTTTTGGGCTTACTAAATATTGATGTACTAGAATTTTATGAAGGATGTGTGCTGGGAAAAAGAGTCGAAAATTATTTTCTGTTAGGAAGTCTTGGAGAGCTTCTCAATTTCTCAAGCTCGTACATGCTGATTTATGTGGACCAATGAAAACTGAGTCCTTAAATGGCAGTCTTTATTTTCTATTGTTTACTGATGACTACAGTAGAATAAGTTGGGTGTACTTTTTAAAATTAAATTCTAAAGCATTTGATTATTTCAAGAAGTTCAAAGCTCTTGTAGAGAAGCAATGTAGCTGTTGAATTAAGGTGTTACGTACAGAGATGGCCAGAAGCATATTAACAGCAAAATGGGTTTCGAATCTATTTTGGGCAGAAGCAGTAGCTACAACAGTGTATCTACTCAATCTTTCTCCCATAAAAGTAGTTCTAAACAAGACACCTTATAAAGCGTGGAGAGTTCTGAAACCTCGGGTAAGCCATTTAAAATTTTTTGGTTATATTGCCTATGTTTTGGTGAAATCATCTCATCCCAAACTTGATGAAAAATGTATGTTTATTGGCTATAGCTTGCAATCCAAAGCAATAGACTATATAACCCAATTAATGGCAAAATAATTGTGAGTAGAAATGTTGTGTTTAATGAAACTGCTAGCTAGTCTTGGGATTTCAGCAAGTGTGAAAATCCAGTACCTCTTTCATTAAATGATGATGCATCTGCAGTAGACATAGAACCACAAGCAGCAAAATTCAAATTTTGTTAACAGCGATTCAACTCCACTTTCTACTCTCTCAAGCAACAGTAAATCAACTCCAATAGGCTCCCATACTCCCTCAAGCTCATCTTCAGAAACTTATCCAAGAAAATTTCGCTCCTTAAGAGAGATATATGCTTCCCGTGACTTTGCTTTGTATGTTGCAAACCCAACTAACTATGATGATGCAGCAAAACATCAAGCTTGGCAAGAAGCTATGCAAGAGGAGATGCACGCCATAGAGAGAAATTCAATATGGGAGCTGGTTGATGCTAAGTAAAGGAAGATGTTGTGGGACTCTAGTGGGTGTTTCGAATGAATTTCAATACCGATGGTAGTATTCAAAAGCACAAGGCTTGACTCGAGGCTAAGGGATACTCACAACAGTAAGGAATCAATTTCGAGGAGACTTTTTCTCCCGTTGCTAGATTTGAAACGGTAAGAGTTGTTTTAGCATTGGCTACCCAATTTTAATTACCGGTGTATCAATTTGATGTGCAATATGCGTTTTCGAATGGTGATTTAGAGGAGGTAGTTTATGTCAAACAACCTGAAGGCTTTGTTATCGATGGCAAAGAAAACAAAGTCTACAAGTTAAAAAAGGCTTTTTATGGCCTAAAACAAGCCCCACGTGCGTAGTATGGTAAAATTGATTTGTTTTTCAAGAAAGCGGATTTATAAAAAGTGAAAATGAGCCCACTTTGTACTTGAAGAAAAATAACAGTTGTGATTTCTTAGTGGTTTGTCTATATGTAGATGATATTATTTATATGGGCTTCTCAAAATCATTAATTGATGATTTCAAGTGTTGTATGATGAAAAATTCGAGATGACAGATTTGGGTTTATTGCAATATTTTTTGGGACTTAAGGTGATGCAAGTTGAAGATGGCATTTTTCTATGTCAAAAGAAATATTTTGCTGATTTTTTAAAGAGGTTCAATATGATAAATTGTGAGGTGGCAGCAACCCCTATGAATGTTAATGAGAAGCTCCAACGTGAAGATAAGATTGAGAAAGCCAACCCAACACTCTTTAAAAGCATAGTTAGTGGTTTAAATTATTTAACACATACTAAACCTGACATTTCATTTTTTGCTAGTGTTGTGTCTAAGTTTATGCACTGTCCTACAAAGCAACATTTTGGTGCAGCCAAAAGAATTATTCGTTATATCGCTCGAATTGTTGATTTTGGCATTTGGTATTCTAAAGTACTAAATTTCATATTACTTGGTTTCACTGATAGTGATGGGGTAAGGTGCTTAGATGATCGAAAAAGCACTTCCAGCAACATTTCAGTTTTGGTTTTGGAGCTGTAACTTGGAGTTCATAAAAACAATAAATAGTGGCTCTGCCATAATCTGAAGCAGAGTATGCAGTAGCAACTTTAGCAACAAACCAGGCTTTAGAGCTTCGGAAATTACTTGCTGACTTTAACCCTGAGCAAAAGGAAGCTATAGAGATTTTTTGCGACAACAAATTAGTAATTACAGTGGTAAAAAATCCTATTTTTTATGGTCGAACGAAGCACATCGATGGACAGCAACACTTCATTCACAAGCTTGTAACTGAAGGCAAAAATATAGCTGAAATTTTGTGGCACAAATTCACAAGCAGCTAATATCTTTACGAAATCACTCTCTCAAGCAAAACATCACTTTTCTAGGTAACAGTTGGAAGTATTTGACTTTGAATCAAGGGGAGTGTTAAATGAATGATTCAAATTTTAGTTGAGTTAGTGGGTTGTAGGGTTGTTTTATAGGTTAAGCAAAATAAGTTAGTAGTTAGCTATAATCTTATTAGTGTGTGGAATTGTGAGATTATGGTCTAAAATTTTCATTTCGTTTGGTTGCTCCTAGTATTATTTAAAACCAATGCATTCTTCTTTTATTAAGGGGGCGTTTGGTTTGAGGGTTTGGGAATGAAGGAATTGAATCATTCCTAAAAGTAGTGTTTGCTTTGGGGTTTTCAATTCCAAGGGAATGAATTCATTCCATTAAATTTGGGAATCCACTAAACCCTCCAAAGGGGGTGGGTATCAAGTTTTCATTCCCATCTAGTGG
>JANZLH020000078.1:4325442-4336719 GCA_026770325.2 Erythroxylum fimbriatum
TTTGCTCCTAACCTTCTTCAGCTTTTTCTTTTTCTTCACTTTCCTTGTCATTGCAAGCTTCTCTACCATTTTCAACATAGCAGGTTGCATAAAACAACACAATTCAACAATATGCTCTCAATCGTTAATTTCCATCCACTGTGTGTCAGGAAACCTCCAACTGATGGGTGGTTGAGGACTTCCTCTTTTGGGCACTAACTAGCCATGAAGCTCCTTTAATTTCTCTTATTTCTTCAATAAACTCGGGAGGCAATATTTGAGAATCACCAACCACCATGTCAGGCCTTATTATCCATAGAAATGGGCGGTTGCTTTAGGCAGTCCCATTCCGAATTCAATCAGTTCTCTTGTCAGCAGTGTCATGCTGCCAAAGTTTACGTAAAGCACTGAGTTGGGTTCTTTGGAATCAAGCCATCGAAGGCACTTAGGTTCTTCTTTCCAGAGATTAAATCCAATTGAACTTCAAGCACTTTCCTGAATTTGATTGAGATGCAACTCAACAGGACCAATGAAATGGACAGATCGATGCATAGAGGATAGAGTATCTAAATTTTCAGGCTCTAAAGTGTCAAAAGTGTGAAAAATGGCTGCAGGAGCTTTGAGTGATGTCTTTGTTGAGTCTACCTTGACCCGGTAGTCTGGCTAAGCCGGGATACCTAAAGAAGCAGTAATGACTCAGAGAATATAGATATGAAGTTACTTGTAGTTGAAGTAACTTAGCTCAGTTTGTAATATAGTTAGCAGTTAGTTAGTTAGCTTTTCTGTTAACGACAGTTAGCTGTTAAACGTGTATAAAAGTGTGATATCAGTTGTTGAAAGAAGATACACACATTCAAAAATACTTTGATTACACGACATACCTAAATCTCTCTTGGATCCATTCTTTGCTTTTCTGTTAGCTTCTTTAATTTTCTTTCCAAGTAGTTTGTCAGTTCTCCGCTGGAATTGATCTAAAAAATTAAACCTATGTTTGATAGATAGCGATAACAAACTTGGTATCAAAGCTTTTCTTCTTTCTTGAGGGACCTATGAGTGAGTGAGCTTTCTTGAAGATCTGAAGTTGGTGATTACCTTTGGTAGTGTTGTGATTTCGAGGAGTTCATCAGAGATGGCTGAGAACTCATCTCAAGGCCTACAGCCTCCGGTCTTTAATGGTGAAGGATATGCAATCTGGGCAATCAAGATGGAAGTGTACATGCAAGGACAGGATCTATGAGAACCTGTTGAAGATGATTACAAGATTGAAGTGCCTGCAGATGATGCAACAATACCTCAGCTGGGATGGTTGAGGGAGAGGATCACCAAGAAAGCTCGAGCCAGATCATGTTTGTATCAGGCTTTGGCTCCCTCCATTTTTACCAGAATTATGAAGATGGATTCTGCTAAGAAAATCTGGGATTTCTTGAAGGAAGAATACTAGGGAGATGATAGAGTTAAGCACATGAAGGTGCTCAACTTTATGAGAGAGCTTGATAGACTACAAATGAAGGATGGCGAGTCTGTCAAAGTATATGTTGAAAAGCTTTGTCACTTAGCTGATCAGATCAGGCTTCTTGATGTAGAGTTCAAGGATGAAAGAATTGTTCAGAAGCTACTGATCTCAGTTCCAGAGAAGTATGAAGCAACCATTGATTCTCTGGAAAATTCAAAGGACATGACCAGTATCAAGTTAGCTGAAGTTGTGAGTGCTCTGCAAGCACAGGAGCAAAGACATCTGATGAGGAAGGGTGATATTTCAGAAGGTGCTTATAAGGCTTTCACGAAGAATGGCAATCAGGAGAAGTTCAAGAAGAAGTGGTCGAAGGGAGGCTCCAGGGCACATAAGAATCAGAATCAACAAAAGGATCCATCCAAGGATCAGTCTGGTGATAAGAATGTGAAATACAATCCTTTCCCTCATTGTGGTAAGTCAAATCACTTGGCTTATAGATGCTGGAAGAGACCTGATGTAATCTGTATAAAATGAAATCAGAAGGGTCATATGGAGGCGATTTGTAAATACCAATCTGGACATTCTTCTGCTGAAGCTCAAGTCATCGAAGAGGAAGAACAACTTTTTGTTGTTACTTGTGATCTGGTAGAGCCACTCTCAATAGAATGGATCATAGACAGTGGTTGTACAAGCTACATGTCTTCTAATCTTGGTATGTTTAAGCAGTTGGACAGATTAATGCATGCAAATGTGAGACTTGGGTATGGTCAATCTATTTCAGTGGAAGGGAAAGGGATGGCTGAGATATGCACCAAGAAAGGTCTCAGCACTATTCCTGATGTTCTCTTTATGCTTAAGATTTATCACAATCTTCTCAATGTGGCACAATTCGTTAAGAAAGGGTTAAAAGTATTCTTTGAGAATGATCAATGCAAAATTGTTGATCCAACTAGAAGTGAAAATTTCAGAGTTAAGGTGAGAAACAAATGCTTCTCTCTGAGAATGGAGGATGTGCAATAGATTGCCTTAGTCAGTAATGCTCAGGTGACATATCCTTGGCACAAGAGATTGGGACACTTCCATATAAGAGGTCTTGAGGAAATGGCAAGAAAGAAGATGGTTGATGATCTTCCTGTAGAGATAAGTGATGGATCTCAGTGTACTACCTGTTTTAAAGGGAAGCAAGCCTGACTTCCATTTCCAAGATCATCCTGGAGAGCCAGTGAACCACTGCAACTGGTCCACATGGATGTGTGTGGTCCAATGCCTGAAGAGTCCTTGAGTGGTAGCAGGTATTTTCTGTTGATGATTGATGATTATTCTAGATACTCATGGCTTTATAGTTTTAAAAGCAAGATGGAAGTAGCTGATATTTTCAAGAACTTTAAGAGTCTGGTAGAAAATCAATGCAGCAGAAAAATGAAGTCAGTAAGAACTGACAATGGAGGTGAGTTTACTGCAAAAAAATTTGAGCTTTTGTGCAGAGAAGCAGGTATTAAGCACCAGCTTACAACTTCTTACACCCTTCAACAAAATGGAGTGGTGGAGAGAAGGAATAGAACAGTCATAGAGATGGTGAGATGCATGCTCGAGGAGAAGGAACTTCCCAGGAAGTTTTGGGTAGAAGTAGCACAAACAACTTGTTTTTTGTTAAATAAACTGTACACCAGGGCTTTTGATGGGAAGACACTTTATGAGATGTAGTGTGGTGTGAAGCCTAAGCTCAATAACCTCAAGATGTTTGGAAGTCTCTGTTATTCCCATGTACCACAAGTTAGAAGAGGCAAGTTAGACAGTAAGAGTGAGCCTGCTATCTTCGTAGGATATTCAGAAGTTACAAAAGGATATAGACTTTATTTTCCTGATCTGAATAAAGTCAAGGTGAGCAGGGATGTCCATTTCCTTGAAAATGAACAATGGAACTGGCAGAGGAAAGAACAAGAGCCAATTGCAAAGGATAGTGAGCAACCTGTTAAGTACTATAGAGGTATGGATTTCACTGATTCCTCTATATTTGATGATGAAGCTCCTGAAGATGAGAATGGTGTTAAACACCAGGAAGAGGATATTGATCATGTTTCTGTGAGAGGAACAAGAAGCTTGGCAGACATTTATGAGAGTAGCAATGCTGCAGTATATGAGCCCTCTCATGTGTAGGAGGCTTTAAATGATGAGAAGTGGAAAAATGCAATGCAGGAGGAGTTGGAAATGATCCATAAGAACACAACCTAGACACTTGTTGAGAGATCAACCAAAAGGAAAGTAATTGGTCTTAGGTGGGTGTTCAAAATGAAACTGAATCCAGATGGTTCTATCAGTAGATATGAAGCTCGACTAGTGGTGAAGAGGTATACACAGATTGAAGAAGTAGATTTCAATGAAACCTTTGCACCTGTGGCAAAGCTTGAGATAATAAGGTTGATCTTGGCTATAGCTGCAGAGAAGGAATGGGAGGTGCATCAAATGGATGTTAAGTCTGCCTTCTTGAATAGATACCTATAAGAGGAGATTTATGTAGATCAACCAGAAGGCTTCATGATTAAGGAACAAGAAGATAAAGTGTATAAGCTGAACAAAGCCTTATATGGGTTAAAGCAAGAACTAAGGTGTTAGTAGTCAAAGATGGACAGCTTCCTACTGTAAATTCATTTTCAAAGGAGTAGTAGTGAACCCACACTCTATGTTATAGTTGAAGAAGGTCATGTATCTATGGTTTCTGTTTATGTAGATAACTAGCTTCTAACTGGAAGTTCAAGTGTTCAAATTAGAGGCTTGAAGCTTAGTTCAATAGTGCATTTGAAATGACAGATCTTGGCCTGATGAAGTATTTTCTAAGTGTGGGGATGATTCAAAGGAAGGGACAAATCTTTGTGAGACAGAAGAAGTACATATGTGACATGCTTACAAGATTTAAAATGGATCAGTGTAAACCAGTTTCAACTCCTATGTGTCCAAAACAGAGGTTGTTGCAGAAAGTTGAGAATGAGGAGATTGATAGCAGAAGGTATAGAAGTATAATTGGATGTCTATATGTACATAACAGCTACTAGACCTAAAGTGCAATTTGCTATGAGTGTACTTTCTCGATTCATGAGCAATCCAGGGAAACTACACTTGATTGCAATAAAAAGAGTTTTGAGGTATCTTAGAGGTACCCTAGATCATGGCTTGCTTTATAAGAGGATTAGAGTATATGATTTGAAGTGCTATGTGGATAGTGATTGGGTAGTTCAACAGATGACATTAAGAGCACTTCTGGATTTTGTTTCACTTTAGGATCAGCTTGTTTTTCATGAAGTTCGAAGAAGCAAGAAGTGGTGGCTTTATCCACTGCAGAAGTTGAGCTAGTTGCAGCTACTTTTGCAGCAAAATAAGCAGTTTGGGTTAGGAAGTTACTCCTGGATTTGCAGGTGACTGTGAATGATCTTACACTGATGTATGTTGACAATCAGGCAGCCATTACCATCTTGATGAATTCAGTGTTTCATGGGAGGACTAAACACTTTAAACTCAGATATTATTACTTGAGAGATGTACAACAGGATGGTGAAGTGAAGCTGATATATGTGCAAACAGAAAAGAAGATGGTTGATCTGTTTACTAAGGCATTTTATGTCTCTATATTTGAATATCTTAGGGAATTGATTGGAGTGAAACTGAAGACTCTGAGTCAAGGAGGAGAATGAAGTAGTAATGACTCAGAACATATAGATACGAGGTTACTTGTAGATGAAGTAACTTAGCTCAGTTTGTAATATAGATAGTGGTTAGTTAATTAGCTTTTTTGTTAATGACAGTTAGCTGTTAAACGTGTATAAAAGTGTGATATCAGTTGTTGAAAGAAGATATACACATTTTAATAGAAATGCTCTGATTACACAACATACTCTCTCTCTCTCTCAAATTTATTCTTTGCTTTACTGTTAGATTCTTTAATCTTTCTTTCTAAGTAGTTTATCAGTTCCCCACTGGAATTGATCTAAAGGAACCTATGCTCGATAGATAACAACAACACTCTTTTTCCTCTAAATATTTTGCTTTTTTGGAAGTGTAACTAGTTGGAGGTTTTGGCAAGTTTGGAAGATTCATACTCTTAAAAATGTTTAGTACCAGTTACCTGATGATTGTGTTCTCATGGTTCAGTAATTAAAATAAAGGTAATCTTTTTATTGAAGAGAAAAGAAACAAAATTAACAGAACCAGTAATTCCAACTAAAAGAAAAGGAAAAAAAGATGGATAAATCTGTTTGGTGCTAAGAGAACACTTCATTTAAGTCATCAATGCTATTATTCTCTAGTATGAAGAAACTTTCATGTCTTTCCTTTCTTCTTTATCCAGGACCAATTTAAGCAAATGAAGGGGTATAAAGTAAAACATAATCTTTATATATAAAATCCAAAATTGATATTTATAACTTTATGATCTTAAATAAGCAACTGTCACAAATAATTAGGTTGTGTACTTTCTGTAACTCTACTAAGTAAAGGTGACCAATTGATATATATCTTTAATTTTTAATGACTAAATAAATAGTTGAGATTTGTTACACCATTAAATAGGAAACATGTACCAAATAGAGCTCTTAAATTATATTAATGTTATTCTTGTTAAATATAGAATATGACCATTAATCAATGTTAGTTAAGCATGATTTAAATTAATTATGAGGTTTTGATGGATTAAAATTTTAAGAGTTAATTATTATGTTAAAGTTAGTAGGATTTATTGCATTAGTTAATGGAATTAAAGTGTTAAGGTAATAAGAATGTTCAAGGGTATTTTTGGCAAGGCACTTAAATTTAAAAGCCATAAGGCATTAAAGGAAGGGTAAGATGGAATTTTTACACTCATTAAGGATATAAAAGGAAGAAGAAATTGTTGTCTTGCATTTGAAGAAGAGAGAAAACGTGAGTGAGGAAAGAAGAGAGAAAAATACGAAGAGAAGAAGAGAAAAGAGAGAAAAAACGTGGGAGAGAAAAAGAATAAGAAAATCGTGGGAGAAGAGAGAAGGAAAGAAGAAGAAAAGACGAGGAATCATCTTGTTAAGGTAAACCCATCACTTTTTCTTCTTGTTTGGTTAGAAAAGGAGTTAGGAAGAGAATGGATTTTGTGTTGGGAATGAATGGAGAAAGAAGATGACTTAAGAGACCCATTTGAATTTTTAGGGTTTCTAAACTAGGTTTCGATCTTTCTAACCCAGATAGACTATGGGTATGTCAAGTTTAAGTTTGATTTTTATCATTTTGTGATTTTGAAGCTTTATGAATTTCTATAGGAATGTTGTGTTGAATGGGAAATTGGTTGTTTTTAGGAAACCAAGGAAACCCTATCCAAGAGTAAGAGGAAAGGCACAATTGAACTTGGATTTTGCAAGCCAATTAGGTGGGTAATGTGTTTATGGTTATTGTGTAAATGATCAATTTGCTTAAATGTGTGTGTATATGCTTAATTTATTGGGTATGAATTGTTGTGAATGTGAAAATGCATTGTGATTATGATTATGTTATGCCTTGAGAAATGTCATGGGCATTTTGTATAAATGGAAAGAGGAAAAAGAACGCAAATATGAAAATGTATGGAAATGAATTGAGCATCAAAATTTGTTTGCATTTGGGCAAGAGAGATACCGTTTCATTCGTCACATGCACGTTGACCTAAAGCGTTCTCCCGGCTGCCCACTTGTGGCATACGAGATCTGAAGAATGGACTCATTTTGTTCATGGTGAAAACTTTAGTTTCTCCATTTCATTCCACAAAACTCTCGATCCATTTGTTTGTACATTTGCATTTTGATTTGTCAAGTTATGATGCAAGATTAAGTGTTATGCTTTGATGGTTATGATATGTTCTATGTGATGACATTTTGAAATGAGTTGCGAATTAGAATTGTGAATGATGGATTTGCTAGCCAAAATGATATGTAGATCTATATAGATAAATATATGTATATATGTTTGACTGTGTGGCTTGTTGCCAATGGCTATAAACATATTAGCCACTGAGCTTTATAGCTCAACCCACTATTTTCTTCTCAGGTGTAGAACGAGAAGATCATTAATCCTTGCAAAGCAATTGGACAAACTCCAAGATAGCTACATTTAGTGATATGTTAGTTTGATAACTTTTCTGTAGCTTTAGCAGCATATCGAACATGAGCATCCAATGTATTTTGTATTTTGTGTTAATTCATTGATGTAGATATTGATATATAACTAAAGCTTTGTAAACTCTTATCTTTTGACGTTAATGAAATATGATTGCATTTTGGCTCATGACCTTCCAAGTTAGACATTTCATTTTTCAAGTCTTTCATAAGGGTAAAATTTGTGTTATGAATTCAGGGGAAAAACTATATTAATCTACGCTGAATTAGACAAAGTTGTCTTCTTGGAAGTTATAGCTTATATTTCTAGCTTTCCAACGATATAAAGTATGAAATTTTTGGATATCGGAGTTGAGAGATATGGTCATTATAAGTTAGTGATGTTGCACACAATGTAGAAAAGCCTTGGTCGCGATCAAGAGGAAACAGGGTGCAATCCTGCACCCTGGGAGTAGCCTCGAGTGCGCTCGTGACAAAGAAAGGTGCCACCGCACCCTGGAAGTAGTCTCGGGTGTGCTCGCGACAAGGAAAGGTTGGATCGAACCTCGTAAACTCACCAACGTTTCGCCACCCAAAGGGTTTTCCAAATCTGAACATGTTGATTCTTTTGGCCATAACTTAATTCTTGAACCAATAGATTCCTAACACATTCCTCTATCTCTCCATAAAAATTGATAGTTGTAGGTTTGATTTGAAAAAGATTGATGGAAAGAAAGTGAGGGAATCGGTTGGAAGAGCATGAATTGGTTATGAACATGCTTTGGCTTTTTTTAATCGTATCTTGATCTACAGAGCTTCGAATGAGATGGTTCTTATTTCAAAATAAACTAGAGATATAGTCTGAAGAAGTCAATTTGTGATTTTGGTGACTGACTGGTGTGAGCATGCCACCGATATGGGATGCGTGTTCAGATGTCACTTAGGATGTCGAGCATGTGTCTTGCGAGGGCGGGGTGCCTAACAATTAGCCCCATTCTAACATTCTACCTAGCCTAATATTTAAAAATTTATTTTAATAATACAAACATTAAGTGCAAATAAATAAATCTCTTTATATTTTCACAACTTTCCTTAATATAATAACCAATGGAATACATGTTATAACAGTTAAACATTTTAATATTGCATATTTCTTTTCATATACTACAACAATAGAAATTTATTAAGTCATGTAACATAAGCAACATATAAATATCAAAAAATCTATATTAATGGCTCATAGACACTTTTTTTGAGCTCGAAAGTCAAAAAAACATTACTAAAAGCAATCATCAAGATAACCAATACCCATTCTTTAAACATATTCCTTAAATATCATTGGTTATGGGCCTTTAGTTAAGTAATTTGCAATTATGAGATTCGTCTTAATATATTTAATAAATATTCTTTGTTTTTGGACTTTCCCTATTTTATGAAAAAAGATTTTAATTCCATACATTTAGCACCTTTATAATACTTGTCATTCTTGGGGAAGAAAACTGCTAAAGAATTGTCTCAATAAATATTCAACAACTTAGTAATAGTATTAACAAGCCTAACCACTGAAATAAAATTTTGTAGCCATATGACATGAGTTGTAGCCTCAAAACAAGCTATAAAATCTGCTTCCATAGTAGATGAAGCAATGACAAATTGTTTAATACTTTTCTGAGAAATTGCTCCTGCTATTAGTAGAACTAAATAGCTAAATGTTGATTTTTTATTGTCAACGCTTTTAACAAAATCTGAATCTGAATTTGCAATCACCATTAATAGATTAAATCATCTATACTTGAGCATATAGTCATTTATTCCTTGAAAGTACCTTGAGACTTTCTTTACATCTTTCCAATAGTCTGTGATATCTATCTAGCATTTCAACTTCGAAGTTGATATCGGGATGCATCAAACTACTAAAAAAAATTTATATGGAATATATTGTATTTCTTTACATTCCATATCCTTCTTTAGACATTGCATGAGATTAAATTTATCCCCTTTTGTATTAGGACAACCCCTGCTGAATATTTGTTCATATTAAATCTCTAAAAAATTCTTTTGATATAGACTTTTTGAGATAATCCTACAAGTCTTTATGATCTATTTTGGAATATTGATATTACTATCATGTAGGATGCCTGTCCTATATCTTTCATTTCAAAATTATTGAAAATAAAATATTTAGTCTTATACAATATATCCAAATCATTAGCAGCAAGTAAAATATTATCAACATATAGAACTAGAAATATAAAATTACTCTCACTAATCTTTCCGTAGATACACTGATGGACAATATTTTCTTGAAAACTAAAAGATATTATGGTATCATTAAACTTAATATACCATTTTTGGGAAGCTTGTTTAAGTCAATATATTGATTTCTTAAGTTTACACACCATGTGACTTTTTCTTTCCATGAAAAACCTTTAAGTTGATCTATATAAACTTCCTCCTCGAGATCTCTATTTAGAAAAGCAGTGTCCACATCTATTTGATGTAGCTCAAAATCAATTTAAATCTCTAATGCCATAATTATTCTTAACGAGCCTTTCCTTGAGATTGGTGAAAAATTCTCTTTATAATCAATACCATCTTTTTTAGTATAAATTTTGGCAACAAGATTAGTTTTTATATCATTTAATATTGCCATTCAAGTCATATTTGGTCTTAAAAACCTATTTGTATTTGACACTCTTAGAACTTCATTATTTCGTGTTATTGAAATTAACTTAACTTCTATAACGTCAATCTATTTATCAAATTTGTCACTTTTTATAGATTGTAAAAACAAATTAGGATCCTTATTAATACCATAATTAAATTTTGAATATTGCAAATAAACTACATAATCATCCTGAATAATTGATCTCCTTGTTCTTATAAGTTTATTTAAAGCTATTTTATGTGGTTCATTTATATCAATTAGTTGCAAGTCAATTTCTTCATAAGGTGTTGATTCATCTAAATGTTATTCAAGATCATTTTATTCTTCCAATAATGGGACAATATTTGGTATAGACATGAATATTATGACATTTATAGGTAATGGAACATCAACCCTTTCATTAACATCCATAACACATTTTTCAGCACTCTAGTTAATTTTACCATTTCTAACAAACTTAGCATTAACTGTTTCAACAATTTTTGGACTATAGTTTGTATAATAAAACCTATAACTTTTAGATTTCTGTAGGTAATAAATAAAGTAACTCCTAACTGTTCAACAATCTAATTTCTTTTTGTTTGGATTGTAAATTCGTGCTTCTGCTAGATAACTCCAAACATGTAGGTGTCTCGTACTAGGTTTCCTTATAGTCTATAACTCAAAAGGAGTTTTAGGGATTATTTTACTACGAATCCTATTCAGTAACTACACAAAAATTTTAAGTGCATGCATCCATAAGATTTTAGGTAATGAGGAATTAATCTCATCATACTTCTAACCATATCCATTAATGTCCTATTATGTCTTTTTGACACACAATTTTGTTGAGGTGTGTCTAGCATAGTATACTATTTATATATGCCATGTTTCTCGAGAAATTTTGTAAATAGACTTGAATATTGTCATGCTTTATCATATTTTTCATAATATTCATCACTTTTATTATATCTTACAATTTTCACTATTCTATTTAATTGCCTTTCAACCGCTTTTACAAACATCTCAAAGGAATTTACTGTAGGAAAATCCCGGGGTGTACATCATATGTACAAGGTGCGGAAAACAAAAATTTTTGTTGCCGGGACCTTCCC
>JANZLH020000078.1:4346462-4358041 GCA_026770325.2 Erythroxylum fimbriatum
TTGACCCTTGATTGTTTATCATTCAAGCGACATTTCCTTCACTTGTCCTTTCAATGGACGCGTAGGATTGCCAATAAGGCGGCTCATGCTTTAGTCAAGGTAGCCTTATTACATGCAAACTCATATCACTGGACTGATCATCCTTCTTGTTTAGTCTCTATTTTAAATTCAAATTGTTCGGCTTCTGTTATTGTTGAAGGGGAAAGGCTATTAAGTTCCGGGTGTACGGGATAAGCCTGTTGGCTTGGGTTAATTTTCTTTGTCTTCCCTGCCTTTGTCCGTTTTTTGGGCTAACGTTGATTTTATTCTAAAAAATAAATAAATAAATAAAATAAAAAAGAACACTATATATGAATTAAATTGACCATCAAAAGCTTTTCGCGTTACACGTTCATTCACGCTATATGCCATAACAAATACATATGGCAGCTTCAGCTCTCGACAGTCGACACCCATTTCAACGGCGGTTAGATTTACCGCCCAAATGGAGAGACCCGCAGAAAATTCAAAGCCCAAGTCCCCTCACTGGTACTCACCTGAAACAGGGATCTGTAGCAGCTTGCACAGCTCCAGGACTTTACCCGACGATCCTTTTCTTGATGCTGTTTCATTCATTTTTTCGCATAAACACGACGGTGTCACTGCATTCATTGATTCCTCATCTGGATCTTCGATTTCTTACTTAAAACTCGTACCTTTGGTTAAATCCGTTGCCTCTGGTCTCCACAACGAGGGCATCAGGCAAGGTGATGTTGTTTTGCTTTTGTTGCCCAATTCCATTTATTTTCCTCTTGTTTTCTTGGGTGTTCTCTACCTAGGTGCAGTTGTTTCTACCATGTACCCCCTATGTAGTGCACAAGAAATCAAGAAACGGATTGTCGATTGCAAAGCACGTATTGCTTTTACCGTGTCCGAGAATTTTGCTAAATTACAGTCTTTGGGGATGCCTTTCATTGGTGTACCGGAAAATGGGAGTTTGAATGTGAAAACCGATGGTTTTGAAACTTTTAATATGCTACTTAACGATTACACCGACTTGGCTTTGAGGCCTGTCATTAAGCAGCAAGATACGGCTGCAATAATGTATTCATCAGGGACAACTGGTGCTAGCAAAGGGGTTGTTATTACGCACGGGAATTTTATATCTATGGTTGAGCTGTTTGTAAGGTTTGAAGCTTCACAATATCAGTACCCTAGTGCCAAGAATGTTTATTTAGCTGTTCTGCCGATGTTTCATATCTACGGCCTGTCACTTTTCGTGATGGGGTTGCTGTCGCTAGGATCAAGTATTGTTGTCATGAGAAAATTTGACATTGAGGAGACGGTAAAGGTAATTGATGAGTATAAAATAACTCACTTTCCGGTTGTTCCACCAATTCTGACTGCCTTAACAAGGAGAGCAAAGGATGTTTGTGGAAATAGCTTGAAGACTTTAAAGCAGGTGTCCTGTGGGGCAGCTCCTTTGTCTGGAAAAGCCATAGAGCATTTTTTGGAGTCTTTCCCTGATGTCGATTTGATTCAGGTATACATTGGACATTAACCTTTAAGTTGGCAGCTTCAATGGGCAATACTATGCAGTCTCAAATATTTTTTTTTCAAAATCTTGTTAACTTTTTCTTTAGGATGGGAATTAAAGTTTCCACTCAGAATGTGGGAATCAAGCTTCCATGCGTACAAGATTCAGGATATAACAATGAAAGTTTTTGAAGTTGGAATCGTATACAGAAATGTTAGGTTTCTGTTAGTAGTTGGTTTAATTTTAAATATTAGTGGCATTTGTGCTATTGTAAAGACTGGAATGTTCTGACTGGCCTATCTGGCTGGATCTGGAGGTCCTTTCAGTTTTGGAATATCATGCCATGGATTTATCTTTTCCATAGGGCTATGGAATGACTGAATCGACTGCAGTTGGAACTCGTGGCTTCAATACCAAAACTTTTCGGAAGCATTCCTCCCTAGGACTTCTGGCTCCAAATACAGAAGCCAAAATTATGGATTGTGTTACTGGTTCATTTCTCCCTCCTGGAAGAATTGGCGAGCTATATATACGAGGATCTGGTGTCATGAAAGGTAATAAATTGCATAGCCTTGTTGGGTGCAGTAATAAATTTCCAACATTCTTTCCACTTCAATGGGTAATATGATGTTGTGTTGGGCAAAGTCAAAGGTACTTCTTTTGCATAAGCATCTGTATTACTTGCAATTGAAGAGGTAAAAGTTTTGTATATACTGAACTTTTCGGTCAGATGTAGCTCATGATGTTCCTTCACTCGCCCATTCCACAGCAATGTCAACCTGGTGCTTCATATCGAAGCAATTGGTTAAGTATGGGAATTCTATCTCCACTGCATATAGATGGGTGTACAGAAGGCACTCAAGAAGTTGGCATGGCCAACACATCCAAATTAAATCATGGAAGTCCTGAAACTAAGTCCACAGTCGAGATTTATAATTGCTCCATGAACTATATGAACTGCTAATAACTTGTTGAATGGAATTGTTGGGTTAGAGCTTCTGACCATAAAATGGTTGCTACTGCTGGAGCATGAGATAAGAAATAAGTAATTTAAGTGGTGTTTATCAATTTGGTTGGTTTGATTTGTGATTGAAACTTCACAAAGATTTACACTTATAGTCATGGGAATCATGGTAAAAAACGAATTTCACCTAAGATAGCTCATGCTAAAGTCATTCCTTATTACAGAAAGCCCTTTATTTTAATCTTGTTTGAAGTCCACTTTTCCTTGTCCAGGCTATTTTAATGATGTTAATGCAACTGCATTAGCGATTGACAGAGAAGGTTGGCTACATACTGGGGACATCTGTTATGTAGATAATGATGGCTATTTCTATATAGTAGATCGGTTGAAGGAGATAATCAAGTGTAAGGGATTTCAGGTAGTGATTTCACCTTCAGCATTATAATTTTGAAACACTTTCATTCTGTTTCAATATGGAAGATAATCAAAATGAGTTCATGCCAATAAATATAATTTTTAGGTACTGTTATTAACTTGCATGAATTGGCTACACTCATAAATTTGAAAAGCTCCCTAGTGAGAGAATTTGGGAAATTATGAATCTACACGTCTCTTTCAAGTGATTGGCATTCACTAATTGTATCAAATATATTTCCTAAGAATGCCAGATCTATTGGTTTGTGATTAATAATGTGATGTTCTTACAGATTGCTCCTGCTGATTTAGAGGCAGTTCTGAGTTCCCATCCTGAGATATTTGATGTTGCAATAACAGCGTAAGTGTGAACCTTGTTATATTTCCATGTTGATTGGGCAGTAGTTGAATGTGGCTGCACCAGATTAGATTATCATTCCCCATAAAATTTCAAAGGACAATACCATGTAGAAATACAATGGGATTGCTAATGTCGTAATCCCACCAGACACTGAAGATGTTATCTTCATACTTTTGCTCATGGATTTGAAGAAAATTTTTGGTTTGCATACATCTAAAAGGTGACTTTGCAGATACTATTATTCTTGTTTGTGTCAAATATATTGAATTACATCCCCTAATTTTCAAGTGTCCTCTAATGGCTACATATGACATTCACAAAATAATCGACGAAATATTAGTATATTGCAGTGCTGCTGATGAAGAATATGATGAGATACCAGTGGCATTTGTTGTTAAGAGGCACGAGAGTACGTTGACAGAGGAAGAAGTCATTGACTATGTAACTAAGCAGGTGTCTATTCCGAACTCAGACTGATATTTTCGTGCACAGAGAATCAGACATATGGCCAGCTGCAGCTGCATGACTCAGCCCTCTTAGCTTCATACCATCTGTTAGGATTTTGTGTATGCTTATGGTGAACAAACATAGTTTTCTTATGACTCCTTTTCTTTTGTCAGGTTGCACCTTACAAGAAGGTAAGAAAGGTGGTGTTTACAACATCAATACCAAGGTCTGCTGCTGGAAAGATTCTCCGGAGGGAACTCAGGAACTCCTTGACTTCTAGACTATAATGTTGATTCTAAAGCAGGGCCTAAGATTTGTGTGCATTAGGTGTAATAACATAGAAGGTTTGCTAGGTTTAAGCTTTAGATGTGATCTTTGTTTTCTTTTTCACTTTATCATCATCCTGTGTTGACCAAGCTTCGATCTCATGGTGATAGAAGCCACCACAAGAAAGTTAAGAGTTAGGCATAGTAACGCCTTGAGAAACCTCCTAACTTGTTACGGAGGCCATATTTATACAAATCCGAGCAGGTAGCTCGTATGAAATCCATAGTTTTGGCAAGAGCTACTGATTGCATTCTTTTTTTTTTTAAATTGAAATTCTCATTAGGTATTTTTTTAATTTAAGAGAGCTTTAAGAAAGGATCGTTACTTTTAACCCTTAAATGTTGGCGACATTACGGAAGATGGGTATAAGGTTGAAGGAAAATTTGGTTCAATTCGATCAATCAATCTAACGTATCTAATATGACATGACATTTCAGTAACTTTAGTAAGAATTTGCAACAGCCATCAATTTTAAGCTAAACGTGTCTGGATTTTAAAAGGTAGTGTTAAAAATGAAGGATTGTATTTTTTTAAAATAAAATCTATGGTGGTCACTATACTTAAAATAATTTAATCATAATATACTTTATAAATAAAATTACAATAAAATCATAATTATGTATTATTCTTAATTATTTCTAATTATTATTCTATTAAATTTAAAATTGAATAATATGAAAAGATTAATACATGTTATTTTTTATTTAAAAAGTATAGATTAAAATATGGAGATACTTAAATAAATATATGAATATTTATAAGAGAACAGGTTGTCTGATAGAAATAAAAAAGATTGAATTGTAAAAAAAAAATTATGCATGAAAAAAATATTCAAAATCATTTTTGGTTGGGTCGGCTGTGCTAAGCCCAGGACCATTTTTACAAGTCCACAGCCCGTTCGGCCCATCAGGTGTTAGACTCCCATGTAAACATAAAGATCTACGTAAACCTAGCATTCACAGCATATATAAGGTACTATTCTACTATGATTCAGGTACGAGATTACAACCCTACTTTTCTATACTTTCAGCAGCCATGAAACCTACACCAAAGAGACTGGCTTGAGCGTCGGAGGGGCCTCCCGGGAATCAACTCCCGGCCCGCCGTTATCTGTTTTGCAGGTATCTCACGACCAAAATCGCACAGACCATGGATCAAAACAACGACGTTCAACCTCAGCAGAATCCGGCTAACCAATTTTAATATTTCTAATTTTAGAATGGTCATAATAAATTGTTTAATGTCAGTATTGATTTATAAATGTAAGTTGTTTAATTACAAATTTAAAAAATAAAGTTTAATCTTAAACTTAATTTAGGATTATAATTTATATTTATTGTAAACATAATTAAAAACTTAATAAATCACAGTATACTAGTTAGTGTGGTTATTCAGACATAAGGTGATCATGTCCCAATTTCCCAAACGTTAACAAACAGTACAAAGCTGTCAAAATGGCTCCGTTGTTGAATTGCTGACGCAGGAGGAAGTGTAAGGACTGGAAATACTGTAATGAAGTCACTCGGGGTACCAATCTTGTATAAATCTTTTTAACAGGAATTCATTTCTGCTTTTCATTCTCTACATTATAAAGCATCTCATCACGAGATACAGAGCGTTTCTCATTCTGACGAGTAATTGCCTAACACCCAGTTCAATCATCGAAAGAACAGTGGAAAAAAGAATTAAGAGAGGAACTATTTAGGCCAATGATTGAAGCAGTTCATATCATTATTAGGCTTTTGTGGCCTCAACTGGGGTTTTGCCCTTGCTGGCAACGATTTGCTCAAAAAGATGTCTTATTTTCAATCCAATGATCGTTTGGAAGAGACCTGTTCCATTGTTACTTCCTGGGAAATCAGCATTCTTCAGCATTTGTTGGGTCACTTCTCCATAGAACTTGGTGGACATGTTGCTCAAGTGGCTCTCTACATAGATCAGCTCATCTAATCTATCAAACTGTCCATCCATCTCCAAAACAGATACCTGAAATAACAAACAGAACAAGCAAACTATTAGTATCAATCAAACTTACCAAAACAGCAGAATTTGAGCTAGTTTTTCGGAGGAGCCAAGAAAAGAGAAAGCATACAGCGTATTTTAACTTGAAAACTTGTTCAACTTTGCTCCAGTGGCTTCATGAAATTAGATAAAAGGTACCATATGTAAAATTTTAACAAGATACCTCATGGCCATAGTAAGTGTCGGGTCCGTCGGAGAACTTGATGCCAGGATAAGGGCAAGTGAGCTTCCTACCACATGGACATGGTATCCATGAAATGGTTGACCCTTCATCAAACAGATAAACAGGGCTAAACAACTGCACTCCTTCTCTCATTATCAGCCTAACTCTCAAGATCTTCCCCTCATTGTCATCTGGAATGAGTTGAGTTGGCAGAACTTCAATTACAGCATCAGCATATTGCTTTTGCGGATCTGAAACCAGGACAAATCAAGGCACTCTATATTACACTGTTCTGTTAAACAGGCAGACAAAACTGTTGCATTTTCTACTAGGATTTTGAAGACAATTTGAAATGATGGCCATTTGAAGAGGAAAAAGAATAATCTGTATGAAGTTATGAACGTTCGGAAACAGCCCCTCTATCTAATAGGGATAAAGCTGCGCACTGTTGGACTTCTCTAGACCCTACATTTCAGCGAGACTCTCGCTGGATGTTGTTTTAAAGTTATGAACGTTCAAGAATTCGGATAACAAAAACATTAGTAATATCACAGTAAAAGAGCAGCTTAGCTGTTGAACCTCAACCCATTTCAAGTATGGAGAAGGTTACACACAGTCTATGAAGAATCAAGTAATCACACAATACTGTGATTATTTGAAGCATACCAATATAAGAATCAAAATCAGGCTTGCGAGCTTCAATGCTAGCTTTAATGCTTTCAAGGCTGTGTCCTCGCTCTGCCATGTCTCTCTGTATATATGTTTGAACATGCTTAGTTCACATAAACAGTAATAAATCACAATCCATGACTTGAACGTTCTGAAAGAGGTTGGCGCAGAGGGATCACCTGAATCTTCCATGCAAATTTAACTTCATTACTGATGTCCAAGTAAATGCTGAAGTCCAATAGTTTCCTTACACGCTCATCAAACCTACATATTTTGAACAGGAAACTAATTGAAATCATCACATATTAACCACAAAACGTAATTATGGATTCATGAATATGGTCATCCTTTTTCAATCTATTGGTTTAATAGAAACATACAAAGAGCTAGTTTTGTTATGGACTAAAAGCGTCCGTGGACTGAAGAACTTGGTTTAACCTTGTCTACCATAAGCCTTCTGCTTGTCTCCACGTATATACTTCTACGGGGCAGCTGTTCTTATACTTTCTATGGCCCATGTACATAACTGCGTCTCTTATGCATATACGTGTCACGTAAATAGTATGTGAAACCGTCAATTTCCACAAATTATAAAGAGAATTACAAGGTTCCACAAGCATGCGTATGGTAGAGAGTAGAGACTAAAGAGAAATGATATGCAAATGCTGCACTTACATTGGGTGCAGACCTTCAATGACAAGAATCTTAGGAGGCTTAATGAGCTCAGGAGGATCCAAAAGACCAGTAACATGATTGTAAATAGGTTTCTCAACAGCAATTCCATCTTTAAGAGCCTTCACTTGCTCATACATGAGATTAAAATCGTTAGCTGTTGGGTCAAGAGCAGTGACACTCTTTTCCTTCCTTCCAGTCCTATCAAGGGAGTGATAATCATCCAAGCATATGACAGTAGTGGTGTCACTTACGAGTGTGTTTGAG
This sequence comes from Erythroxylum fimbriatum, assembly GCA_026770325.2. Taxonomy (NCBI): domain Eukaryota; kingdom Viridiplantae; phylum Streptophyta; class Magnoliopsida; order Malpighiales; family Erythroxylaceae; genus Erythroxylum; species Erythroxylum fimbriatum. Next base: position 4,354,285 of record JANZLH020000078.1, read on the forward strand.
TCTGGGTTGCCACCTTTTGGTGATTCTGCTGCTCCACCAAAAACACTGGTCAACCTCCTCATGAAAGTACTCTTACCACAACCAGAGTCTGCTGCAAGACCAATCACCACGGTATCTCCTAAGCAGGTAATGACACTGCTGCCACACCTACTATTGGTTTTCTTGCCACTGCTATGGAACACTAGATGGTTCTGAGAGAAACCCAATCGGGCCTTCGTTGGTGTGGAGATATAGCATGTTGAATTCAAGGAGTGGGTTGTGTAGACTGTGCAAACAGCTGCCATTGGTATGGTAGACCAAAGAACAAAGCCTCAGCTTCTAGTTCAGCATGGGTAAAGATGGCATTTCGTCTAATATTTTGTTGAATTGAAAATTAGAAAAGAGATGGAATTGTCGATGAGGTGATGCCACTTTGTGATGGAGAGAGGTATGGAGACGCTTGCTTGGTTGCTATTTATTGCAGTTTGGAAGAGACAAAATTTGAGGTTTAGTGGCACACAGATTTAGTTTATGGTATGTAAAAAACAGTTTCATCTCTTAAAAAAATAAAAAAATGTCCGTTAGTTTGGCAAGCCCAAAAGGCACCGCACACCAGGTTTGGACTTGGGTGGGACTCCTATAGTTTACTTTCTAGATGACCTTAACAAAATCGGCTGCTCGTCGGACGCCGCTTAATATGCTTACTATACCAATGGTTTTAATATGCAGTGTATACCAATGGTTTTAAAACCAACCTGTTGTCTTGTAGAAATAAAAATACCGTAAGTCATCTTCTTCTTCCGGTCTTTATCTTCGACTTTTCCGTACTTCAACCCTTTTTCAATCTTAGCCTCCGACTCCGATTAAACTTTAATTTCTTATAATTTTAGATTTGTTCAATATTTTTTACTGTCTCCTGTTCTTCTTTTCTTTTGTCTTTAGTCTATATATTGGCTACGTTTGACAATCAGTTGATTGCATTTAACTGATAACTTGGCTCTGTTTGATAATAAGTTAATTACATTTAGCTGATAGTTGATTCTATCAATTATTAGCTGATAATTGATTATATCAACTAAACCAATTTGACCAACAGATTACATTAACTGTTTGTTAAAAATGTTGGGTTGAATCAGTCAATCCAACAAATTCTTTACCAAACACCTTTAATAACTTTTTTATTAAGTAAATGAATTGAAATAAGTCAAACAACTAAAAAACGGAGCCGATGACCTCTTTATCAAATAAGGCGATTTTCTTCTTTGTGTCGGATCACAAGTTACCCTCCTTGTTGGTAATATGGTAATATGAGAGACAGAGATAACACGTGTGAAATTCCTTTGCCTTGTGATGGAGGCCAAAATTCATACTGGGCTTGGCAAGTTAGTGGGTTGTTATTGGGCTGTCCGTTTGTTAGTCCAAGACTTTATTTCCTTTACTTCTGGTTATTTCTACATTTTTATCTTCGTTATCTTCTTTTTCTCATGTAAGAAGAATGTTTCATAGATTTGCCTTGCTATAAGTTTGTTACAACATAATCGAGGAAATAAAAGATAAGAAGGATTGCTCTCTGTTGAGGCACCTCAAGCTGCAAAATTATTCTCTCTTCTCCCTCTCTCGAAACCGAATTCTTCTTCTCTCTCAATTTCTCCCTAAATCCAAAATTCTCAATTCTTCAAACCCTAATTTCCATTTTTTCCTGCAACAATTGGTATCAGAGCCTTCCGATTCTGGCCAGTATGGTGGACAGCGTAGCTACCCGAAGTTAGAAAAACCAAAAGGACCTATCTCAGTTGCAGCAGGATTTGACTCAGCTTACTTCTATGGTTGAGAACCTCGATAGCAAGTTGGATATAAAGATTGAAGCCAAGTTTGATGAGTTCCGAGCTGACATGAGGATGCTTTTGGCGGAGATCAGTGCCAAGGCAACTTTCGGAGAGAGTTCCGAAGGTCTACACAAGGACACCGATAAGGAGAAGACAACCTTCATTGATTTAGATGCTGGATTTTTGCCCTCGAAGGCTCCTTACATGGATCAGGGCTTTCACCGTACGTTCAAGTGGGAGTGTCCCAAGTTTAATGGCGACGATTTTAAGGGGTGGCTCATGAAGTTGGAGCAATACTTTGTTGCTGCCGGAGTGGCTGAGGAACACAAAGTTCGTGTGGTGATGTTGAATCTGGAGGGGAGAGCATTGCAATGGCATCAGCATCTTGTACAGAACAAAGGAGGGTTCAACAACTTGAGGTGGGACGATTACTTGGAGGAAATGCGTTCACGTTTTTCCCCAGGAGACTATGACGATCCCATGGCGGATCTGGTAAGCCTCAAGCAAACTCACACTGTTGATCAGTTTTATGATGAATTTCTGGGTGTCTTAAATTTGTTGCAACTGTCAGAATCCTACTCTCTAAGCATCTTTATCAATAACTTAAAGTCTGACATTTCCCAGTCCCTTAGATTGTTCCGACCAAAATCCTTGAATGAGGCCTTACATCTAGCAAAACGGATTGAAGCTATTATGTATCCCCTAGCTAGGAAATCACCTACTTCCACCTCAGCTTATAAAACCACTCCACATTCTACTACATTCTCCCAGCCAAATGCAAACAGTTCCAAACAGAACCAATTACCACCCCTATTACCCACACCTAAAGCACCCCCAAACATAGTTTGGTCCCAAAACTCGAAACCTTCCTCACCTGGTCCTATTAGATCACCCTTACCTACACCAAACAGAGCCAACACCAAGCCACCTACCTATGCCGAGAGAGAGGAAATGAGGAAAAAAGGCCTGTGCTACTGGTGTGGGGCTAAATACACCTTTGGTCACAAGTGTATGAAATCCCAACTGTACCAGCTGCTTACCGAAACTGGGGAGGAAGTTGTGGAAACCGAAGAGTTCTTTGATTGCGTGGATAATCCTGAGCTACTTTCAGCAGATATTGAGGGACATGAACAACCTGTAGTGTCTTTGCAAGCCATGCTGGGCATATCTGGTTTTCATACCATGAGAGCGAAGGCTGTTGTGGGCAAGCATGCTATCAGCTTTCTCATTGATACTGGAAGCACCCACAATGTTTTGGATTGTGCTGTGGCTAAGAAAGTGGGGTTAAAGCTGGTTGATGGGCTAAAAAATGACAGTTTCTATTGCGGATGGGGGCAGTCTACACACATTGGGTAGATACTAGGGAGTGCACTGGGCAGCCCAGGGGTACAGTTTCTCCACAGACTTTTTGGCTCTTCCTCTATCAGATTGTGAGGCTGTTTTAGGGGTCCAGTGGTTAGTAACGTTGGGGCCTATCATTTGGGACTTCAATGCCTTGTCCATGAAGTTTAACAAGGGGGAAAAAGAGTGTAGTTTATAGGGGACCAAGCTGTCAGCTGCTAAGGTATTAGCTGAAAAGAGGCTGCTAAATTGCTTCTATCTTTATTATCTAGAGGGGAGGAACCACCTTGTGCATTTGTATTAGCTACTGATCAGCAGATGGCAATTACTGGGAGTCCTTTTCAATTAACCCAGGACTAGTCTGCTCAAATTCAGTCCTTGTTGCAAGAGTTTGCCAGTCTTTTTGAGACACCTACTGGGTTACCACCTGTGAGAGGCTATATGTGGATTATAGAGAGCTGAACCAGTTGACAATTAAAGATAAGTTCCCCATTCCCTTAATTGATGAATTATTAGATGAGTTAGCCAATGCATTTTATTTTACCAAGCTTGACTTGAGGGCAGGTTATCACCAAATTAGAATGTGCAAGGAAGATGTGCACAAAACTGCA
>JANZLH020000078.1:4358141-4375287 GCA_026770325.2 Erythroxylum fimbriatum
TTATAGCAGCGACACGATATGAATTATGGTGCCTTAATAAAAGGCAACGATAATTATACTTATAGCTACGCTTTTGTCTGTTGCTTAAAGTATTTTTTTTTTCATTTTGTAGTATAGATTTCAGATATACAAATCGAGACATAAGCTCTTCTTCTTTATTTGGGCATCAATTCCCTAATCTGATCAATCTTTCCCTGTTTATATTTAGACTTCAAACAGGATCTATAGTTTAAGACTTTTTGATACATATGATCCTCGTAAGGAGTGGAAGTGCTGCTGTCATTGGATTGAGACGGCGGACATGCCCTACTATCAATAAAGTGGAACAGATACCACGTAAATAGCATGATCTACATTCATTTTTTCATATAAGTAGTTGTCATTAAGTGTCGTTGTGATGAACCTTGTTATATTATTGATTAGTAGTACTGTAAGAATTGGTATAATTTCTGTTTGAGATGTGTTTGCTGCCATGGTGATGTTGGAATATGATCGTAGGTTGTAGCTATGATGTGTTTAAGATTTGTATTTCTGCTAAGGGTAAAAAAAGAGTAATGAACCTTGTTATATTTTTGCGATCACAAGTTAAAAAAACAAGAGCTAACCAATTTGGACCTACTTGTCTCTAACATAAAGGTTAGGAACTGGCATGGGTTCGCACCAATGGTAAATTGGTGTCAAGTTATTGTATTTTTTGTTTGTCGAATTCAATTAAAAAATTCATCTCACCTGAAGGAATTTTTATTTGTTAATCTTAAAAAGCAAATGTGAATCAGAAAACTTGTCTCTGAATTCTAGTTTATTTTATATTTACATTGTTTTCTATATCTGAAAAAGACTTCTCACCTTATTAAAAGAGATCAAAAATTAAACCATTAAATTTAATTTCTCCATCTTTTTGGGCATTAACTTGGTCAGACTGAATCTAAAGTCAAAAGTTTGGGTCCCATATCTTTAGCAGGAGGCAAGATTTTGTCCAGTTTTATGGTGTCTTACTATGTCCAATGAATCTCAACTATTTATTTATGCGGGTCTTACGTTTATTTTTGCGGGACTCATGCGGAGCTTACACAAATAAATGACTGCAATTTATTGGACATAATAAGACATCATAAAATTGGACAGAAGATCTGGACTCCTTTATTAGCAGAGCACTGACGGCTACTACAAACTCTATCACTGGACGAGTCTTCACGAATGGGCCCTTCGAGCTTTCTTACATTATTCACTTTTGTTCATTAAATGGAATTAATTTGATCCCAATTGTTACCAGCTCATAATTCTTAATGCACTTTGCTATTGTAATATTGCAATTGCGGTCTACTCTATTATTATAAATTATTGCAATTATATCCACATAATTGGTAAACCGAACTATAATTTACAATGTACAACTTAAAATTTGATCTGTTGGATGATCTATTCGTTGGGAGCTTCCATCTAAAATACTATTGAGATAATTTCTATTTGTTAATGAAGTACTGTCTCGAACCTGAATCAATGTCAAAGAAGGAAAAGACACGTTGAGCTTCACCGATATGTTACGAAGAGGGCACAAGATTTGGCAACCCCAAATTTCTGTTAGGTTTAGTGTAAAGCCAAAGTAAACTTCAATTTGATCCGAGTGAAAGCTGAGGAACCACCAAATTCTATAAGCTGCGCAGGCGTCTGGTCAAGTAAGAAGCGTTTCTATCCAACTTATTTTCTTTTATTTCATGATGCAAGGTATTACATATGCAACCTGAGGGAAAATGGCAAGTAAGAACTTATAGATCAAAAAGAAAGGAGAAAAGGAAAGATCAAATTCACATATTCACAGCCTAAGATTCAAGTCGAGTTTATGCAACTCAGATGGTTGCTGTTTTCGGTCAAGGCGGAAGCTTCCAGGCCAGATCAAATCCATTGCATCTTCAAGCACAAATGGTGTCCAGCCCATTCCTACACCTGTACCGGGATCACCAAACCTCGCTGTCAAGCTAGCCCCTTCTCTGCTAGGTTTGTGCACGAGAGAGTGAGGTTGGACTCCAAGAGATCGAGCTGTGAGGGGATTGAATGGGAACCTACCCCCTATACCTGCCATCAGCATTCTGTGAGACTGGAACCTCTTCACAGTGCATCTCTCTCTTTTATGAGCATTCTGGTGACCTCCCAAGGCCTGGGAGCTGTAGAACTTTCTCATGCAGAAGTTGCAGGAGAACAATTTGTTGCCAGGGGCCGGTTTTGATTCGGGACTGTTACCAGGTTGGGTAGTTTCATGATTGTTGATGCCAAGACTCAACCATTCTTTGAAATTGTTATCGTCTTCTGCTACTCTTTCATCAATGTCAATAGCCTGAGATTCAGTATCCTGATTATTGAGTGATATCCCACTTGATTCAGCTTCTCGATCACCCTGGGAAACCATGACAGTAGCAGAAGTTCAACCTTTCAGGTTGCTGTTAAGTGAGGGACAGATTAAGGAGGAAATTTTAAGGACAATAGGAGAGATTTTATAATTAAAAAGCAGGATGAAATATTATTAAACTTATCAAATATTTTTATCTGGTTAAACGACAATTTTGATGTTATAAGGCTTAAGCTTATATATGTCAACGATCTGGCAAGTAGTGTTGGTGAGTCAGGCTTAGGATTTCTGACTCGTCGATCATTCTTACTTTTTCAAGTTTTAACCTATCTGATCAACAGTATCAGATCTATTATTCTCTCCTTAATAATCTGTATAGATAGGATTGGGTATCTAATAATCTCATCAACATGTCAAATCATGCTGTATGGTTCATGTCTCTTTGTTCTGCTTTGTAGAATCAACATGGATGACATGAAGAAATAACTCTTCTGAGCTTGTCATATGCTAAAAACATTGGAAATAATTCACACATTAAGATGTGGTCCCCACGTTTGGAGCGATCTGTGTAGTTGGTTCCATTCTGCGGCAGAACTGTGCAATCCATGGTCCAATAACTTGGGTTTCATTCTTCTTTTAACATTATATTGTTGATCGTTTATAAAGATCATAAGTGCCCTGAACCAAAGCAGGGAAGGTAGTTGAATTTTGTGGAATCAAGTACAGATAGAAGTATAGGGAGACAATTTGGGGCAGAGGAATGGGTGGTCATAACAGTCACGGGTTGGGAATTCTGAACTGATGGATGCCATAACTCATTTATCTCAGGCACTTTCTAGTAGTGATAAAGGATGTGTTAATTCAACTCAGAAAGGTCCCAGCTCCCCAATAGCCCACAACTTTCGTGATGAAAGAGTTACGAATCATCGATAATTACGAAAAGGAGGACTACTACCAGAAAAAGGAGACTATTTGCTTTATGGAAAGTACTCACAAGTTGCATCCAAAGCAGTGCAGGTGAATGTCAAGCTTCATGGAAGAGAATGGAGTGGGGACGCCATCATTTTTAGCTTTAGTTTGATTCACTATAATATCAAAACACTATCTGAAGTGGGTGTAGGTCCAAGCAACTGACAATAATTCTAATAAAAAGTAGGGAGAGAGTGGAGTGTCTACTTTCAGAAATCTAAGGAAATCTAAATGGATGTCTTCATGTAGTGGGCAATGTATACGCACAGTGAGAGTGTTGCATTTAGAACCACTAGAATTCGTGGAATCTTTGCCATTCGTCGTAGTTTATGGGTAATAATAACAATAACAATTCAACTCAGAAAGGTCCCAGCTCCCCAATAGCCCACAACTTTCGTGATGAAAGCAGTTTTGAATGCCTGAGGTTCTTTGAGATAAAATAATTGTGGTGTTGGAAAGCTGAGTCAGATCTTCAACATCAGGCTTGTCTTATCAATTATTTTCAAGCATAAGCCAAAAGTAGTAGAAATAGATTAAAATTACATATGTCAATAAGATTGCTTGTGATCAACAACTTTTAGATATGCTAAAATCATGAACTGGTGGTTCCTATATTAACCTCGTAGGAAATTCTAAAAGTAGGCTTCACATTCAACTGCATATTAAGATTCAAGAGTCTATTATTGTCTTTCCCTTGCACAGTTGGTGAAGATAGAAACACATGATATCGACAAAACCCGAGTACTATGAACAATCTGCCGCGTCGTTTTAGCTTTTTCGGTGGCCAGATTATACACGTATTCAATGAAACAAGGAGTCGATGACCCTTACATGTACTTAGCAGCAGTCAATATTATTAACCACGATCAAGGTATTCGTATGTTCTTTCTTGATACATTTGTACGTCAAACTCCGAAAAAAGTCGAGTACAACTTCAAATTTTCTTTTTGGGTAAATTCCAGTGGATAAGATGAACCAAAAAGATAGGGATTCCGTATGAAAATGCCTAATGTATCTGAACTGAATCTACGATGTCTGGAATTAGGTATGCCATGACATGAGACGTGAAACCCATGAGCTAAAGTATGCCAAGTAAACAAACTATCAAGTCATCATTGAGCATCAAGGTCACTGACATTTGCTGATAAAACCTAAGCAAGAAAAAGGTATTATGAATGCCACGTATGTACTGATTGAGGGGGTATGGAAAAAAACTAAGCAATAGATTTGAGCACCAACTCGCATTCATCCCTAATATATAACCATTATTACGATGGAGGCCAAAATCCATACTGGACTTGGCAAGTTAGTGGGTTGTTATTGGGTTGTCCGTTTGTTAGTCCAAGACTTTATTTCCTTTACTTCTGGTTATTTCTGCATTTTTATCTTCGTTATCTTCTTTTTCTCATGTAAGAAGAATGTTTCATAGATTTGCCTTGCTGTAAGTCTGTTACAACAGAATTGAGGAAATGAAAGATAAGAAGGGTTGCTCTCTGTTGAGGCACCTCAAGCCTCAAAATTATTCTCTCTTCTCCCTCTCTCGAAACCGAATTCTTCTTCTCTCTCAATTTCTCCCTAAATCCAAAATTCCTAATTCTTCAAACCCTAATTTCCATTTTTGCCTGCAACACCTTGTTGGTAAAATATGAGAAGACGGTGGATAGAAAAGCCAAAACCATATAATTACTTTTTGCTGGTTGTTTTTCTTAACAATATGAAGAACAACAGCCTAACAAGACGTACAATTCTATTTGTTTTACCAAGTGTCAAACTGTGCAAAGCATGGTGAGGCAAGACGCCGTGGGTGAAAGGAATGGGACTTTGTTGTTATTGTCAGCATCTAACACGGTAAAATTAATAATGGTTTTAGGAGATCAACAGAGTAATTAAGTTTTACAAAAGTAGCATGCCAACACCAAATCTACAGGAATAGGGGACACTTAAACATTTATGCCTCACCTACGAAAAGCATAGACTAATATTTTATTCACTGTCAGCCTAAATAATAAATAAATACTCTAGTGAAGTCAATTGTCAATTAAATACAACAATATTTTATCAGTGTGAGGCTTTATAAATATGGCAATACCATATTTTGTCCATATGTTGCTTTCTTGATCCCATAAAAAAAAATTAAAAGAATTGTTATATCATGTATGATTGTATCAAGTTGGAGATGGTTTTTCCAATTAAATTATTTCTCTGTTTCTTTTTATTTTACTCAAAATTTGGATAACTAGTCTAGCTTAATTTAGTTATCGAGTGTTTTAATATACAAAATCAAGGCATCTATTTTTATTTTAAACCATTTACAAAAACAAGGTATATGGTAAATAAAAGCTTTTCATTCACTTGTATGTCTTTCCTTTTTAACTTTCCTATTACCTCATTTTAATACAAATGTTATTAACTATACTGATTTGTCAACTACAATGTACTCAACAGGACAAGTATTTTCAATATATTTTGCTTTCTTATAATGTCCAAATCTTATAGTTGTGTACAAAACTTACAAATTATTTTTTATTTTTCAGTTGAAATTATAAAGGAAAATATGTAATCGCCAGAAAAAATTGATAAACTTAATATCCTTTACTCGTGATAAGCCTAACCTAACAAGGAATTATTTTTCTTATTCCTAAATATCTGATAGAAATATTCAATATAAATGTATGCTTTACAATAAAATATTTAAAGGAGGATGAATTTATAGAATGAAGAATATTATGTTGACATTAAGGATAATATTGCTTCTTACAAAAGGGTGTCGTTTAATGTCCGCGAAAGGATTGGAAATTATTTGCAACAAGTAGAAAAAAAAGGAAAATAAAGAGGCTCGTAATATATCTTTTGGATATGATTAAGCACAACAATTATTAGATAAAGGAAAAGAGAAAGTTATTATTGATATAGATTCTTTTTTTTTTTATGAAATTGATATAAATTCTTACTTTTCATCTAAGTGCCACTTTGAAAGTATTTATGATCATAAATATGTACTTCAAATTTTAGTGACAAATAAACATTTTTCAAGTCATAATATATTAAAGAGTGTAAAAGAAAAAGAGGTCTATACTATTATGTTGGATAATAAATTTTGAGATGCCTACTTGATTATTGTGAAGATTGTGGCTTTACTTATAAGGTTGTTGAGGATTGTTGACTCAGAAGAAAAACCATCTTTGAGGTATATGTATATGAGGCAATGTATAAAATTTGTAAAACAATTATGAATCTTTTTTAAAAGAAAGGAAAAATTATACAAGCCTTGCATATATATTTTTGACCAATGATAGGATAACCATCTTACTCAAAGAATCTTCTTAGCGGCTTACTTTTTCAATCCTTATTACTTATATAATAGAGATATATGAACATATGTCAATGGTTTAGGTGGTCTTTTTGATATGATTGAATGCAAAGGAATTTTCTTTAATAAAAACAATTAAATGCAATAAATAAAATTAAATTGTATTGTAAAGGTTTAGGAAATTTTGCTAGATCTTCTACAAAGAAAGCACTTATGATAAAACAAAAAACCACTACTATAAATTTTCATACTTTTAGTTTATCATTTAATTACTAATAATATTTTTTTGTGTTTATAACTTTTGGTAAAAGTACTCTAAAATTGAGAAAACTTGTATTAGATTACTTAGTCAAATAGTTTTTGCATAAGGCTGTGGACGTAATTAAAGTGTTGTTTAACGTGTTCATATAAAAAAAGAAATTGCCTGCAACATTAGAGACTCATGACCTTGTTTATATTACTTATAATCTGACGATGAAAATAAGTATTTTTATTTATTAAATTTTATTTTAAAATGGTTATACTTTTTATTATTGATTTTATAATTTTTCTGTTATGTATTTAAAGCAAATAGTAAGAAGAGAATATATGATTTAATTGATATTGATTACATTAACCATATTGATTTTTTGATCGAAGGATAAGAACCATTGCTTGACGAAAAAGTGATTTATAAAGAAAATACATTTTTTTGTGATAAATGAATTAAGAACATATACCGATGGTCAGTTAATATCTTATTTCAAATATATTTAACGTTAACGGTATAATATATTATAAAATTACAAAAGAGAACAATTACATGCATAACTAATTTGTAATCTTTTTGGATGAAAGTATGATTTATGAACATCTAATTAATATCGGAGAATTTGAAGCTTTTGAAAATGAGGAGAAACAATTTCTTTCATAAACATAATTAGTTTTTATTGTTATTATAAGTTTTATGTTAAATTCAATTTTATTAAATTTATTATATATTAATAGACATGAGTATAAAGACTGCCTTTTTGGGAGTTTCTTAGGAACATAAATTGACTGGAGGCAGAAAGCTTTTCAGGGGCAAGTTGTAATGCGACTCATTAACTGGTTATTTGAGTTATTTAGTATGAATTGGCGAATTGATATAATCAATTAAAATTATTAAACAAGCTTGGATTTTAAATGTTGGTTCATAAGTAAAAAAAAAATATATTTTTTTTTGGTTGCCTACGAGATGTTTTAGGAGGGCCCCAATTATGAGAAGGCACCTTTAAACCATCCATACCCAGATTAATCCTCGTTCAAGCCAGATAAGCCCCTTACAAAAGGTAAAACTTTAGTTTCAAATTTTAAACAGCTACATACACGAGAGTGGTTCAAACTATGGTATGAATTTTTGTACAAGGGAAGACGACTTTTTGATGACAAAAAGAAGGGCGTCGATTGTTTATACTTTATACTGAAAGTTACGAGGCTTGAAGAAGGTACTCAACTGTCATGACTCATGACAGGTCAATATCTGTTATTTTCATATTACATTTATACCTATTTTTATAATTTTTATTTCTACAATTTTAAACTTCTCAGTGTAGCACTTTAATACTCGGTCCAATACGTACCCATTCTATTAAACCCTGGAAATTTCAGCGGACAACTTGCTTTGATTGTCTGGTCTGGAGATAATTTGTTACATGAAAAAGGCACTCACAGCCTGCTAACTACACTGCAAACAAACAGTGGTTTAATAGAAAGCAGCTTAAATTAGTCAAATTAGGAAACGCAGAAGTCTTGAGATTATTTCTTATTTCAGTTTTTCTGTTCCAAATTTTTTTTCCAATAATAGTAAACCGATCAATCATTCTCTGTGAAGGATATTTGATCTAAGGTTAAGAACATCTTGTTTCTGATTTCTCCGATAACAAAAGCGGTCGCCTGTGACATCTTATAAAGTGGCAAATTCGTCCAAAGTACTAACCAACTACCTAGAATCTGCCATCTCGTCGGAGGCACTACTGAAAATGAGTACGTAAATACCATTTCCTTGCTTTCCCCGGAGAAGGGCGAACACAAATGGAAATCAACTCACCATGTTGAGATCGGAAATGGTGTTTCCGGATCAATTGAACTACCAAGTAATCTCCATCTACTTCCACACTTCAAGAATAATCAATGCAGATATCAGTGCTTCAATTGTGTCTGAAATAAATGCCTTGGTCTCTTCTGTTTGTTCAGTTCTTCTTGGTCATCTGGTTCTCTAGGAGGTTCTTCTCCAGCTATGTTACGATGTTTTGCCATCTATGTAGTTTTTTGGGGTTTTCTTTTCTCCAGGGTTTCTTCTGTTTGGTGGAGATGAGTCTTCAGACTCTCTCTTGTCGTGAACATATTTTCATATTCATATTTATTAATTCTACTTACTGATTTACCCAAAAAAAAAAAATGGAGGATCGATTATCGAGAAAGAATCAACAGATATCCCATGTTCAAGCCGAGTACATTTCAATCGATGTAACTGACATAATCACCAGAACAAGATAATCAAGCAAGCAGTGTAGGATGATACAAGCAGAATTTACTAAAACCCTGAAGCAGCAGCAAGGCAAAATCGGGTTCAGGCTATCCAACTTAAGGATCTTACTTGTGTCCCCTGAAGTACAGATAAATTTTCTGCACAAGCCAAAGAAACCAAGTCAGAGCATTGCTCTTCATGTAGATGAAGTAGAAGATACAAGAATACAAGTGGCTGAGTTTTGATTTACCCTTTTGATAAATACAAGAACTAAATTAAGTGTCTTTGAGCAATTTTGACTAGTCTGTACAAATGGTACGATCCTTTATCTTGAGAAACAATTTTCTCCATTTTTCTTATTATTTTTTTTCATTCTACTTCTCATTTTGTTCACAACTCTGACTGCAAAAGCGCATTCAATTTCATAATGCATTTCATACCGCTAGAAACAATACCAAGGATGTAGACTATAGATCAATATGAACAAGGGCCTAGACCTAGGTAATCCAAGTCAAATTTGTCTCTTTAATAAAGGTGTCCCATAAGGTTAGCATCCTGAGAACTAAAATTGCTAACCTCCTCTGGTCATTTGATATACTCAAACACCTAAAACCTAGACCAATATCTAACAACTTCAAACACCATGGCATTAAATGGCAATGGCTGCAATCATAACAACTGAGCAAACAAATTATGACCAATCACCTGGATAACCCACACGCTAAGGAGTGACTCGAGACAAAATAAGCCAAATCCCACGAAGTAGAAGATCTGCATGACAAACAAAGATTTAGTTGGACATGAAAATCAGTAGCATTGGGAAGACGAAAATCATGACATAACTACTAATTTGGATAAGTGTTGAAAAGGTGGCAACTTAAGCATCAAACGGGAATTTCTACCAGGGATAACAATGCAGGTAGATGCCTCAAAGTTCATCAGGAAGTGGAAACTTTTATTTAGAAACACTTAGAATAATATGAAAACTCAATAAACCAGTTATAAAAGCAGTAATCTGATTTGAAATTAACCATAAAAGAACACTTCGCTTCTCTATACATTACATGAACTTAATTAGCACCGGCTGCTAAGCAATACTAGGAAATTTCATCCTAGTGTGATTAAACAATATAAGGCTACGTGGAAATGACAAGATCAGCACACAACAGAACTTACCCCAACCAACACGCTATCAGAAATGACATCAATTGCCGCAAGTATGCCCCTGCAATTGAAAATATGGAAAATTGAGAGCTCAAAGTACAACTCATAACATTTTACCTCACATGGCATATACATGAATAAGTCAATTTCATGTGATCTCCTCAGGTAATTTGAAATGGATACTCTATGCACTTACGTCAAGGACTTCCCGTGGAAGACAACAGGTGGGGCAATCGCAGCAAATATAGAGAATGCAAGGTGAAGCTGCATTTAAACAATATCAATAGCTGTCAGAACAAGTTCAACAGTAGAAAGCAAAGGCACCATCTACTGACAAATGTTGGAAGCTCACCATGTAGAACAAGAAAAACCAGCCGAATTTCAATGCACTGTCCGTCCTGTAAGTTGAAAATAGAAGTAAATTCAATTGATTCAAGTGCTATAAATTGGATTACTGAAGTTAAGCTGAGCACATCTATTTTACTCGCATTACTTTTTATCAAGGTAATAAAGCTTTCAGAAATGTCTTGGGATCACCAACTGCTATGCAGCATGAAATAGAAAGGCCGTTTTTTATGGTTCAATCAGGAGTCTTATCATACATGGGAAGCTGTACTTCATCAAAAATGAGTTCGGGAATATTTTAAGAGAGTAACTATGCTATATGTACCATCATATCTGATGCTAACAACTAAGATGTTTTTTGTTCTATTCATCACGGAAGCTTTGCATGTGTTATGTCAGGTAATTATTACATTCTAGCTCTTTATGCAGCATTGCTTTCAAAGTCATTGTTTGATCCATGTTAGAGTACGTCTTTTAGTCCTTTGAGTTGAGACATTCTAAGATAAAAGAAAGAGGGTCATGAAACTTGCCTCATTGCTCGATAGAGAGGCCTATACCATAGAACATATGAGAGAGGACATCCAAGCAGAGCATATATTGTCGACAGGAGAAAAATCTTGACACCTACATGTAATTAGCTTCTTCAGTAATGAAAACATAAATTTTTGTTGTTGAACATAATTTATGACCACTTCGTTAATATAACTGGAAATGAAGCACTCACCTCCACCTTTAATCCAGCATACCATTACAGCAATTACGTTATATGAAAGACAAAGAACTATACCTGCATGTGCCACATGAAAAGATGATCAGTAGTTCACCACCATGGATTAATATTTAAGCGGATAATAACTGTATTTTTGTTAGTCGCATCTATCCTCAGAAAGAACTTGCAACACTATCATCTAGTTGCTTCTAGTCTCCCACAGAGAAGTTGCAACACTAACATGTATTCCAGTTTTACCTATTACATTTTACTTTTGTCTTCTATTGAGAAAGAATCAGATTACATATCACGCAATATAGACACAAAAATCCCACTGCCTAAAAAAGCTCAAAAATGAGCAACAAAAACTTTGAGCGCTGCTATTTCCACAATTTCCCATCTCAGTATTAACATGCCCAGTCCTTTCAATTGCCAAATATTGAATATCAAACTGAGACTCCATTTGTGTTTAGAAGTATCAGGGGAAGTAACAGTTCTGACAAAACAGTTATATGCATAGAGAAATTATATATTAAGAAATTTCTAATTCTATGATAAAAGTACATCAACCATTTCCAGCAAAAAAATAAAAGCAGGAATAAATTCATATAATTTTTTATTATAAGAAGAAAAGGAAGAGTTCCAATACCTAGCCAACTTGCAAAAGCCAAATATTGCAGTCTCTGGGCATGAATAGGTATTTCATTTGCTATATCATGATGGATTATTGGAAAGAAAGGGGGCCAGTTTCTATCATCTACAGGGACACCAGCTGATATTTGATATTAAACCCAAGACGGTTAGTTTTCTACTTGGCTAAACAGAAGCATAAAACCACATACAAACCCGTAAAAAAAATAATAAGGCAGCATAAAAACTCTGTGGGCTGCAATCTTGGTACTCACCTTTGGAAACAGCATCTTCCCTCCTTTTGATTTCCTATACAAAGTAAAGGCAACAATTAAGATTAAGGTCATGTTGCACTATCATTATTTTCCACAAACCAACATCAAACAGTCAAGCATATCACAGTTACGCAAGTACACAATTCTAAGCAAACAGAAACTTCTTTTAAACATCAGAAACCACAACTGTATTGTCTAAAGAAACCTGTTCTCTCCGTTTAAGCTCCGCTTCCCAATTTGCAAGCTCTCTCCCCTTTTTCTTAGAATCCTGCATGACACATAAGTAAAATTATAGCATACGCAAATAAAAAAAAATAGAAATCATGAAATGTAATTACACTCATGGTATCAAGCGGAATGTCCACAGTTGCATCATTATGTCCGAACCCAACAGGATGGGATCCCAACGTAGGCATGCGTGCCTTCGATCCAGGAGCAGCGGAGCCATTCTGTCAACGAACAGCAAGCACATACAGTTAACCGGCTTTGATTGTTCAATTTTGAAAAACAAAAATCTTAAACAATGCAGATCCAAATAACTAAACTAACCCTGGCTTGAACAAGATTACTAAGAATTAAAAGTAAATAAAACTCAAGCCGAGAAGCTAAAAATAGGAGCAGATCTGAGGGAGGACAGAAATGGAAGCGAAAGAAAAGAATTTTAGAAAAAAAAAAGTGGCTACCGAGAAAGGATTAACTTCATCTTCATCGAAGGGATTGGGATCGTGGCTGTACCGACTCATTTTTCTCTTTTCTCCAACAAAATCGCACCAATTCTAATCTAACCAACAATCAACAGTAGTAAGCAAGCGGTGTATGAATGTGTTTCCTTTTTTTGCCTTTGCTTTCGGGTGACGCGGGATTATCACCTGGAATTTGGTTTTCTTGGCTGCCCCTTTCTTTTTCAATATTTGCGGCTTTGCCACTTTCGTCATTTTGCGTTGTGGCTGAGGTGGTCGTACGAGGTGGTGCCACCGCATTTCGAAGTTTTGAAATTTGGCCACGGCAGATGAATGTCACGTGACGCCCACGAGGGGTTAGTGCTGCGAAAGCAGCCTCGTGCCCGTTGTCGGTTACAGTCACTAACGAAAGTGATGTGCTAACATTAAGTTTGAAAAGCTTACGAGTCATCAAACGAAATGTTTAAAAACAAAAGAAGAATATGGCATCCAGCATTATTTAACACAACCCTTTATGAATTATATTAATCGCCGTGAAGGGATAGAAAACCTTTATTCGAATTATTGTCTTCTGAAAAAAGATTCAGAAAACAAAATATTCCCCTGTTAAAGTGCTAATAAATAAGAAAGTGAGACATTTAGGACGAATTTGATGATTTATTCAGATACGCAACTATGGCTATATATATAGCCTTACAAAAACATAATGTAAAGAAGTAGGCTACCAACGTCTCCAAACTTCTGATAATATAAGACTAAGCCTTTATTTGGTTGGATTTATTACTAGTAGAGCTTTTATTAATAGGACTTTTTTTTTTCTGTAGATCTTTATAAAAAAAATTTCTAAGAAGTCAGTTAATTATTTAGTTGTCATTTAAAAAAGAGCTTTTTTGAAAGAGCTTCATACAGTAGACTGTTTGACAACATAAAAATAAAAAGTACTTTTAATTTTAACTATATTTTATTATGTAATAAAAATTATTTATGCATATAAATATTATTTAAAATATATTAAACAGTATGCAAAACACAATATATTAATTATTATATAATTTTAAACCATATGAAACATAAATGAAAATATATCTAACCAAATCTTTTTATATAGATTATAACATAAGTAAACTAATATCGAAAATAAATATTAAAATATATTAAAAAATTCAAATAATATTATATAAATCTCCAAATAAATATCCAAGTTGAGTAAATAATTAAATACATAATAAACGGAAAGATGGGTTCGTGAGTATTGTAAAAATTATGTGTAAAACATAATGGTAAAAGGGGCTAAAAATAAGCTTATTAATTGATATGAAAAATCTACCTAAAAAGACACTTTTTTAGAAGCTCCAAACTATATTTTGGCTGCCCAAAAAAAAACCATATCTATTAAATAAGTACTTTTTTATTTTACAGTCAAATACTCATTTTTCTTAAAAAAAGACTTTTATGATTAAAATAAATACTTATTAACCTCCCAAAAGCTTTTCCAAACAAGCACTAAATAATAAAAGTAAATGCAGCTTTGTCTAGAATTACATTAGGCTTATCCCTTTTTGAGTTTCTAAAGGCCCACTTCAGAGATTGCTCCTAGGTATAAGGATAGTCATGCTAAGGTATCATATGTAAAATCCTGCTACTCCGGACAGCTTTCAAAAAACTGAAGAGAAGAAAGAAGTGATCCTTATCCTCCAAGTCCATTTTACAAAGTATACAAGAATTATCCTTAGTGCCACGCCAATGGCCTTTAGTTCTAAGCCTATTTTTAATCGTAACCAAGAAATAAAAGAGGCTTTGGATTGAAAGGTATTCTGTTATAAGTGTGACGACTAGAATACTTCACTTAACCCTCCTGCATTAGGTGCTATAATAACTAATGATTGAGTCATCTAACAGCACATTGTCCAGTTGTGGGAATAATGAATTAAGTTGCTTTAAAAGAAAATTTTATGTCAAAGTACTCTACCGAAACGTACCCACTTTTATTTCTACGATATTTATAGTATTTATTTAAGGCAGATGGTGGAAATGAAGAACTTAAGATAAGAGTTTAGTCAAATTATTGATCCAACAATTTTATACAAAGTTCAAACGTATGAGCACTCGAATTATTATAAATTATTGAAGCAGATTTTCATTTCTTGCATGTTACTCAAAATTTATACATATTATACTATAATGTCAGTAATAGTGGTATGAAATGAAGAACTTGAGATAAGACTTTAATTCTGTTTTATATGCACGTAAATAAATATAAAACATGTATAATTTAATAAAATTTAAATAGTGAACTATTTATTATTATAACTTGAAGAATAATCATCATTTTTATTATAATAAATGATTAAAATATAATAATTAAAAACCCTTGTGTACTTATCCAACTCTCAGCCCTCAAGAGGTGTAGCTCGATGGTTAAGAGTGGGGCTTGATTTCGGTTAGATCCCAGGTTCGATTCTATGCTAGCCCTCTTGTAAGATCCTGGGGCAGTCGGAGTTTTACCTGTAGGTAAAGAATTAATTGGGCCTTTGATGATGAGGTGCGTCTGCTTTGCCCGCCTGTAGGGTGGTGTGCCAATTAAATCCTCGGAGATGTGTGCTCGCTTGACCCGCCTGTCAGGTTTCCTCGAATCTAAAAAAAAAAGCTTACCCAACACTAAAAGATAATTAAAGATTGATTTGATCGAGTAAACTTAAGATGAATTTAATTATTTTTAGTTAAATTAAATGTAGATTTTAAAGACAACTTAGAAATAAGAACATTCAAAAGATACTATCCAACATATTCAAAGTAAGAAATCATTTAAGAGTCGTACCCTAATATTTTAATATATCAATGTCACGTCAATAACATTACACCAACTTTCACCTGTTTAATAAAAATAATTACAGTAAAATTATCATAAAATATAGAATAACAAAGTGAAAAGCCAAAATGGTCTCGGTAAGGACAACGTATAATAATCAATGGGCGGGCATGAAATCTAGCGTCAGTTATGGTGTGGGTGACCAATTCGCAGCAGCCGGTGGTTGGTACTTGGTATGACCAACAAAAGCGACACAATCAATGGAAAAAAAGTTTGAAAGTCTTCACTAATATAGAGAAAACAACGACAATTTCACTTCTTATGAACTCAAAAGAGAAAAAAGAATCAAAATGTAATAACATTGCATAACAACAATAAAAATTTTGCTCACGCACAAAATTTAAAAAGATGTAAATTTTGGTAACTTCGCTCCTATTTAAAACCTAATTACATTCACTACAAGAAAATTGTTAAATAGCGACGGAATTCTACAGACGGAACAATAATCGTATGTGAATTGCGACGGGACTCCGTATTTCGTCGGAATATAACATGAAAATTGCGACGGTGAAAAAATTCGTTGCTAAATTTGGAGGGAAAGATTCGCAGAAAATTGTAGCGACGGAAAAATGCCGATACATATAATTCTGTCTGTAAATAGGGATAGAATCCAAATTCGATCGGTAAACTTGTCGGGGATATATTATTCGCCGACGGAAAAAAATCCGTCGGTATGATGTAAAAAGTCGTCGTGAAATTAGGTTCAGAAGCTTAATGCTACGACGGAATTTTTTAATTATACCGACGGCTTTGTTCCGTTGCCAAAACTAATTTAAATCGTCGTCCTCCCTCCCCTCCTCTCTCCTCGCGCGCCCAACTCTCCTCTTCTCTTTCTCTCCTCTCCTCAGGCAATTTTCCTCCTTCGTTGGCCTCCGACCAGCTGCTACGTCTCCGGCGACCACAAGCCCCGTCTTCTCCGGTTAGAACTAGCCCCTGTCGTCTCTCCTCTGGTGGTGCCGAAGGTAAGCCGTGGGTTATGCGATTTTTTCATGTTTTTAGACTGATTTAATGGCTTTTGTTTGTTTATTTAGGTTTGATTGGTCTTGTGTGAGTGTTTTGCATGTTAATAATGGAAAGATTTAAACGATTTGTGTGTAGATAGGGTTGAGATGGTTTTGCCCTCAAGGTGTTCGATGGAATGCTTTAGATGGTTGTTTGTTTGTTTCTTGGTCATTTAGGAAATTATTGACCTATTATGAATATGATTTGAATATGATTGGGGCAATGGCATGAAGATTTTGAAGTAAAGGTGTTAATTTGACTTCAATTGTGCTAACTTGTAATTGTTTATTTTAAGACTTCCGTTAAAATTTGGTTAGGATAGATAATTTGATACTTTTAATGAGTATTAATGATAATATTC
>JANZLH020000078.1:4379435-4390443 GCA_026770325.2 Erythroxylum fimbriatum
TGTCTTAAGTTTCTAATGCCACCAAAATCATTCAATTTGGTTCAGTGATTCAAAAGATATACTTCAAACATTTTTGGGCTGTCCTTGCCCAAGACAGTATACTATGCACAACTTTCGTCTAAAATTTACACATCTTAGAGTCAGAATTAGATTCCAATTTCTCATACTATTTGTAGCTCCATGTCTCTAGTTTACTAAAAATCAGAAATCATCTCATTTGGAGCTCTATTGATCCAGAAATCATCAAAATACTGAAGTATGCTCAGTGGATTAACACAAGTTCATAATATTTAAGAACACACTCACTGTACCCGTCCCAGTTTTTTCACTCAATCTTTCTCGATTCGATTTATAGGGTTATGATTTTTGGTGGAGATGTAGAGCAATGTCTTACGAGTCCAATGGTTCAAAAATCAAGTCATTTGAGTGTCTAGAGAAGAAGTTATGGCCAAAAGAATCAAACATGTTTTATCCCCAATCATATTGAACTTGTTTCGGGAAAACAACCATAACTTTCTCTAGAAATTTCTGATTAAGGTATTCTTTAGATGGTTCAAAAGAGGACTTCAAGAGCTACAACTTTCATGAAAACCTCGAAGACAAATTCTATCTTTTGTGTTTTCTTTCTTTTGACTTTTGTATCTTCTTACTTTTGTATCTTCTGACTTTTGTATCTTCTTACTTTGCTTCCTTCTTAGTTTTGCTTCCTTCTTATCAAAACGGTTCATCTATTTCTAATATTATTATTATTTGATTGACACCAAAATTATTAGACGTGAAGTCCTCTTGACTTAACATTCCTCACATCCCCAAAAGTTCTAAATCACTATCTACACTCTACAGAGCATCTCCACTTATAAAGGTCATAACTCTCGACTCAAATGTCTAAAAATTTCATACTATATACCATTGAAAAGCTAGAAAGAAGGCAACTTTGCCAAAATCTCTCTAGATCAATCCCAAATTTTCCCTAAAGTATAAAGACGAATTTTACATTCATCCACCTATTGTACTGCACCCAGTTCTCAACTTCATGAAATTTTGAGATGCTTAGAGACAGAATTGAAATTCGATTTCTTCACAAGAAATGTAGCCATATGTTTCTAGTTTAATCCAAGAAAAGAATCATTTCATTTGGATAACTAGAAAAAAAGTTATGGCTAACAAACCGAAGCACACTCAGTGAACATTTTTCAGATCACTACCAATTTTATTTCTAAATCTTTCCTATCACAACTCATACCAAGATCACTCTTTCAACTCCCTCTACTTCTCATTTTCAATAAAATCACATTTAAAAACAATCATACCTGGAAGTTGTCAATGAATGCATGTACACTTATTTTTGTATGTGTGCAAAGATTCAAATTCACATACATGTATGCTGATATGTTATTAGGCATGAAATGCAAATTTTTCTAACTCTCACATTATTATTCTCTCTGTTTTGAAATCTGGGTTCTAACCCTTAACATGGGGACAGGATGTTACATATTGAATATAAAAAGCTTTATGGTTATATTAGTGAATTGAAGGAAATGAATTTATATTCTACAATTGAGCTTTAGCTTACAAGGATTGAATAAGAAGATAATTTGGAGTTCAAAAGGATGAATATATGTTTTGATGTTATGAAAAACGGGGTGGAAAATTTTAAGACTTGCAATTGGCATGGATGGTTGTTTTTAAAGACCAACACTGGGGATAACTTCTAAGTGACATAAGGATTAATGGCAATCGTGATATGTATCACATTGCATAGATAGTTGTTGAGATGGAGAACACTAAGAATTACAAATAGTTTATAGTATGGTCAACCATTGAATTAGAGCTTGAGGATGGGACTAAAATCATAATGATATCATATATGCAAAAGGTATTATGCTTCACTACCATTAGGTTGTATAATTGATGCTATAAATTTCTATCTCTTTTTTGTTTTCAATTTTTCGGTACTTATAAGATCCAAGAATGATGTATTTTAGGATGTGTGTATGACATTTATTATAACAAGGAGGGAAAGTAGAAAGAAAAAGACCTTAAAAAGGTACTTTTAGAATTATAATTGGGCAATATTCCCATAATAACTTGATGATAAGCTTATCAAATTAAATTAACTTGCATCAAATTAAATTATCCAAATTGATTCTAAATGTTCACTTATTAAGACTAACATGAGCGATACATTTAACTATTATATTTTAAGGGCTAAAGATTACTTTATTATCAATGTGTTGAAGATTATGAAATGTGATAATAAAGAGGCATTCAAAACTAAAAGAAAAGGATAAAAATTTTAAGGAAGAAATTACATTTGAAGTAGCAAGAATAAATGAAATAGAGAATCATTTAGAATGGAGAATATCCTAAGGAAATTTACAGTAAGGCTTTTCAAAGTATTGAGTCCCAATGTCTTTTTTAGAAAATAATATGAGCAGGTCATTGAAATTTTAGACTTTAATGGCCAAAGATCATTCTATTTTTAGTATGTTGGAGACTATTAAAACTATGACAATAAAGAGGCATTCGAATCTAAAGGAATACTAAAAGACAGAAGGAAGAAATTCTAATTGAAGTGATGAAGAATCTGAACAAGAATAAAAAGGATGCAGTGAAATGGAGAATAATTTAGAATGAAGATAGGTTATATGAAGTCAAAATTGGAGACAATACACATTTTTAACAGGAGAAAGGAGAATATATATAGTTGTAGGTCTTGGGAACTCTAAAGGTACTTTTTCGTTCATGTTATTACTACCACATTCTATATCAAGCAACAACTTGAGGCATATGTGGATTACTGCTACCATAGAGATGGTTTACAACAATCTCTTTTAACTAATTAAAGGACAAAAGTTTTGGTCACTTAATACTTATGAAGAAATTCATCCACTAATAAAAATAGTCATGCCTGGTATGACAAAAAAAGAATAGGAAAAATGATTAAACATGAACTAAAGAAAGTGAAGACTCTTTATAGGCTATTAGAAAGGGGGCACTTTTAATTATGTGATAGATGTGGCAAATCTGGTCGTAACATGAAAAGCTGTAAAGGTACAGAAAAATTCCACTTTGTCAAGTTGCAACTGAGGGTAAATTTTCATCACTGTTTAATTTTACATGATTTTATTATATGAATACCTTATTAACGTTACATGAATAATGGAGTCTAGTGAAATTATATGACATTTTGCAACAACAATTTTTTCACACTCATGTAGCAGTTAGAGATCTAACTAGATACTTCCAATCACAACTATATATATCAACTTAAACTTTAAGAATGAAGAGAAAATTTGGGTTCGCTGATTCAAACACTTTTCAACTTTCATTCCAACTTAAAGGACTTAGTTGGAAGGACATTCCAAAGATCACATCACACCAATTGCAAACGCAATCTTTAAAATGCAAGACCATTAAAAATTGTAGTCAACAAGAAACTAACACTAAAATTAGAAGTCAACAAAATGTGAATGACATTTATTAGTGGACCAGTTTTTGCTAATTTCTAAATCAGTAGCTGGAAATGTGTTTATGTTAGTTAGAAATCAACATATATGTTTATGATGCTTACGTATATTAGCTGGAAACATGAGTGTAATTAACATATGTGCTTATCTTGCTTATGTATGGAAATTTTTGTTAGAAACCAAACAATTCAATTAAATAAACGAAATTAACATACCTTCCATTCAATCAAAGTAAACATATTAAACTTAGTTACGTTCTTCTGAAGCATTTTATTGTGGTTTCAAGTAGGAAAAATACATAGCAATAATAGACATCACCATAAAAAATAGTATGAAATATATCACAAACTCCTTCTTCAATAGTTGTTCTTATTGATAACAAGCTTCAGTTTATACTTTATATGTTTTATTTTCTCTTCAAACTATATTTTCTTATATATTCCTTAATTTTTTAGTCTTTTAATAACTTTCTCACACATTTCTGTCTTCAATTGTCCCTTTGTTACTCATAACTAATTAGTTCTTCAAGTTAGTATTTTCTATCTTCAATTTGTATATAACATAAACTAAGTTATCATGCCGATGAGAAAACTTGTAATTCGCAACCTTACAATAATCATCAAAATAAAAATTCATTATAATCTAATAACCCAAAATATTCAAATTGTACCAAAATAGTTAAATAAAACTTACTAAATATTTTAAACACTTTTAAACATTCCACGTAGGATTTGTACTACTCTAATAAGTCTTTACAAATGAGTTAAAGCTATACAAACATTAAACATAAACTGAAGAATCATTATTAGTTAAAGACCTAAAGTATAATGGCTATAATTTTGATTGTTACATATGGTTCTATGGTCTGGTGTTTCAATCTTTAAGTTAGGTGACAAGATAAGATATGTTTTGATGGTGAGATTTAGGTTTCAAAAGCTAAGCATAAGGCAAGAACAAATTTCAATGAGATTTTTATGTGGAATTTTCTTGGCTAGAAGAAAATTTTCACATGTTGATATTAGGATTTATTAATGTTGAGTCTAAATAAATAAGTTAATTCAATTAGTTTGTTTATTATAAAATGATAAAATAAAAAATAATATTTATAAAATAAAAAAATATTTTTTAGAATAAAGTTAAAATTTAGAAAAGTCATGTTTACATCAACGTAGCCTAATTTACTTAGCTAGTATACGCCGTCTAACAGATTAACAATTTCGTGATGAAGAACTAACAAAAATCTAACGAAGTTGCATTTTTTATTATAAAACACTACGATACAAATTAGTGTCAAAGACAATAATAAGAACTAATCTAAACTTTTTGCAAAACGTTAAAAGATGATGTGTCCATTTAAGCTTAACTTGGTACATTGTTTTATGCAATTTTAATATGGGGAAAAAATTATACCATAATTATATAACATGTCATATATGTTTTCATTAATATTTTCATTTCTTAATTTTTTTAAAAAAACTAGTATCTAATTCCTAATATTTGTATTTTCATCTTTGTGCAATTTAACACACAAATAAATGCCTTAAATTGAGATTACAAGTAGGGCGAATCAGGTGATCAGTATGCTCAGTGTTATGGGTGAAGCACATGTAGTTCCTTTCTATCTAAATTTTATAAGAGCATAAGCTTATGACAATGGAAATGATGTGCCTAAATTCATTTTGTAAGGACTTGTCTTCTGTAAGCCTATTGATTGTTGCATGAAACTCATTGGTATTGCTAAATATGTTGATCCATTCTTACAATTTCCTTAAGGGATGATTGAGCCGTAAATATTTATCTTCAAGCCCCTCTTGGGGATTATAGTCAAGGATTATATGTGAGAGCTCCAAGGGGTAGTTCCTCCAGCTATTTCCTTATATCTATGCCTTAACTTTAGTATCAATTAAGAACACAACTCTTAACTGTGCCCTGTGGTTGGATTGATAAAGAGATCTAGCTTTGCTTTAGTTGTCAAAACATAGGGAAGCCTTTTCCCCGTTTCCTATTATGCATAAAATAGAGCTAGCTAGTGAGTCTTTTAGCTTGAGTAATTGTGACATGAACTAGGTGTCTCTATGTGTAGAAATCTGATCCCATAAGTTACTATTTTGTAGCATATTGGCATTAATCCATCTAAACTATAGTGTGTCCTTACCTTCCAACAATCTCCATAGTCTTTTGGCTGATAGGATTTTGTTAGTAAGGCTGATTTTAGTGATTCCCAACTGTCCTTCAATGATTGACTTATAAACTTCATCCCAACTTACTTTGGCCTTAACTCTTCCCGTCTTTCTCCTTTTGCATAGGAATGCTTTCATAATTTACTCAATTTTCTTAATGGTAGTATTAGAGAGTAGAATATGTGCTGACTAGTAAATATGGATGGAGTTTAGCACTAATTTGATCAACATCAATCTTCCCGTATGTGAAAGGTCTTTGTGACTCTGATGGCTTAGTCTTTTGAATTTTTTCCACAAGAGGGATTTAATTGCATACATAAGCTGCTTAGCCAGCATTTTATATAGAAAGATTTTCATTTTTGTAAAATTAATTTATGTTAATGGTTTGTTATTTTAACATTTGAGTTGTATAGTTAAAAAAATAACTTAAATTCCTTTATTGAAACCCGGTTGGATATCGAATCGTCTAGTAACCTTTTTTTTCTTAAAAGGATCAATTCTTAAAATATTTTTTTAATCCCTAGATCGTAAAAATTATTTAATTACAGAACTAATCATAATTACAGAATTGCTAATAAAACTTATAGCAATACATTTACCTTGAGAATTTGTAAATGCTTTTTTATATGACCAAATCAGGTTGAAAAATGGGCATATTTGCTTCTTTTTTTTCCCTAGTCTTGATTAAGGAATTAAAATGCTTCTCCGAGGAGGCAGCAATGGTCTAAATCGATATATTGATTCTGAAATAAATAACATCTTTAATTAAATTTCAAAAAAATGCATGTCAATGGACCTACTCTTCAATTTTCTTTAGTTCGGCATCAACCAATGTAGTGTCAGGCCCATTTCTACCCTTCTCGAGGATGCCAAGAGGAGATGCAAACAACACCAGCACTAAGATTTTAGACTATAGTATAGCATAGTGCCATGCAACCGTTAATGAAGATTCTTTGAAGAGCAGATTTGCATGCGCACTCATTCCTTTGGAATTACCTAACCATTATTACAAAGATAAGGGAGACAAATAGGTAACGGACGAGAATGATTCAGACCGATTTAAGGCAGTCAACAAAGAAATTTCATGGAAAGGGGCAGGTGCACTGTCATGAGAATTCACAGCACTGTACATTTTTAGCCTACAAGAATATCACACAAACATTCAATAGACCTGCAGTCAGTCAAAATTTGCAGGTGGAAGATGGAAGAAAGACAACTGAGAGCTGAATTATTTTGACAGGATTGGACTGGCATCAAATTATAGTAAATATGAACTAAACACTACATGTGACCAATACGCCTTGAGGATCTTAATCATCATCATGGACTTTATACATTTTTGTTGCACTGTATGATTGTGAAGCTTACCATTGGATGCTAGCAAAGGAATCAACAGACAGTTTACGTAATCTGAATTTAATTACTTAATAGAATAATCGTGGTGATTCTGTATTCCATTGACAAACTCAATAAGATGGAAAATATACAAGCTATGCATAAATAGTAAGAAAAAAGAGAAATGTAGATCCATGTTTGAGGGGATCACCAAATACCTCTATGATCTAGCAAAAACAAAATGCTGAATATTACTTATCCCTGTGACCAAAAGGAGCCCTATAGAAGGTTCAAAACGAGCTCCTTAAAGAATCATGGGTGAATCAAACAGCAGTGCTTCCTCAAGTCAAAAATCTTCTGCCATGTTCATTGATATCGAACTTCAACTCCTTAACAAGTATTATACACACTCCAAGTTTGTAAAGTAGTGCTTGCATCCTTTGTTTCCTCAACTCATCGATCTTAGGTCATAAAACATGCAATATCAAAGATAGGATGAAGGTAAAGATATTGAATTACTTAAAATGCAGCATAGGCATATTGTATTCTAAAACCTAAAAGTTGACGTAACCAATGCGGAACTGTGTCCAATTCCAGTAGCATCAATGGCCTACCTTTGTGAGATGGGAAGAAACGACTACTATATGTTTCCAAGACCTTTGACAATGAGCTGGGATGGAATGACAGCTTGTTGGTCATGTCCACTAAGTTGGCTGTTTTGTCCAAGAAAACATTCTGATTTAAGCTTGAGAGTCTTCTACCGGTTTCTCCTTCTAACATGGAAAGGTAAGTTGCAATATTGTTCCAACCACTGCATGCAATGTCTTTTGCAGAAAGAACACCATTAGATTGGGCCAACATCAGTGCACCACTTTTTGTTGCAATGATAGCTGCAAAATATAATATACTCACCAAGTTTAGATATAGCTTCTTTGGGAAAACAATAGCATGATCTAATCATTTTTCAAATATGTATCCATAACATATGGCACTTCTAATCATATAAAAAAACCAGCGTAAATGATTTCAAATTTTGGGTAATAGTCGTTGCTAGGAGTATAAAGAAACACTTCTCATTACACTCCTCGAAGTATCATAATATACTCATCGGAGCCTCAATTGTAAAACCAATTGGAAGCCTAGTAAAACTAAATGAATGATTCTGAGTTTAACAAGGATACAAAATTCTAATTGAATTGCTGAAAGTAAGCGGTAACAGTAATGACAAGATTGAGAGCGGGGGTAAGAAAAAAATACCATTCTGAGGAACTTTAAAGATGTAATTGGCAGGCAGACCAATACCAAAACCCAACAGAGTTATACCCACACTGAATCCAACACCGCAACCAGCACCAACATAACCAATGACATCAGGGCCAAATCCAGGGCCCCATCCAACACCACAACCAATGCCTAATCCCATGCCCCAAAATGCTCCAAAAGTTGGATGCACAGGGTTCCATCTCTTATACCTCCTAAACACTCCTTTTATGATCATTGCTACCTGAGGCCAAATAACCATTTTCATAACTCATAGTTACCTTAACCAAGGTTATTCTAACTATGATAATAACTAAGAACACCAAACACTTTATTTTTACATAAAACACAAGATTTCCAGCACCGGCTTTACTTCATTGCCCATGTGATAAAAAAGAGAAAGATAATAAAGAACTTTATGTCATAGTATCAGAAGGGTGCCAGAAATGTCATGTTCTACTCATACATGAAGCAGAAACACAAGGTTCAATTCGAGTTTTGAAAACATCAACTCGTAAACCGAAGTAGACTTTATGTCATAGTATCAGAAGGGTGCCAGAAATGTCATGTTCTACTCATACATGAAGCAGAAACACAAGATTCAATTCAAGTTTTGAAAACATCAACTCGTAAACCAAAGTGGAGTTAGTGAACTTGGTATTGAATTCACAATCTAAAACAGGAAGATTAACAGACCCCATTGATTTGAGATTACCATCAAAAACTCTGCTTCAACCTTGCGCACTCCATGTTTTATCGAAAGTTAAATAATCACCGCCCGATGGATGGAGAGCAAGAGTGCCTGGCTTTTACGAGGTTGTAATGGCTTATTAATAAAATTCACCATTTGTCTAAAACCAAAAAGAATCAATCTTTGAATTTCAAAATGTTGAGTGTAGAATATACATGTTCACTTGTTAATATCAACATAACATGTGTAGTTTTCGAGTGAGGTGTACAATTAATCAAAGATGTGAACAAAGAGCAAATGGAAAACAAAAGAATTTGGTAAATTAATTACATGGAAAAGTAGAATCATGTTCACTTGCTCTGACATCATGACTTATTTATCAATTTTTACTTTTACAATAGTTTTATTGACAGAGACCAGAAATAGGTCATATACTGTCGACAGCTCATTTGAAAGATCTTTTGGTAGTTATAGTATTAACATATATAGTTTTCCACATTACTGTAATGTGATTGTTATCAATAACATATGCAATTTCTGGGATATCTATGTTTGAATATCTATGGGGATAATGAGCTAATAAATGGGACACTGCTTACCTTTCAACATGTAGCCCTATGCTTTAACAATCAAGAACATCAGGTTTTTCTTTTTGTGATTATAGTTTATGATTTACGGAAATGAAGAAAATACCAGAAAATAGGCAACACAGTAATGAAATGCAAAAGAAAAATTAATTGAAACAATATAAAACGAAATCATTAAGGAAAATATTGGATAAAACTATTTAATTGATAGACGATTTCAATTTTCGGTGTCGGCAGGGCATTTCATCAAAGTATACATGCATTATGCCATATTCCTATTAGTAAAATCACAATCACAAATTAGCCAAATCACCAAACTACAACATTCTCCAAACAATCAAATATTAATAATAAACGAAATTTGAGAAGAGAGACTACCTTACTAACACATTAGTTGGTTAGTGACGTCGGTGACTTCACGCAGGTGGCGCGGTGGACTTGCGACGGTCGACGACGGAGCTGGGAGAGCGTACAATGATGAGAGAGTCAGAGAACAGAAGCACGGGGAGTGGAGAACAGCAGTCGAACAACAAAAGATTGGGAGGCTGACGCGATTCCGGAAGTTATTTAAAAGCAAAACGACGTCGTTTTGTTTAATGTTACACCTATTAAACTGCGTCGTTTAATACCTTTTTTAAAAAAGCTGTGATTGTTGTTGTTAAAACAAAACCAGGTCGTTTTGGCTCAGAAGCAAAACGACGCCGCTTTTCTTAACATGTAATTTTGCTTTGATTATGACAAAACAACGATTTTAGGCGTGACAATTGGGGCTAGGTCTTAGTTCACCGAATCACGGGTCAGACTAGAGCAACCAAATGATGTTATTTTTAATTTTTTTTAAAGAAAAGCCCAATCTCGAGTCTTTCTATGGCGCAATTAGGCCGCCCTCGAATCAATTAGCGATCGGGCCACAGATTAAGCTTGGGTTTGAGAAATCATAGGCTAGTCCAGGCTCGATTGCCATCCCTAGTCGTTTTGTTATTTGTGTTTGTCGAGCCTTAGGCTTGCTGGCCCTGCCCTAGCTCCTTGGTTCGAGCCCAAGGCTTGACAGCCCCGAGCTTGGGCCCTACTTATCTGACCCAAGGCCCGCCAAACATTTGTGGGCATTTAAGGTTTTGTAACTCATAGTGATGGTCGATCTTTGCTTGTTTGTCACAGGTTCGTCGGGCTAAGTGATACAAAGATCACCTTGGAGCTCGAACTTTCACCGAAGTTGATTGCCAACACTTTTTGCACGACAGTATCACTTACGCTGTGTTTGGTTAGCGTCTTTAATATGCAGAGACGGAACGAGACAGAAATTTGAAGACAGAACAGAACAAAAATTGGAGACAACGAGGTGTTTGGTTGTGATGGACAGAACACAAAAAATTGTCTCTGTTCCAATGACAGAAATGTGTTTGGTTATAGTGGACAGAACAAAAAATAGTGTTAATGACGAAAATGCCCCTGCAGTATAATATATTGGAAAGATGTAATTCATTG
>JANZLH020000078.1:4391105-4408651 GCA_026770325.2 Erythroxylum fimbriatum
TAGATAGCATTTTGAAACTAATGATGTACTTTGTATTTTGTTCTTTGAGACTTTGATGTATTTGGGCTAAAATGCCTCTCAAAGCTTTGTATTAACTTGTTTCCATGAAAATGTAAGAGTTTTGAATTTGAAATGTATCTTATGTATGTTTTCTAAGAATGTATTGTTGTATGCTTGAGAATGACAAAAAGGAAAGAATGAGATGCTTAAGAGTGAGATTGCCTTATGGTTTGAGACATGATTAGAATCCTAAGATTGTGTTGCTGCCCATTTGAGTTGATATTGAGATAATTGAGTTGGTTTGGTAGTTGGATGCTTGTGAGAATTGGAAGATTGAAGTGATTTTTATGCAGGTTTGGAGCTTGGATGAGTTAAATTGAAGATTTTGGTTAGTTGCATAATAGGGGAGGTGCTGTCCAAATTTTCCTGAATTTGGGCAGCAACTTCGCTTAGGGTTTAGACCCTCTTAGCGAGTGAATTAGCTTTGGAAGTCTCTTGAAGTTTGTAGAGCATGTTAAGATCTTTAAAATGGTATAAAATGGGTCGTTTTTAGACTTAGGATGAAAGAGTTATAAGGGTTGCAAGGTTTCAGCTACTGTTGCATTGGTAATGTTTGTGCAGTAACTTTAGAGGAGTTTTTCACCCCTTTAGAGACCTAATTGCTGTTTCCATCCTTCTGAAAAGATGTAGATCATCTTTTTATCTTTCCATAGAGATATGATATGCCATGTTCGGAGTTAGGAGTAAAAAGTTATGAGCATTGGAAGATCGCTGCCACTGTTCACGGGTACTGTTCATTTGGTATAAATTTACTGTTCATTTGGTCATTTGAGGCAGCAACTTCAAGCTAGGTTTTACCCCTTTTAATGATTGAATTAATTTTTACTTTCTTCATGAAAGTTGTAAAGCATCTTTCTATCTTTCCAATGAGATAAAATATGACATTTTTAGACTTTTGTGTTAAAAGATATGAATTTTCAAACTTCTGACCTTATGTAGGAAAATTAAGTTTCGGCAGAAATTTTGAGGTGACTTTGGTCATTTCCGATTTTCCTCTTATAACTTTTGCAATGGACTTCCGATTCTCTCGATTTTCGAAGCATTAGTTTTCTAAAAAAAACATTGTCCACCTTTTTATGCAAATTTGAAAGTTTTAGGAATTAAATTGAAATTATGGATTCAATCAAAGTGAAGCAATTGGTTGAAAATGTTAGAACATGAGTCCGCATTTTGGTAAATTCTAGCGTAATCTAGGAAGCCCCGATTGAAGTAATTTTCATTGCTGATTCTATAGCGGCATTAATTTCCATATTAGCTTAGGAATTGGATTCTATTTTGGGCCCTAAGTAAATCAATTTTTTTAACGGAAATTAAGATGAATCTTACAAGTTTTGTACGGAGGACTTTAATTGAGTTTATAATCATGTATAAGTATGAGGGTTTCGGATTAAGTAGTTGGGTTTCGGGGACGGGATCCAACAGATATGGTATCAGAGCAAGAGTGGAAATACTCTGATTTAGTTTGGTTTTTCTAAGAGGTTGGATATCCGGTAATGGGTGCCAACACATACAATAAGAAGGAATGGCTTGGGAAACTGATTTAATAAGAATTTCCTTTCCTGCTCTCGAAAGGAATCTGCTAGACCAACACCCCATCCTTTTTTCTAACCGATCCCGATCCCGTAAGAATCCAAAAACCTGCTTCTTAGACCTCCTAATCAAAGATGGAATCCACAAATAGTTACTGTCACCCAGCGGATTTGAAACATTAAGAACATTAGAGATACCTTCTGTAACTTCTCTACTAAGATTGGGACTATAGAAAATTCCTAACTTAGTAAAATTGATAGACTGCCCAGAAGTCCTTTCATATTTCAGCAAAATATCCCTAACAACAACGACATTCACCACCGATCCCTCAAAAAAGAAGAATGAGTCATCCGTAAAAAGGAGATGAGTGACACTAGAACAACCACGTCCAGCTTTAACACCCTCCAATAACCCCACCCTACTAGCCTCATGAAACAAGAGAGAAAGGCCTTCCGCACATAACAAGAATAAATAAGGAGATAATGGACACCCCTGTCGTAATCCTCTACCCGGAATAATAGGCCCAACCTCTTCCCCATTCAGTAAAACAGAATATTTGACATTTTTCACGCACATCATAATCCAGTCCACCCAGGTACTCGAAAAACCCAGTCGAATCATCATATTTTGCAAGAAGTCCCAATTAACTCTATCATAGGCTTTAGAAATATCAATTTTCAAAGCACAAGCCCCTCTCTTATTATTTTTCCGACCCTTAATACTATGAAGCAACTCAAACGCAACTGCCACATTATCAGAGATCAACCTCCCCGGGACAAATGCCGACTGACTCTCATCAATCAAATTATGCAACAAAACTTTAAGCCTATTAGCTAAAATTTTAGCTACTATTTTGTAAAGCACGTTGCACAATGAAATAGGCCTATAGTCTTTCAAGCTCAAAGGATGAGCACACTTAGGAATAAGAACAATATGAGTATCGGTTAAAGTATCCGGAAAAGTACCTGTATCCAACCACAGTTTGCAAGCTTTCCACACATCTTCTCCTATCACATGCCAATACTTTTGATAAAAGGCTGGATTAAGTCCATCCGGTCCTGGCGATTTATCCGGCTTCATATCAAACACCGCTGTTTTCACTTCATCTAGAGTCACCGAAGCAGTAAGCATATTATTTTGAGTCCCTCCTATTTTAGGCCACACCAAATTGAGAATGTCTTCACCATACGAGATCCCTCCTTCAAAAATTGTCCCAAAATAATCTTTAATTTCCTCTTCTAAATCAGCTCTATCAGTAACCACTCTTCCATCTTCTTTTTGTAGCCTTTCAATCGAAACTTTCTTTCTACGGGCACGAACCGTTGCATGGAAAAATTTTGAGTTCCTATCACCATTTAACAACCACCTTTGCTTAGCATTTTGTCGGTTCCTGCACTCTTCTTTGTACAAAATAACATTCCACTCTTTTCGAAGCCTCTGAACCTTCCTATCATCAAACACGTCCCTCGCCTCCTCCAACAACGACTGTAACTGTTTTCGTTTTTTCCAGAACGCAGAGTTATGTTCTTTGCCCCACCGTTTAATCTCTTCTATACACGCATCACGACTTGTCATAAAATCAGTAGCAGAGGCAAGATTCCATGAATTTTTGATTACCTGTTCCAAACCGGGGTCCCCCAACCAACTGTTATCAAAACGAAACTTCCTATATTTTGCACCAACTGGCCGTCCATTCAATCGAACCAAAATTGGAGAGTGATCAGAAACTGGGGCTACAACAGCCTTAGAGACAGCATTAAGAAAAATGGATGACCAGCTTAAAGATGCCATTGCTCTATCCAATTTTTCGCGACAAACCACCACATTATCCCTCTTCTTTTCCCACGTATATCGAAACCTTTCCCAAGGAACATCGCTCAACCCACAATCTGAAATAGCATTGGCAAAATCGTTGATGAAATGTCTCTGAATAGCAGCACTACCCAACTTATCTTCTTCTGTCAATAAGTCGTTAAAATCTCCTAAGCACAACCAAGGCCTTGAGTCTCTGCTCGACAAATCAGAAGCAAATCTCATGAAGCATAACGTCTAGAACTTTCAAGAAAGCCGTAATAACCAGTCAGTCGCCAACTATTATTCTGGAAAATCACAGTAGCATCAATAAAATTTCTTGAAAACCCCCTAACAGACACATCAACTTCATTCTTCCATAATAAACATAAACCCCCACTCCTACCAATAAAATTCACTGTAAAAAAATTATCATTGCGAACCAAACGACAAACCCCCTCCATTTTATTCCACTGCACTAGCATCTCCATGAGAAAAACAATCATAGGTCTATAGGTAAAAAGGAGATCACTGAGTGCCTGTACAATGCCATGGTTACCTAACCCCTGACAATTCCAGGTTAAGATACTCATTTTTTTCGGCTATCCCGTCTTGCGGGATCAGCCATTTCATTATGCCCAGTCAATGAAAGAACTGAGTTAGAGCTTGATGTAGAATCCTTATTATGCATGGAAACTATATGAGCTAAGATTTTAGTAATACACTGTCGTTTCTTGATGTCTTTAGGTTTGTTTAGAGGGTCATTTTCACTTAATTCTCCCTCACAGTCCATACTATTTCTTTGACTAGATAGGATGCTCCCTAGTTGACCACTAAACAAATTATTACAGAAATCCCTTGCTATAAAAGCCGGTTGATTCTCATTTACTGCCCTGTTTGAAATTCTGTCATTATCGCCAGATTCTGTGCTTTCCATATTACGGATCCAACTGCTGGTCGGTTGTCTCCTCTGGTAAGGCATTGCTCGAAGAGATTCATCCCATGCTGGAATTAGTTCCTCTGGCTTTTTGTACAATCGCAATTCACAAAACTTATCGGTGTGACCAATAATACCACACAAATAACAAAACGTTTTGAGCTTTTCATATCGGAACTTCACATAGAACATATCACCATTATCTTTCGCTAACTGTTTTCTTCTTTTCAAGGGCTTCCTGATATTTATCAAAGCCCGTAGTCTCATGAATGACTCCTTATAGTAATCTTGGAAAACTTTTGCATCATATTCCAAAAATTCCCCAACAAAATTACCCAATAGCTTCGCTATCTCATGGGACATAAACCCCAGTTGGAAATCATACACTTGAACCCAATAAGGAGAATAGGTCAATGGGATTAACAACGGATCATCCTTTTCACTTATCTCCTTCCACACCAGCAAGTGGTTATTAAAAACCCAAGGAGAACCCTCCTGAACCCGATCCAAATCGACTTGATTGAAAAAACAAAACAGATAATGCTTGGCTCCCAGATCACTAATATCCACCCCTCCCAAGGGATGCCAAATATCGGCTAACGTGTTCCGTATAGACTCGAAGTGAATCTTACTGTATGTCATAAGCATGCCCACCATACAGAATTGAAAAGCGGTAGCCTGAGATTGGCTAGGACCAACAATTTTAATACAATCGTCTTCTTCATCAGATAAGGCTAAAGATGAAAAGTGGTCCTCCATAACACCACCAACAGAAATCAGAAAAGAAAAGAAAGAGAATAAAGCAAAAAGAAAATGAAGAAGAGAGATGAGATTAGATCATTCTACGGTTGAGATATGCATATCGCATAGGGTACGTGCATAAAGCAGAAGAGAAAACCCAAAGAGCATCATGCCCGTCTACAAAAATATTATGCATAAATGTTTTAACTTACTTTATTACACAAGTCTTTTTTTTTCATAAAGAGATATCAAGCTTTTGTTCTTAAAAGAAAAGTCTCTTGAAAATGCTTAGAAATTGTAGCCTATCCCTGATTAGCAATTTCCTTTTGATCATTAGCTATAGCAAAAAATAGACTTAGGGAGGGAGAGGTTTGTGCCAAACAATCTCCCGCCTAGGTGTCATTTGTCCCTTTTCTCTAACTACCTTTTTACTAGAAGAATTGGTGTATGAATCGAGTTGGTGTTCCAACTAAATATACTTATACTCCATTTTAGAGTTAGGAATCGTAGTGCGAAATGATATACATTAGTTCGTTCAAGACCCCATTCCAAATGATTCCCCCTAATCCATATCTATGCCCTGGTGTTTATATCATAACTTTCCTCTAGAGCTGCAAATATGGGAGAGTGAAAAACAAAGCCTATTCTTAAACCAATTGTCATAGTAAAGAGAGGCAGTTGCACTATTGCCAAGTTGGCACTTAAAATAGTTTTTAGCTCATTCGTTAGTTCCATTAGTTGTCTTAGGAACTAAGAGAATGAATTAGTAACCTCAATTTCCCATATGCTCTTCCTTTTTAAAAAGTTGGAGTGCATCCATCAAACTCACAGGAAGTCTTTATTATCAATAAATCTCCATAATATATCTCAAAGTAACACATTGTTCTTAGTTATGCCATGGCCACCTTCCTCGATAGTTTTACAGACATCTTTCTAAGTCACTTTATAGTAATTTCCTCCCTCTCTTCCTCTAGCCCAAAGAAATCATCTGAGTAGCTTCTCTATGGATTTGGCCAACCTTTGTATAGAAAAATATGTGATGACTAATAGACTTGTAAAGATCTCAAGATACCTTTAATTACTTATACTTTACCTGCATTTGAGCAAGTTATTTTAGCATGTGATTTGTTTTTATATCTTCTTAACAATGGGGAGACATTTACTATGTTTTAGTCTCCTAGTGAATATAGGGAGAACCATATAAGTGAATGAGGGGCCTTTTAGCTTGAAGCCCTGCCAATTGCTTAGTTTTATAGATTTAACTTTTGGAATTGTTATGGTCCAATCATGATAACTTCTTGAAGATTTTGAGGGATTACATTAAGGTGCTAACCAAGGATGTATGAGCTCTAAAGAACAATATATGATCATCTGCGAAAAATAGAGAAACAAGGCCTATTTTTTTGCATTTTTTGTAATACCTAAAAGTTGAGTTGAGATAAACGATGGCCTTGATCAATCTAGATAGACCTTCCATGTATAGGATGAAATGGTAAGGGGAAACAAGATCTTTTTTCCTCACTCCTCTGGCCTTCTAAAGCATACAATAGGGCTCATAATTTATTAGGACATTAAAGGAGGTTATGGTAATGCAATAACTAACCCCAAGTCCTAAGTTTCTCTAGAAATATAAAAGCTTCCATAATGTGGGAGATAAATGCCCAACTTAAAAAGTCGAAGGCTTTTTTAAAGTCTATCTTGTCAATATATTTTTTGGACCAATCTTCCTTAAATATAAATTAGTATATTATCCCCAATCTAACTTTCCTCTAGAAAAGCACCTTAAGTTTCACTGATGAAAGGATTGAGTATTTGTTTTAACATAAAGGAAATTTTTTTTGAAATAATTTTGTACAAGAAATTACAACATGATATTGAAATGATAACACTGAAGCAAGAGCGGATAAGATTTTTAGGGATTAGGAAAAGAAATATTCTATTGATTTCCTTGAGATTTTACCCTTTCGAAAGAACTCCTATATTGCCTCAACCATTATAAAACCAATAAGGGGCCAAGACTTTTGATAGAAAAGCCCATTGAAACCATTAGGGCCATAAGCTTAATTTATTTTTTACTCCTTAATATCACAAATGATTTGTGATCATTAAAAAGGGATATTGTTTAACCATGAGAGGTTTTATTTTATGTTTTGATAATAAAAAATATAAATACTACTGATGAGTTTATTATCTTGATGAGAAGATAAATAAGAATAAGATATATCCTTGCATAATTTAATAAGCTACTTCATAAAGATTATAAAGAAAAGTTAAAGTTTATAGCCTTTAATGTGAAGTTCAAGTGAAAAACAAAAGAATATTAAGGCATATTAAATCCATTCTATACTTTGCAATATTAATTATAATCTCATTTTGTTACTTCGGTAATGTTAAAGCCTCACTATACATAAACTTTTTATATTACTTTATTACATTAGTCTTTTTGTTCATCAAGAGGTATTAAAGTTTTATTCTTGAAAGAAAAGCCTCAATATCTTTCAAACATTCTTTTGGGGACATTTAGAATTCTTTTTAATTATAATTGCATTAAACAAATCAAGTTTAAGAACTTATAATTGTTAAAATCATGTTTTTGGGAAATTGCTCAACCAATATAAGTTAGTGGCACCTAAATATAAGTTAAATGTGTAACTAAAGTGTTTGTTAAATTGGTTGACCAATATAGTGACGTGATCATACAATGTCCCTCCAAGATTCACATTGGTTGACCATTTACCCTAGTAATAAATCAATGCGTAACAACTAGTGAATATTTTGCACTGAATGCACACCAATATGACTTAATGGTTAATCAATATGCTAGAACTAGTCATTAGAGTTTGTTAAATGGGTTGACCAATATAGTGATGTGATCAAACAATGTCCCCCTAAGTGACACTTTGGTTGACCATATACCATAGTAATCAACTATTGTGTAATGAATAGTGAATGTTGTTCATTCAATGCACATTAGTTGACTAACATGAACTATTGGTCAACAAATGTGCTAAAACTAATCGTTGACTCTAAAATGTAGTATGGGTACCAAAAGCCTAGAAATATATATTTTCTCACTATTTCTAGCATTAAAAAACATTTTTTACACATATTTCTGATTGTTTATAAAGTATTTGGTAATTTATTATCTTATATTTCGGTTAGTAAGTTCTTTGAAGTTATCAAAAATGATAAAGTGAGATTTTGTGAATTATAAGCCTTTTTTAAGGTATGACATATTGCACTTAGGAGTGTCTACCATGGAATTGATGTTCCTTTTCACCTTAGAGGAAGATTATATAAGCTTTTTTTCATGAAAAGATTGTACTAATGTTATTTTTCACCTTGAAAGAAAAGTTCTAATGGAATTCCAAGAAGTGTATTGGGAAAGGATTTAGGAAAAGGTTATTTGCTAAAATATTATAAATTGGTTTGTGTTTCTTTTTCCTTACCTTTTACATTATTGCTTAAGTGTAATATTGAATTTTATGATTTCATATATTCATCTTTTATACTTTGTGCTTATTTACACTAAAAGTAAATAATTCATTAATTTTTAACACCAATTCATCCTTATTAGATTTCTTTAGGAACCAACAAACGGTATTATAATGGATCTATTAGATTAGTATTTCAAAGAAAATCATATAGTAAAGATTATAATGACATACTTAGGAGCATAATCATTATCATCCAACTAAGAGGGATAAAATATTAGTAAAGCCCCCTTTTTTGATGGAAATAACTATCTCTATTAGAAAATATAAGTGAAACTTTTCTTAATAGCCAAAAAATTTTACTTATAAGAAATTATCACAAGTGGCTCATTCATTCCTACTAAAGTAATACATGATAGAAAAGCTCTTAAACTAAAAGAGTAATGGGATCCTTAAAGCAAAAGACTAACTTATTTTAATAGTAATGCTATTCATATTTTATTTTTTGCATTGGAAAGAAATGAATTCAATAGGGTCTCTATATGTGAAGCATCTCATGAAGTTTAACATACTTTAGAAATTACACATAACGGAACAAATCAAGTAAAGGATGACAATGTTAGCATGATTTTAAATAAGTGTGACAAAAGCATAACCATCATGTACATTAGATTCATTGATATTATAGATGCTCTCAAAGGTATTGGAAAGACTTATAATAATATTAAAATAGTAGGAAATTTACGTCTCTTTTGAAGATAATGGGAAGCTAAAGTAACGGTCATACAAGAAGTCAATGGTTTAAAATAACTACCATTAGAGGAGCTTATTAGATATCTCCTTGCATACAAAATAAGGCTGCAACAGATGCTACAACAAAACAACACTTCAAAGAAAAATAACTTAGCATTTTCCCCCTAACATTTCTTGAAATGTCTAAGTTAGTCCCCTACTGTTATCTATAGTGTCATGTTACACTTTAACATTTTCAAAATAGAACTAATAACATCCTAATATTAGTTGCTTTCATTGTCTTAGTAGTTCATTGCTTATTTTTATCACTTTCAATGAAAATTATTTTAGTTTTTAATTGGCTGTGGTAGTTCTTATATAAGATTAGTTTCTTCATTTATAGTTATCATAGCAACAGGGAGAACAAAGGGTATTAATAAAATAATAGCTAATGCTAAATTTACAATGAACCTAGTTGACAAAATCTTCTTAAATATTATACCAATCACTAGTGCTATTTGAAGGTCTACTTGGATAGCCAAGAATATGTATATTTTACCAGCATTTAAGTCTAACCTTCATAAAAATCTTACCATCAATTTTAAGAAGAGGAAACAGAGGTATGTTGCTTTTAAAACTATATAAATTAATTCATATAAGTATATGCATTACGTTTCTTTAGAGGAGTTGAATACTAAGAAAAAATTTGATTCTTTAATTGATTATATATTGGAGAAATTTCTTAAAATTAGATGTATAATGTTTATTGACTTATTGAGGATTTTTATATTTCTTTTAAATTTTATGATTTTGATAATTTCATTCTAAGTAGTACTAATGTTTTGCAATATAGATTAATGGGTGAAGAATTCAAACAAAATTTCATTGAATTTAGTTTAGCCTTGGGGTTTATAATTGATATGATAGGCTCCTATCCTGATGACTAGGTGACCCGCCTAGTACCCCATGAAAAGCCTCCAGTCGATATCTGAGCAAACTGGAATGTTCCTATGGAATTAAGCCTTTTCCCTTTTAATTCAAAATACTTCTATTAAATATTGGAATTTTAAGCAGTGGAGATTTTCAAAGGAAATCTTAGTAGAAATTTTGGACCTTTATTTAAAAATTTCGGTAGCATAACAACTGCATTTTGATAAAACAAAAAATTTCAAAATCCCTGTAAAGCATATTCAAAACACTTCTATACACAAATGAAAGTCTCCACTACAACTTTTGGACTTTAAGTCCACTCAAAAGCAATTCAAAAGATTCAACCATGTTCATGCATTTACTTAAAAAAGTATTTATGTGCAGCCATGTTTCCATAAAACTATGTACATAACAAGTTCATGAAGATGAAATACAAGTAAAAGACACACAAAAAATGCCTACATAGTAGCACATGAGGAAGACAGTTACTCAAGTGATGGAGTTCCGACTACTGAAGTCCCTGAGCATGAACCTGGGAGGTTATAATTTAAAAACAGAAAATAAAGGGTGACCTAAACGAGCTTAGTGAATGTTATTGATTTCCATTAACAACATTTATATAAATATTAACCTCCATAAAAAGAATTTCTTTTCTTT
This sequence comes from Erythroxylum fimbriatum, assembly GCA_026770325.2. NCBI lineage: Eukaryota > Viridiplantae > Streptophyta > Magnoliopsida > Malpighiales > Erythroxylaceae > Erythroxylum > Erythroxylum fimbriatum. Next base: position 4,401,918 of record JANZLH020000078.1, read on the forward strand.
TCAAGTAATAACCAATGCTCTTACAAAACATATTATTTTCTTTTCATAAGATCAATGCACTTGTAAAACAAAACATACATATTTTTCTTAGATAAAGTTCCTCTTTTCTTGTAAAGTAAACAGTGAGGACAATCAATACTTTCAGGAACATTCTTTTTAAAACATAACCCATCACTAATTTTCTTTTCCATCTGGTACCCTTAGCTGTAAGGTCATGGAGTTGGTTCTGCATCGCGTACTCGTGCCTGATTAACCTTTATATACTGATTGTTATGAAGTTGATTCTACATCGCTTACCTATAATGATGTTACACTGCATATAAATTAGTGGTTACGGAGCTAGTTCTGCATTGCTTACCCGTAACAATGCTAGCACAATATATACTCTATATGTGCAGAGGACGACTCATAGGACATACTGACAGACACAACACCACCCATGTCAGTAACAGATGCCCCTTAAATACTTCCATGCATGTTATGACATACTCTGATCGATATAATCGTATATACAAAGACCTAACGACATACTATAGGCTAAACCACAATTAATATATGAGCACGCCTCATTTCAATACCAATTCAATTTATGTTCAAACTCCATTTCTATGCCAATTTAAAACTTATGAAAATTTAAGTTCAATGCCAACTCAAAGCATGTGTACATATCATTAGCTTTCATGTGCATCCAAATCTCAATTTAATACTAAATCAAAGCATATGTAAACCTCATGAAGATTAACTTTTAAATTCAAGTAGTAGCACCAATGAAATTATTGTAAACATACTTTTCATAGTAAGGTAAAAATCATCTTTATAGAATCATTTTAAAGATACACTCATATTTTGTCGTTTATCATTAACCATCCTCATATGTTTGGTGCTTTTCCCTTATTAGTCCTAAGTCTACGGTGACGAGAAACTTTATTGTCTTACTCAGCTACGAGGGAGACCCCTGAAGGGTTCCTGAAACCTAACAAATACATCCATAACTTACCACCTTGTTCTACAAATTTTATGAAAAAGAACTTAGCCAAAATCTTAGCATTTAGTATGAATAAATTTTATTTTCTTTTTATTCAACCATTGAACAGTCATTGAATAACATCCATAATTTATACATGATGTCATCTTTTCATTTAAATAACTTACATAGTGTATACATGTTGTCTTCCTTGCCTTGAACCATTAAATTGTTTACAACATACATGCTGCCATTGAATAGCCATTGGGCCACATTTATAATATATACATGCTGCCCACCAATAACCATTGAACAACTTACATAGGATATGGATATACATGTTGTTTTCTGTACATGTAACCAAGCCGTTTTCTCTCCATTTACCATGCTATTTTTCTTTTCATTTAACCATGCAATCAGCTCAAACATTCACTCGATTAGCAAAGGAATTCATGTAACCAGCTTAAGCATTCACGTGACCAGCTAAATAAGAAGGACAAGAGTGGTTTAGCATACCAAAATCAGGTGGTAACGTGCTATCCATCTTTTCCCTGCATGTAGCTGGCGTTGATGAAGATGTTGTCCACGGTTGGAAGCTTAAGCACCATACATAATTATTTCCTAGAGACAAAAACTTGGAAGATCTATGTGTGAAGGGAGCAACTGCAATTATCCATCATCAATTCTAGTCAAAAGGAGTAGTAAAATGTCGATGGAATGAAGATGGAGCAGCTCCTTCATCATCCTTGTATAAGTTGCACATTGTAGAAAGTTGTCCAACACATTGCATGATTTGTTTCCAACAGTTTTCCATTATGTTAGCTCTTACCATCTTTGTTTAATTAACCCAGTACTTTCTTATATCATCCACGACAGTTCTTATCTCCTGGATATATCAATTTGTTTTGATTTTGTCTTACTAAAGTGACACACGTCCACACCATATATTGGTCTCACTTATAACAAATTCTATGTCCCTCACATCTACTCCTTCATGAACGTGGCAGCATGAGTTTTTCATGCATTCTTGTTCAGAAATAATAAGAACCTCTTCATGTATGTGACAGCTACCACTTAAGGCTCATTCATATATACATGTATTATTTCTTGTCCAAAATAATTGTGTGGTTTAAGAAAAAAATCTGTCCAATTTCGGTAAGAGTTTCAAGTCCACTTATTAACATATTGCACCTAAACATATCAACATCTAAGTTGGTTCGATTTATTTTAAGTGTCCTTAACTATGGCGGATTCTCTCACGCTTGGTTTACTTGGCTTATGTCTTTATGTTTTAGCCCGAAAATGCTTTCAGTTTACTCCAAGATAATTTAAAACAAGGTGAGCCTTGATCTATCATAAATCCATTAGATCGAATTTATTTTTGGTCCATTTTCATACTAGTCAACTCCAATATTTTTCAACTATTATTTGACTTTAATACTTGTCTTAAGTATTGGCAAATCATTTAGGGTCCCAAATTTGCCTTTTAGCAAAACTAAAATTTACATTCACCTAGAAACATCATTCACATGAAATGAAATTTTATAAACACGTGAAAGGAGAATTTTGGGGTTTTTCATGATGAATATGCCAATTTAACCCAATATGAGGAATATGTTGTATACTAGGGTGATTTTGATCCTTTAGAAGTATGGAGATCAATGTCCTTTGACAAGCTTGTGTATCATCCAAGTTAATCTCAAGGAATTTTTCTTAAAGAACTTGAATGAGTTTATTTATAGCGTTTTCTTACTTTTAATTATTCAAGAAGGAAGGCTATAACTTGTATATGTATAAAGCCAAATTATTCTTTATTTGATGCATGGTATATAAGGTTCATATTAATTTGGGTGCTTAGTTAGATAAGCAATTTAATATTGTTTTATCATCTATAAGAACTTGCATCTTGGTTCTTTGATTACTCACTTCACTCTTAATCTTAACTTGCTTGATATTAATAAAACAATGATATACATGTAGCTTGAGAGATGGAACCTCTGAATAGTGCTTCTTTGAGTAGGATGAAATTGATCGAGAAACAGAAGAAGCAATTTCATTTTGTTTCACGTAATTTCCCTCAAGGAAGCTCACTATCACATTAACATGAGGCTTCGAATGTTCAACAACCTCTATTTCTTCTACCACCGTTGATTCGAAATGAGTGTTATCTTCAAATAGAGAGGTAGAAGCGTAAATTTTCTAAAACGGAGAAGAATTTGGATGCTTTGTCTCGATTTATAGGGGTGACACCTTTATGTCCTCTTACAGTATAGTGCATTCAGTTCTAAATGCTCACAACTAATGAGTGTATTCTAATCTTTTACTTATTTTATTTTCATTAATTTTTTTGAATGTGAGCATCTTACGTATACATTAGGGATGATATAGGATGTAAGTGTAAGGGAGGGTTAATGCATATACCATTTTAGAATAGGTCTTTATTTATTTTTTAATGAAATATGTGATTTATGCTTTGACTCTTGAATACTATAATTCACATGTATTGATTATTCCTTATGGTAATCCAAATTTTTTTTATTATTTAGAAATAGTCCCTAAGTTAAGATATATTTTTTGTTTAAGTTTTAATGCATAAGAGAGATGAGCATGATTTTTGTTTTTCTATAATTACTTAAGTATTTTATTGGATTTATTAAATAAAAAATATAAGATGCATGTTGAACAAGTTTTATATATAATAAAAATCTTAATGCCACAAGTATATGGGTTGCATCTTATAGTATCAAGGGTGTTGTTCCCACTAGGATTATAGACACCTAAACAATTTGAAGCAAACTTTGTCTAAGGTACTAAGAATTGAATTGAATTGAATCAAATAACTGAAATCAAAATAGATAATAAAATGAAACAAGTAAACAATAAAATAGTTGAGTTGCCAACGAAATTGAGAGTGATCGAAGTTGAAGACTTTGGAACTACTCTTTCCTTATTTTGATTCCCTTTATCTTATTGATTCAATTTATGTTTGATCCAAGATATCCTAAAGCTTTGATTACTCTCTTTCAATATCTAACTAAGTAACCCTAATTGAATTCGCTATTCATAGAGTTGTAATCTCTTGATTCACAAGATTACTCCTAACTTGTTAAAGATTTGAAACAATCCTATAAATAATTAATTTTATAATTAAGATCTCTCTTTAATTATTCATTAATCTAATAATTGTAGGTCTATTAAGTTGCCAACTCTCATTGTACACCTTAAGACATGTAACTTGATTCACTCGCTCGATTTATTACCAAGTATATCCAAGACAATTATCATAAACATTTATCAATTAAAATTAACAAGAATTAAAGTTCACAACATGATTCAAAAACTATCCCTAATAGGGATCTAAAAACCCATAATCATGTTAAACATCTTAGAAATCCAAACAAACATCCAGGACAATGAAAGAAATAAAGGGAAAATAAAGAAAATCTAGTTTGTGTCTTTGTTGGACCCCGTTACCGAAGCCCAACACTTCATAACAAAAACCTTGTGCTTGTTTTCCTGGAGGGTCATTTACTGTCACTTCACAAACATGATGTGCGTACACTAATTAACTTAAGCTTTCATATTACCTTAATACCTTAAAGGATTATCTCATTAAACCCTGATTAGTCACTATAAATTTTTTTATTTTTCATTGAGCATTGATTTGACATTGACGATTCATCTTCATTCTCATAACATCCCTAACTTCACTCACAATTTGCTCATAAGTGCGCCCATACAAAAACAGTCTCCTGCTTGGACTCAGTTCGCTTACTTGGGATCAGAATTTGGAAAACTTAAAACCTTAATTCCAATTTGACTTCTTCATATGAATCATAGATATAAGTCTCTAGTTTGATTTGGCACAAGTATCACCTTAATTGGAGTTCTACAACTCAAGATATCATCAAAATACCAACATACGCTCATATCCCAATCATACTCTCTCAACTGACCTCTTACTTGATTTCATGCAACTCTCTCAATTTAACTCCAAATGATACAAAGTTTCTTGGGAAGATCCCTACATGTCTCATGAATCCATTGGAACAATAATTACCCCATTTGGAGGTCAGATGCTGGAGTTATGCCCTAAACACTGGACCATGTTCATTCCCGAAAACAAACTTGACCTCTCTTGGCGAGAATGCCATAACTTTTAGCCTAGATGTCAGATTGAGTTCGTTCTTGTGCCATTGGAAAGAAGACATCCAGGGCTACAACTTTCATGAAGACCAAAATCTCTAATTTTGTCATTAAGGGGTCAAAATACACGGACCGTGTAACTCTCGGATGAAAAATGGCACCTTGCATAATGGATTACACGGTCCGTGTGAAATTTACACGGACTGTGTAAAATTTTACACGGGCCGTGTAAATTCAAACGGTCAGCCCGTGTACCTTTCGGCCGAAAATGACACTTTCTCACCCGAGAAACACGGCCCGTGTGAATTCACACAGTCTGGCCGTGTAACCCTCGGGTAACATTTCCTGCAACGACATCCTTTACTAAAACGGCCATATCTCTCAACTCCGACATCGAAAACTCGCAAACTTGGTGTCGTTGGAAAGATAAAAGAACAAGCTACAACTTCTATGAAGACAACTTGCCCAAATTCATCCTAGATCAATGCACAAATCTCCCTCAAAGTTGGAATACAAAAATCCTACCCCAAGGAAAAACTTAAAATTTGTTATGCAACACCCTGAAAGACCATAAATCATCATAAACACATATACGCTTCCCAAATTGATATATTTTAGTGCCTAAACACTTCACTTCAATCCAACAACACATTCATCTCATCAAGGTCTCATCAGACCTAAAACTTTCGTCAAAACTACAATTCTCAAACATTCATTCAAATACCTATTGGCATTCATTACATCTTCAACTTTAATTCATTTTACTCTTTCTATTGAACCACTACTTATTCATAACATTCCTATCCCGTTTTATTCATATTGCCTCACCTATATATATATATCAACTCACATGCAATCATTCATGCTTAAGATTCCTCAACTCATCATCCATGTGCCAATCATTCATACTCATTTCTATTTCACATTCTTACTTACCCCAAATTCACATTCCAATTTGTCAACCATCCATTCACAATTTCACAAGTCATTTTCATCATACACAAGTCATAATTCATATCCATATGCCAGTCCATGTACAAACTCATAATTCAAACCATACACAATTCCATATTGATCATCATCATAAATCAAGAGTTTTTACAAACTTCATTGGCATCTCATGCCATAATACATCAATATTCCAAGATCCAAAATACAAGCATTGGAACCCAAAAATACATCCAAAGCCTTAAATTACATCAATGGAATCAAAATACACAAACATGCAATTCTAAAGAAATATCTTGACTTGCTTCCACTTGAACACAACCTGAAAGTGGGGAAAAAGGAGGGGGGTGAGCTCAAGAGCTCCGTAGGTAATATGCTTATAATAAAATAACGAACAAAATAATTTTTAAAAGTCCATTTCCATAAAATTCTCCTTTTGAGTCATAAAACACATGTTTCTTTCAAAATTCTTGTCATATACTTGAAATCACTTGAAATCACAATTCATGCATTTGATGCCTTTTTCAAATGTTCATAAAACCATGAATGCATTAAACTTGTCATAATTTAACACATAATCACATAACACATAACACATGACACCTAACACATCATAATGGTTTGGCAAGTCCACAATTCATGACGAACTACACAATTCCATAAAATGGCCTTGTGT
>JANZLH020000078.1:4416310-4436046 GCA_026770325.2 Erythroxylum fimbriatum
CAAAAGCAATCATAATAATAATTAAAGAGAATTGGGAAAGAAAAATAAAATTGATTTATAGTGGTCTAGTTAAATAACATTTAGTCTACGTCCACTCTTCAAAGTTTACTTGAGAATTCACTGTCTTCTTCTTGTAATAGGTGAAGAACAACCATTCATAAATCTTCTTTGTCAAGAGTAAAAAGTAACCATTTATAAATCTTGTTCAAGATCAAGAGTAACCTTCATAATGTATATCTTAAGTAATTTCACTAATTGTAATAATTGCATAACCATACAACTCAAAATTAACAGTAGCACGGGTCAATTGTTATACATATTGATATACTATTTTGTTATATTAGTGAATCATTATGTCATATAGGTTGATTAACGTGGAAACAAACTCGCAATATACTTTATTAGACTACATTAGTCGATTACTCACTTACATTGGCCGAACAATGTACTTGAAACAAGTTTTTCAACTTTCTCAAGTTCTTATAAGGATAAAAACACACTCTTTTGATTAAAAAAAACCGATTCAAAATTATTACTCCCTAATGACACCTAGGAGGGGGTAAATTGGATGAAACCAAGATTTGCCTTATGTTTGATATTTTTATAAAAGCGCCACAAATTATCATAAATGTAAATATGAAATAAAAAAATAATTAAATAAATTATAAAGAAAGAGTAAAGGAAGAGAAATACAAACTAATTTATAGTGGTTCGGTAAACAATCCTTGCCTACATCCACTCTCAAGACTCGTTTTAGATTGCCATTATATATCTTCTTTTAAGGTGACAAATACCCTGTGTACAATCTTTTATTTTGATAAAGAGGAACCTCCTTTTCAATCTCTCTTCAACGCAAAGAGGAACCCCAAATCAGTTTTGATAACCCTAATAAAATGATTTCAAACCCAAAAACCAACGTACAACTTAATATTTGCTCACTTTGATGCTATGATAATCACAAAAGGCTCACTCACTCAAAATGAGATAATGAATGATCAAATGATTGGAAAATACTTAGAAATGTGTGCATAAAATACTCAAAAGCTTCTTGATACTAAAACCAATAAGAAAATACCTATTTATAGTATTTCAAGACTTAAAATATCTGTTGAAGCTAAGAACTAGTCGTTACAATGACTATATTTGATATACTGGTCAACCAATGTAGTATACTTGTCGACTAGTATGCATTAAAGGTTCTAGATTCACTAGCTGTTAGAGCATTAGTTGTCCAGTACCTATATTGGTTGACCAATACATCAACCAATGTTGCTACAAACTCATAGTATATCAACTTTAACAACTTTAACCTATATTAATTGACCACTAGCTTATATAGGTTGACTAATCACCTCAAAAACATGATTTTAACTTCTTCAAATGCTTAAAACCAATTTATTTAATCTGAATATAATTAAAACACTTTCCAAAATTCCACAAAGATTATTTGAAATATTAAGAGGCTTTTATATTAAAATCGAAATATTCAACGTGTCTTAATGAATATAAAGACTTATGCAGGAAAAAAAAAGTGAAATGTTAATGTATGGTGAGCCTCCTGATTATCAAATAGATGAACTTACAATAAGGAATACATGAAATAATCTTGATATGTCTTGTTCTATTTCTTGACTTGATCTTGATCTTGAAGATTGCAAAAACATTATCTTGTTCTCATATTACTTTTCATTAACAATACTAAAAACTCATTAATAGTACTTATGTTTTGTTATCATCAAAACTTTGATTAGATACTCGCTTGGTTCAACATTCTCTACTTTTTTGAAGATGGCAAAATATTTGTGATATTAGAAAGTATTACAAGAATTTAGTTAGGCAATTTACAACCCATATCAAGATAATAATTAACTTCCCTTAATTGGTGCATAAATGAAAAGTAAGAAGCCTTATCATAATTGCAATTCAATAATGAGAGAAAAATTTAACGAAAGTATACATTGTCAAATAGATATAAAACTACATGTATTCCCCCTAAATTATAGTATTTCTCTAATATCACAAAAAAAATTTCTCCCTCTTTTTGGAAACATCAAAAGGATTCAAATATTAAACAATTAATCTATACAGGTTGTCAAGTATATGCATCGTGATTTCCTGAAAAGAGTCAAGCTCGCTTTGCAATACAGTAAGCTGATGTTCAATAATAGCAAGAAAAGTATCTAGTGGGGAGTGATGTTGTGGGTAAAAAGTAGTGGCCTCATCATCTGCAGGTAGCTCAATAACATGACTTAAAAAGGGCTTGTTAGGATTATAAATGACGAAACCTCACAGAGTGGAGACAAAGGTTGAAGCTGAAGATGTTGCGCTGATGTGGTCTAGTCATTTGTCACCAAACAATTGATATCCCATCTAGTGGATATTAGCGGAGTTTTTAAAAAAGTCAAAGTCGATCTCATCGCTAGCAAGAGGAATTTGGAAGTGTTGAAAGATAAGGCTAAGGACGAGAACGTATGGAATATTTTGTTTCTTCTTTTTGGTTTGCTGAAAGTGAATCATATTAAGCAAAAGAAAATGGCCAAGGTGACTAGGTTGTTCTAACATAAAGGTAGAGAGAAACCAAAGATCGTCGTGGCCTAGGAAGGTAAAATGACTACTAGGGGAGACAAAATTATATTTGATAAATAGGTGATGGAAACAAGGGATAACATTGAGTCCACGTACATCATTGGATTTTTTATAGACCTCATCATTGGGATCTAACTTAAAAATAATTTTGACTATATCAGGCACATAGTAAGGGGTTATAGAGTATTTGGTATGACAAGTATAATACGAAGGTGGTTCAAGTATAGGAATACCTAAGATCTCATTTATGAAGTTAGAAGTAAGATGAATGTTAATACTATGCACTTTAAAGAAAATATAAATGTCATCACGAATGATCCTAGGACGAAGAATGACGTAAAAAAGACTAATATTGTTACCATAAATTGACTAGGTATGGTGGCATTCCATATCAATTAAAGGATAGCAATATGCTTAATGAAAAAGAATAAACCTTAAAGTAAATAACAGAGATAGCTACAACTATTCAATTTGGTTTTCTTATTTCTTATAAGTTAAATATGCAAAGTTATAAATAACCTATTTGCTACTTATACCAATCATTTATGAAAATTACGAGTCACTAAATTCATCAATAGAAATAGAGTAATAACATCAGTTTAAATTTTTAGATCAATTAATATTGATTACTTAAGAAATAAAAGAACATAAATCAAGAAATATTTGAATTAAAATAAAATTTAGGTTTGGAACAAAACCTCGTAAGGTTATAACTAAAGTTTTGAATCCCCTTGAATTAGAAAATTTAGATTTTGCCACTCATGGCTTTAGTTCCATCAAAGAAATAGAAGAAAGAAGAAGAGAAAACAAAATGAAGACAAAAGGAAATGAGGAGAGACTGTCTATAATGTTCTCCTCTTCTTTTCCTACCTAAAAGCTAACTTCTTTCAATAATCCAGAGATTATATTCTAAACAAATCCAAATCCCTACGTAATATGGCTGAGAATAAGTCTCCTAATTGAGCTAAAACTCTTGGAGTGAATCTGGTTTTAAGTGTGATCTCACCTTATCTACTACAACAGTCTGTCGTTTTATTCAAAATTCATTTCTTTTTGTAAATAATGCTATAATTTGATGTTTCAAGCTAAAATTTATCAATCTCTACTTTTCATCTCCTAAAACAAAAGAAATACTGATGTGAATTGGTTATATTAATTGGACTCATCTCTTTTGGTTTAGATTGTTTTGGATGTTTAATTATATTAACTCTACCAGATGCTATTCCTCTCCTTTTTTGTTGTTGTTGGTTTAACATATAAAAGAAGTCATTCATCTCCTTGGTTCCTTGATTTTAAATCATTTAATACACATGTCAAACCATAAGCAACACTTTTCCAAACTTCAAACTTATTTACCAAATCAATTAGTTATTGCTGTTCATGGTGAAAAAATAGCCTATAAAGGGATGAGAACACTTTCTTTGAATAAATCTCTTCCCATTTCTCTTGCTCTCTATGTCCCAAAATTACTATGTCCCAAAATTAACTTCAAACTTAATTTTTATTGGTTAATTAGTTAATAAAAAATTTTCCATTAATTTTTGTCCTTTTGGTTGCTTTATACAAAACCTTCATAATGGGAACATGATTACAAAAAGGCATAAACACAGACAATTATTTCACCTAGATGATCTATGTTATAAGGATAATGAATCTTGTCCTCCATTTTTCTATATTATTTCTTCTTCAAATGATGTTTTGATTGATAATAAAAATTGGTATATTTGGCATTGATGCCTTGGACATCTTGATGAAAGTAGACTTTAAAATATGTTTCAATATGGTATTCTCCCTATTCAATTAAAGGTTAATAGTGATTTTTTAACGTTAAATTATGAAAGTTATGCTCTTGGTAAGGTTAGCAAAATTACCTTTTTCTTTATTCCCTCTAATGTTGATGCACCTTTTTATCTCATTATGTTGATTTATAGGGGCAATCACCTTTATAAAGGTTAGGTTATGGATTCTTTGTTTTGTTTATTGATCGTTACATATGTTTCACTTAGGTATTTTTCCTATTAGCAAATTCTGAACTTACCAATATAGCAAAATCACCAAAACTTTTTGGTCTAACGATAGGGAAGAATTTGGTTGTTCTCAGCTTACCACATAAAAAAAAGGAATTTTGCATCAATCATTATATCCTAAAGCCAAAGATATGAATTTCATATCGTACTGACCAAAAAATAGTACAAATCAATGTCTTTGATACAGACTGTCAATACTGGCTAGTACCATATTTTTCGTTTGGTACCGAATGATAATTGAAATAATGTCCAAATACTGGTTGGTACCGTAAACTTTTAAATCTCCAAGGAATAAATTGCAAAAAATATTAAGCAAAAACAAAACAAACCCACTCGCAAAGACACAAACCAGACCATGATATTTTCATCTCTACCCATTTTCAACATTCTCGATCCCTCTAACTTTTAGTATCACCAATCTACCACTATGCCACCACCCGTAGCCATTGCCATCGCACCATGTCATGCTCAACTGGTGGACTTGGTCAAGCCCAATACTGCATGCTACCCTCCACCTTTAATCAATGCCACACTCCCCTGTTGGACCACTCCACCATTGCCATTCATCTCTGCAATCCACTATCGTCCTACTGCTTGCTTGGAAACTAGAAAGATTGCCGAAATCATGATTTTCATTTTCTAGATCTATACCTGATTGACCCCAGCCAACCCAACTAGGCCCAACCCAAATTGCAATTTCTGACTTTTTGGTGTGTTTTGAATTACTTGTTTATACTCTTAATAGCAATTGCATTGTGTTTTGGTTGTGTCATATGTGTTTTGTGAATGATTTATAAAATATGTATTGGAAAATTTGGGTGAAAGTTGGAATTGTTTGTGTGAGTTGGTTCAATTTCAATGGAATTTAGACATTATGAATTTATCAATAAAATTAATTCATTGGAAAACTTGGGTTTAAAAGTTGGAATTGTTTGTGTGAGTTGGTTCAATTTCGATGTAGTTTAGGCATTGTCAATTTCAAAATTAATGCATTAAGTTGTTATTTTGTTAATCAATTTATATGAAACATACAATTTGCTAATTATTGTTTGTATATAAAAAGTATTTAACATGATTAATCATTTAAATATAAGATTTAATATCTAATTAAATCATTTAATATATGTAATTAAGTTAAGAAAAATTAAATGTTTGCATTTTTATATTGTTTATTGTTGTTAGAAAATAAAAATAAAAATATTAATCTTATCATATGAGTAGGAAATATACATTTATCATCTTATCTTATGGGTTTAATACATATTACAAAATAGTATGTGAATTTATTCATTTAATAATGACACGTCTTCATTTATTTTTACAGATAAATGAAAGGAAGTTCAAGTACTCCTGATAATTTAACTACTTCAAGAAGATTCAATGATCCAACTTGGGCTCATGCTGGACTAGTTCTTATAATCAAGAATCATACCATTTGTTTGTTTTGTAACAAGCATTTGAATGGTGGAGGAATCATCAGATTAAAGAAGCATTTAGATAGGGTTAAAGGTGATATAGAATCTTGTAAAAAACTTAGCCATCATGTGAAATGATAAGTGAAGACTTTGCTTGAAGAGTATCAATATGAGAAAGATAGAAGGCAAATATTGAATTATGAAATTGGTAGTGAAAGTTCTTTTGTTGGTGTTCAGGATGATAGTGGGAATGTTGAAGGTGTTAGTATTCTTACTCAACAAGAAAGGAATGTTGCACCTGATGTTAGGAAGAAGAAGACAGGTGTCTAATCTTTTGGCACCATGAATAACTCATGGAGCTCAGCCTTTAATTCGTAGATTCTTACAATGGTGGTATGCTTCAAGTATAACATTCAATGCTTCCTAATCTTATATGATGGTTGGACAAATAGAAGACATGAACCTATTAATAATTTTTGGTTTGTAAGGGCACAATTTTCTTGAAGTCTATTGATGCATCTGGTCTTGTTAGGAATGTTGGTACTTTATTTGAAATATTTGATGAAGTTGCGAATGTAGTTAGGCCAGAAAATATTATTTAGTTTATTATTGACAATGATTATGCTTATAAAGCAGTCGGAAGAAGATTGCAATGGAAGTATAATTCTTTCTATTAGACTACTTATGCTGCATATTGCATTGACTTGATGTTGGAAAATATAGGGAATGCATGGTATTTTCATATTATTAATGAAACAATGTAGAAAGTAAAAATGGTGACCAAGTTCATCTATGATTGTGCATAGGTCTTGAATTTAATGAAAAAGGATTTCACCGATAGTAGGAATTTGTGTCGCCCTACTATTACAAGATTTGTAACAAATTTTTTTATCACTTCAGTTTTTTATTATGATGAAAAAAGAGTTGAGACAAATGTTTACAAGTGATAAGTGAGTTGTATCTCAATATGTTGTGCCTAATGTTGGATTAGAGGTTTCTAAAAAATACTTGAAGATAATAAATTTTATTCCCAATGTCAAATTTTTATCTAAATTTGTGAGCCTTTGGTGAGAGCACTTTGTCTGATTGACAATGATAAGAAGGTAATAATGAGTTATTTTTATGATGTCATGGAGAAAGCGAAGGAAGCAGTCAAGGTTAATATGAAAAATGGGCCTTCATTGTACACCCCTTATCTTACAGTCATCTGTAAGAGATGGGAAAGGCAACTTTACTCTTTGTTGTTTTCATCTGAGGTATTTTTCAATCCTAGTGTCTATTTCAGACCAAATTTTACAAAGAAAAATGAAGTAAATAGGAGAATGCTATTAACTATTACAACACTTGTTGCCTATGAGATGCTGCAAGATCTCCTAAACTCATAAATGGAGATCTATAAGGATGCTTTTAGTGATTTTTGAATATCAATTGCTATTCGTCAAAGAAACAAACTTAACCCAGTTATTTTTTTTCACTTTTGTTACTTATTGAAAATTAATCATCACTTTATTTTGTTTATAATGCTACTTTCGTCGTCATACAGTTGCTTGGTGGGACCAATTTGGAAGTAGTGTTCTAGAATTGCAAAGGATTGCAATTTAAATTCTAAGTCAATGCGTGAGTCCAATAGGGTATGAAAGAAATTAGAACACATTTGAATTCATCCATTCCAAGAAAAGAAATATATTAGAGCACAACAGATTGAATAAATTGAATAACTTAGTATTTGATTGATACAATTTTTCATAAAAGGTATTTTATTATCATTATTAAGTTAGTTATAATTTCTTATATTTTTTAATAATTTAATTTTATTGTTTACTAGGACTCTTAATAGAACAATTAGTTCAGCAGATCCAATTTGTATCGATAATATCAATCTTTTAGCAGATTTGGTTTCTGAAGAACCAAGTTTGAAAAATGAGAGTGATTTAGAAGATAATATTGGATAGGAAAGTATTGACATGTCATTTGGTGTAATGAATTTGAATGATGGTGATGATGAAGCTCTTCTCAATGATAAGGATTTGTGCCAAATTAGAATTGGGGTCAATGTAATTTGTGCAAGTATTCGATTGAATGAAATTTCAGGTTTTTTCTCCTCTTTTTTTAACTTCTCTTATATTTGATGTATATGTTAAGTTCTATATATGCAATATAATTGTAAATATGTTTCACTTCTAGTTGGTTTTTTGGCATGAACTGTTGTTATAAATTGTAATTGTTAGAGAGTTCTGGATATTTTTTATTCTTTTTGTTTAATATTTTGATGTAATTATTATTTATTATATGATGAAATTGTAATATTTTTATATTAATACTGGTTATTAGTTATATGTGAAACATAATGTTAATAAAAAACAAATAAATTGTTGTTATTTTAAATTTCTATTATTATGATTTTTAAAGATATGGTTGATGTAAAATTATAAATTATATACTACAATATATTAAAGGACTATTTTCAAAATTAAAAAAATTAGGGTCTATTTTATAAATTTAAAAAATTACCCCAAAATAATACCCAATATTGGCCAGTACTAGTATAACATTACCCAGAACCCCAAAATAGGATGTTATGGTTGAAAGCAAATACCAACATGTTGTTAAAACCACTTTTACTCTTTTACTTGAATTTATGCCCTAAAAAGTTTTTGAGTTGAAGCTATTTATACAGTAATTTTTCTTATAAATTGAAAACCTACACATGTATTTGAAAATAAAACACCACAATTTTGCTTGTACAAGAAATCGCCCATTTACTCTAATCTTAGATTCTTCCATTACGCATTTTTTTTGCTTTAAAACTTCCATGTAAATGAAAGAAATTATCTCCTAAGGCTGCCAAATGTAAGTTTTGTGGTTATGGCAATAAACATAAAGGCTATCTTTGTTATGATTTTAAAACAAAAAGGATGCACATCTCTTGTCATGTCACTTTCTTTGAGCATTTGCATTAGTTTCCATCTCTTGTAGTATGTGCTTTTAGTTATAATAAGGAGACAAAATAGTGCCAAATTTATAATTCCATTACTAAAAAGTTAACTATCATTCACGATGTTATCTTAAAAGATGAAGTTTAGGATGTAACAGAAGGAGTTGCTTATAATGCCAAAGAAATTATAGATTTTGATAGAGAGTTTATTAGGTCAGATTAAGGTGTTTGTAGTTCTCATTCAACCACTCCTCTTACAGTTGACTCTATCATATGTTCTCTTATAAAAAGAATAAGGACTTTTTCAGACGTTTATTCCTCTTGTGACTTTTCTTATTTTGTTGTAGAGCCTACTTGTTTTAAGGATGCAATTATTAAAGAAGAATGAGTTAGACTAATGGAGGAGGAAGTGGCAACGACTACAAAAAATTAGAATTGGACATTTGAAGATTTACCTATTGGAAAAGAAACAATAGGTCTCAAATAGATTTTAAAGTCAAAATATAATCCAACAAGAGTTTATTGTGACAACAAATATACAATTGATATCTTAAAACATCTAGTTCACTAAGGGACTACCAAGCATATTGAGACACGATATCATTTCATTAGAGAATTGATAAATAAAGGAGGAATTAAATTACATCACTATAGTAATAAATAGTAATTGGCTAATATGATGATGAAAGTTTTTGACTGAAAATAAATTTCAAAAGTTTTGTAACTTGCTTGGAGTTATTTTCCTTGCTTGAATTAAAGGGGAATGCCAACTAATTCAAGCTTTAGCCCTTTTGTTCATTTACATGGCTATTTATCATGTTTTAGTTTGTGATTTTTTTATATGTTTACTTAGTTCCTAATGTTTAGTTGTTAACAACTTGATTTATGTTAAAATTAATAAAATTTATTTTTTAACATTTTATTTATGATGTAGTATGCATCTTTTATTTGTAAGGTTTAAAATTCTATTTAACGACCAGTGTTTCAATTTGATAGTAATGTGTTTTTTTAGCAATCTACTTATAATAAAAGAGTATTTTCTTTGTCAAATACTTCAAGTTGTAGTTTTTTTCTTCTTCTTCTAACATGAGGAATGGAAAATTTAAATGGCTCTCTAAGGTATAGTTCTATTCCAAACGTAAGCATAGTCTCTATTTCAAATGTGATGAGAAATTTACCCCTTACATGCGAATTCCTATAGTCTGGTTAACAGTGGTAAAAGAATGACATTTTGATGACAAAGATTCTTTCAAACTTGAAGAGGCGGATTAATTAGAGTGGAATACCATTGAACTATTATTATAATCACAGGGAGCCTTAAACTTGCCCAAGACTAATAATATTAAGGGAATTGTGAAGCAAATAAAATTGGATGAATTTACTAATTTTAAGAGTTTTAGTGTAATTATAATTCAAGAAAAAAATGGAGACAGATAAGGCCAGAAATAGACTCTAGATTATTCAAAATTAACTAGTAAGTAACCTTGGTGATTGTAATATGACAAATGAGGAGAACATTGCTCGTAAACACCACCTACAAGTATTAGACAATCACAACTCCTCGATTCAACAGAGGGTAAGAGTTAACTGGATAAAGGAGGGGGACAAATGTACAAAATTTTTCTTTAATGCTCTTTTAACTAAAGGAAATATCAATAGAATCTACTCTATACTGTAACATCCCGTTCCCATATTAAGAGTTAGAACTAAAAACTACGGTACATGTGAGATCAATGGGAGGTTAAGAAAAATACATTTTCAAGGAAATATCAATAGAATCTACTCTATACTGTAACATCCCGTTCCTATATTAAGAGTTAGAACCCAAAAATACGGTATATGTGAGATCAATGAGAGGTTAAGAAAAATGCATTTTCATGCTCATGCATATTATTAGCATACACGCACGTGAATTTGAATTTTGCACACATTAAAATGACTGTACATGCATCCATTGACATTCCGGGTATAATTGACTTATATGTGAAAGGTGATTTTATTGAGAATTGTGGTTTATGTGTACTGAAAATTTAATTAGATAGTGTGTTTAATGATTTTGAATTTTTGGAAAATTTTAGGAATAATTTCCAAAAAGGTTGAATACTATTAAAGTAGGAAAAATGCCACTTAGCCAGTAAATTGATGGATGAAAATAGAAATAAGAAAGCAAATGATATTGGAGAATTTTTTAAAATGACTTTGAAAATTTGGAGATGACTTTAGAATTTGTAAGAAGATGTTATTGGAAAATTTTGGTGATAATTGGAATAAAAAGATGAGAGTTATGGGACTAGTTTAATAAGAACTTATTTAAGCCTTAGAAATTAGATAAGTGACAAGTGTCACTTGTCTAGTTTAGTTTTACTATTCAATTTCTTTTGAAGGACCAAGTCAAGTTTCTTTTGAACTTGAAAGACTAAGTATACCATATTTTTATCTTCATCTCCTTCCTCGTAGCTTTCTTCTTCAAAGTTGCCTCTTTTATACAAAGTTTTTCATCAAATCTCCACCAAAGTTAAATCTTGTCTTCATCTACTTTTTTCTACTCCCAACTCTGGTTTTCTTTCTTTTGCCTCAAGAAAAATTGAAACTTTTCCAACCTCCATTATGATGTACGTGAGTTGCATGGAGATTAGGGCTTCTTGAGATTTTGATGAAGTTGGAGATTTAACAAGTAAGTATTGTGTAAATCTTTATAAGTTGTTGATATATGTATTAAATTTGGTGAATTAGTTGATATTTCATATTCATGAGAAAATAGACATTTTTCATGTTCTTCGTGAATATAGGATGGAAATTTTGATTTGTTGATTTTTCGGTTTTGATGAGCAATATGTTATAAGAAGTTGTAGAAATGATGTTTGGAGTTGAAAGATCTTAGAAAATATTCATAACTAGGTGCAGAAAAATTTGGAGAAAAGAACAAGTAAATGCTCTGTTATGTTGTTTCTTCAATGTATACGTGAACTTTTAGAGTGTTTTTAAAGATGATTAAAAATGAATTTAGAGTTAAGAGATAGGTGTATGATGATGTCTGGAGATGAGAAAGAATGACTAAAATGATAGTTAGAGGAAGAAAATGAAGTGAATGCAAAAAAATGAAAATGTAGAAAAATAAAAGTGAAGAAATGGATAAAATGTGAAGAATATGCGTGAGTGTGATTTTCTGTTTTTGATGATTATGAAAAATGATAGATTTTGATTTGGTTGTGATAAGCTGAGCTAAAATGAAATAGGAAAGAAGAGGAAAAATTGACGAAATAAGCTAGAAGTGATAGAGTAAGCAAAAGAGATGAATTAAGATGAAAATGATGATGAAAAGTGCTAGAAAATGTACAGATGCAGTGTTTTCACTGAACATGTATCTGTATTTTAGCCATAACTTGATCTATAGGCATTCAAATGCGATGATTTTAAGTTAAGATTAAAATCGAAATCGAAATTGAATTATGTATCTAAGAGTTTCAAATTTTGGCTTAAAGTTGAGCTTTTGGATTCTGTCATGGTTTGGGTATAGTCTGTAGTTGTTTTAGTATAACTTATAGAATAATGAACCAAATTGTACGAAATTAATGTCATTAGAAACTTAAGACATAAATGAATAATTGCTCAGAAAAGTGTTTTGCCTAAATCCTTCATATTCCTTATCAAAATGATCATGAAAAATTGACCTGAAAGTTTGTTTTGAGAAGAAGAGACTCTGCAGTGCCTGAATTTGGAGAAGAAAAGAGGGATTGCACGATCATGACATTTTGGAGAAGCATGGAAAGCGCGATAGTTACCGAAATAGACTATTGTGAACATGCTTCACTCTTTTGACTATAACTTCTTCTCCCAACCTCCAAATGACATGGGATTTAAACCATTAGACTTGAGACACATTGCTCTACATCTCCAATAAAAATTATAGCCATCTAAAATCATTTGGGAGAGATTAAGTGATAAATTTGGGACGAAAATGATGAGGAGTTCTGGAAAATTTATGAATGGAGTATTTTCATTAAACATGCTTCATTATTTTAACAATATCTTGTTCTGTAGTTATCCAAATGGAATAATTTTTAATTTGTAGTAAACTAGAGACATAGGGATACAAATTGTCTGAAGAGATCGATTTTTTAGTTCTGTCTCTAGAATTCTAGATTTTGAATTAAAATTTAGAATAGGATATTGATTTAGTTTATGAACAGTCCGAAACATTTGGAGTATAAATTTTGGATTAATAAACCAAATTGAATGATATTAGTGTCATTAGAAACTTAAACGATAGTACAACAATTTTCTAGAAGAGAGTATTATCAAATTACTTCATTTGCATTGTCTAATTGGTCATGGAAAATAGACCCGAAAGTGTGTTTCAGGAAAAATCTGAATTGACCAAATGAGTTAAGAATTTTGATTTTTATGACTTTATTGAGGTATAAACCTAAGTACAAATTATACTTAGGTGAGTTTTGATAACTGCTTGATTATGTGAAGAGAATAATGAAAAAATACCCGGGATTGTCATTAAGCATGCATTATACATTACACACATACATATTTGTAAAACTAAATGTTATGTGATTGTGCAATTATTAATATATTTGCAACGTGCGTATTACATAATGTTGATGTGCAGGATAAGCATCCACATTCAGACGTTTCCAGATCTTGGAAGCGATTGCTAATCTGAAGTGTACTGTAAGTCGATCTAGATGGTCTCATTCATTATTTGTTATGTTTTAAATTTCAGCTTTGAATTGCTATTGAAATGAAATGTGATTGTTCTAATTTCAGACATTGAATGTCTGAGGAGTTTGATAAATGCATGAATAATAATAGAAGTGGTCCTTGTTTGTTAATTTGACGAAATATGTGATACACAAACTGATTGTTAAATGCCAGACCGAGTTCTGAAGAGAAATGTGAATATGCATATAAATGAAAAAGTGATTATCAACTTTAATGATGAATGTCGGACTAAGGTCCGATGATATCTGTAAAGTAAAATAAAGTAACTGATTGAAAAGATATAAATGTGATGCATTTCATTTCATGAATGTATGAAAGATAAAGGTTGTTATGACTAGAGTAGCCACCGAAAAAGAGCTTAATGCTCAGATGTGAAAAAGAACTTAAAGCTCAAATTATGAAAAAGAGCTTAAGCTCAGAAAGTGTATAAGAGCCAAAGACTCACTATATAAAATAAGCCTAGTATCTCCAACGGATACGGGACAGTTATTAATGAGCCCGATATCCACGATGGATACGGGACAGTTATAAGCACTCGGTCCAACAATAACAAATTGAAAGTGAGTCTCATAAGCATTACATATGCATTTGATGTGTATGTTTTGAATAATCTGACTGATTTTCTGAATGTGAGATATGTTTCGAGCGAATGTGAAATATATGTGACTCAATAGGATTATTAATGAAATGGTGTGAATTATGTGAATTGTATGTGTTATGTGATAAGTGAGCCATTGAGGATGGTCACTCACTGAGTTCGCAAAATTTACCCAAAATTTATAATATTTTTCAGGCTCAGAAGAGTTACCCCGTTAAGCAAACAGGAGTATAGCCACTACATTCAAGTAAGAGGTAGAGGTTGGGATCAGTTCGCGTCTGCATTGTATTTCTTTATTTTTGTACCGAATTGAGTTTTCCGCAATTATTGTATCTTGTATATTTGAATATTTCTGTTGTGTATAACTTTCCAATTGGAGATATTTTGCAAAAGAGATTGACCAAAGTATAATAATAATTGTGATTTCGAGTTTTATGAAATAAAAATATGTGCCCGAATTTGATTAGAAATTTTCGCATACATATGTGTAATAAAAACATTTGTACGAAGGTTTGTCTGATTGACTGTTACTAGCATGTCACTTTTGCGAGATTCGTATTCGGATATCACTTAGGATGTCGGGTACGTGTTTTGCGAGAGTGGGTTGCTACACATTGGGCCTTAATCCGATTTGGGATTTGGAGTTTAGGTTTTAGGGTTTTACTATATATATGGATATATAGTTTGACTAGAAGACAGAAGAATATCATCTTTCTCATCTGCTTAAAAGCACTAAAGGAGATGTCCTTTACTAGAAATAGAGGGAGAGAGAGAGAGGCCTTAGAAAGTGATGCTAGCACATCAGAATGAGTTGTTCAGTCTCATAAGAGTGTGGATATTGGTCGAGGCGCCGCACTTGACGTTCTCTTCCCGACACTACCAATTTCTCTGCTATTTCTGCTGCAAAAAAGTATAACCTAATCTGGATTGGGTTTCATTATTCATATGGATCTTGTTGTTTCAGATTCGCAAAGGTGATAAATGTTATTACTGTTGACAGTTCGAAAATATCAACAACTTTAACTCAAATAAACTTTATAATTGAACATAAGCATAACCATTTAAGAAAATACGGCGTTTGCAAGTTTTGAAGAACAATCCCAATGTAAATGGTAAAAGTAGTGGCAAATTTGAGTGTACAAGGCTCTCTGTTTTGCAAAAGTCGGTAGAAGAATATCAATTATACGTGACTTTCTCTTTGTATTTTACAAAGAGGTTATTTTTGTAATTGAAATCCATGACCTTCTGGTCACAGAGGAATAACCTTATCAGATACTTTTTACCGTCAAATGATAAAAGTAGTAGCTTGCATATATTATTTATATTAGTTTCTTGTCTATTGATGACATTTTTTCGTGGACAAGTCAACGTTGCTTCTGTTTCTGTTTTTTAACCAAAAAATATCTTTTGACGGTGTTTAGTAGAGAGAAGAAAACTACATGATCTTTCAACCAAACAAATCTGCTGGTTATGGAGTGGTGTTATATGATAAAGAGTGAAGGAATTTTTACTGTTATATCCACCAGATTGTCAGTGCTAATCTTTTCCTATTGCAATATAGTAACACTAGTTTGACATAAAAGAGAGAAAGTAGACCTTGCCTCAATCACCGGATTAAAGTGTGACAACAAAATATATAATTAGAAATTGCTCAAGGGCCATAGATTCGTTCTCATAATAGCATCTTTAATATTAAATTACTGAGAAAATCATTATCAACAATAACCTTCTAAATTTTGGAGATAACTATTTCTCCTTTCATTTCATCACTGGTTCTGCTTACTCTTGCTCCATCCCACTTTTTCTTTTCTTCAATTTGTAAAATACTGATTGAAGGGACTGTTTACATGTGCTCCAATTGCAATTAAGAAGAGTTTCTTTTTCATGTTTGTTTATATTATTTCGGGGACGAGAGAGACTCAACTTGGGACTTTCCTTGTGGACCCCTCATTCTTATGAAAAGTCGGTACTCATCGAATGTCATGGGCGAATATAGAGCAGGTTTCTCAGGTGACACCAGCTCTTCAATTGGCTTTATTGGTATGTCAGGCTTCGGATTGTAGAAAAAGGCCAGCGACAACCTCTCCTCCGCCGAGTTCACCATCACTCGATGCTCTACACTCTTGTAAATTGCATTGCTTAGTACCTACCCAAAGTAGTTAGTCCACAAAGAAGTGAGAAAAATGGTTCTAAACAATAATTTGGATTAAAAATCAAGGTAGCTGGATTGAAACGTTGTTTCATTCAACGGTTACACATATCAATATTACATCATCTAGTTTACCCATCACCTGAATTGTAATGGGGTTTGGAAAGAAGACCAGAAACACATGAAGATAACTAAAGTTTACATGTTTAAAGTGACGGTTGACAAGTCAAAAGCACACTACGAACACTCGGTCTGTTCTGACGTATATTCAGCATGTTCAAAACGTGTCGTTAACTATTAAATTATTAAATACGGGGCAAATAATTTACGAAGACCAACAGCGACGTGACGAGACAAACAGCACGTGTTTAAATGGAAGGTCCTCCATTTGGGTAAGAATCAAAATACTTATCCCACAACGAATGCCAACTTTTCGTATTTGAATATTATGGCCTAGCACGACTAAAAACAGTGCACTTTCACCCGATCAACGCAGGAAACATTAAAAAGCTAAAGTTTATCAGGAAATTGACTTCAACTCATTATTTACTATATTATAGTCGCAACAATAAAAGCCCTTGATGCTAAAATAGAAAAGGATAAGGGTTGTCTACTGGCGACTTGGTTCCAAGTTCATAACTGAAATTTGGACTTCCATTTTCCCCGCCCCAAACAAATTGGCTAAAATGGTTATCTTCCTTGATGACTTTTCAACATAAAATATGCCCTTACTAGTTATAACCCATCAGAAAATGTCCCCTCCATGTGCATACCTTGAGATTCATATACCTCCAACAGACATATTTCCCATTCATAGACTAGCCCCGAGACAGAGAGAACGAGTTACCTGGATTTGATCTCCAATATTGACGATAAAAGCATGTGTAGCTGGTTTCACGGTGATCCAGTTATCACCTTTACGAACTTGAAGACCCTTCACGTGATCGTCTGGCAAGAGAACGGTCAAGCCACCAGGATCGGAATGTGACGAAAGACCAAGCGTCAGGTCAGGTTGTGGGCACTTGGGATAAAAATTCACTCTTAGACATGACCCGATACTCTCACCCCCAAAACCATTCTGAAGCCGGTCCTCTGGTAATCCAAGGTTTATTGATAAAACCTTCATCAATCTCCCACATAGCTCCACGACTTGCTTCCCATATTCATCAGTCACTATCCTACAGATCAATCATAAATGAGCACCAAACTAATGTAGTAAAATTTTTCGTGTGAAGAAAGAGGCATAAGATTAATGTTTGGTCAATTAGGTGATTTCAAACATTCGGTTGATGAGCAACTACAAAAGGATAGCTGTAAGTGGCCGGCAAAAGGCTTTGCACTTAGGATATCAATAGTAGGTACGATGATATCTACAAAACATTATGTCATCAATCAGACCTTTTGAATTAATAAAGCATTCGAACCTTAAACAAAAGGCAACCCTTTTTAGAAAACAATGCAAAGAAATGAAAGCTGACAATTCGAACCTTAAACAAAAGGCAACCCTTTTTAGAAATGAAAGCTGACAAAGAAGTTAATCAAAATAATTACCTGCAATCAGCCGGAAGAGCAGGCCATTTGTTATAGTCCTTCAGTGAACAAGGAAGATAGTGAAGGTAGTAGTAATCACTCCAGTCAAGAATGGCACCTTTTTCCACACCTAACCTACTACCATACCCCTCGTAGGTCTTCGGCGAGTTTGCATACGACTGCTTAGCCTCCATTGGCAAATGAAAGAATTCACGCCACACCTCACGAGCACGATCCATGAGTTGCGGGCTAACTCCATGGTTAAGAACTTGGAAGAAACCCCATTCTTTACAAGCCACAGAAACTTGGCGGATTGTATTGTCACGAAGTTTCTCATCGTCCCCGAATAATCCTCCAATATCAATAATAGGTATGTTATGCTCAACCAAGCCAGAATTCGTCGAAGGCCTTTCGAGAGGCCGCTTCACATATCGGTCTGGAATTACAGATAGACCACTATCGGACAAGGATTGCACACGAACTATTGGCTCGGGCCATTCTTGGAGTTTGTTCATGTTGGTAACTTTGTTTGGTCTCCAAAGCTGTTGCTATATCGTTGGAACTTGGAAGTAACATGAAATATTAGAACAAAACAAATCCAAAATAATGAAAAGAAGTCCTTAGCTTTCTTCCAGAGAGAGCGACAAAGAGAGTGTAAGGGGTTGAGTAGCGATAGCTAAAAGGGTGAGAGAGGGAGTGTAACAGAGAGAAAATGACGAGAATGGGTACGTAAAAGCAATTGGGATTTGGCTAAATAATGCGATGGTGGAGGGTGACTCTTGCTAGTGCTAACCTAAATATGTGTGCTGAGTCCCATACTATGTGGTCATGGCGATTTTGTTGGACCAAATTCTCTCTTACATAACTTAGTTTCTAAATTATTTTATTAAATCTCATCCTTGTCCATATGTTTAATAGGCTCCACATAATACGTAGAAAAAATTAATCAGAAGACGATTGGAGCACCGTTTATGGTCATTTTGTGGGCGTAGTTGCGTGGTTGACAATTCTTCCACTGCCGAAAATTAAGGGGATGTTTGGTTGATGAGTTTGAGAAGAGTTAACAGGTAAGAAATAAAAAGTGAGGGATTGGTTTTTAATTATTATTATAGGGACAATAGTTTGATATTTTACTTTTAAAGAATCCTCCTTAATTATCTTCCATTTACTAGAGGAATGAAACTTATTCTTTAGCAGTGATTCTTTTTTTAAAATTTTTTAAAATACTAATTAATTAAATACAATATAATTAATTAATTAATTAATGAAAATATAAATAAATACAATATAATTAATTAAAATATTATATTATTAACTAATTATATTATAATTAATTAAAATATTGTATAAAATATAATAAAATTTTATTTTTTAATATTTTTTACAAACCAATTATATCAATAATAATAATAATCATTCTTTTCAATTAAGCAAATTATCGTAATTATAACCATAATATCATTCTTAATCGTATTACCGTTTACATGTGCATTATCTTCTCTTAAAATGAACTATCAGTTTAGTACCGCAGAAACTAAAAGTGTAGACATGTCAAGTCAGCAATCAGTATTATACACCTATCGTACATCGATTGTATTTATTCCCATTTGGGCACCTGGACAAATGTTATTTTGGCGCATGATCACCACACAATTCCATATTTGCCTCACAGACACTATATCGTTCCAATATGCAGCCGGCCCGGGGGGGGGGGGGGGGGGGGGGGGGGGGGGGGGGGGGGGGGGGGGGGGGGGGGGGGGGG
>JANZLH020000078.1:4519647-4530942 GCA_026770325.2 Erythroxylum fimbriatum
CCGAGGTTGCATCCTGTATTGCAATCCTTGGTACAAATTTTATTTGACCGGTTTCCGAGGATCAATTTCTTAATTGAGCGATAAGCCGCGCATCACTCTGCTAAATGAAACTCATATATACGCTAAAAAGCTTTAGGAGGTGAAATCCACCGACCTTCCTGGAAATTACTGATTTCATCAATATCAACAGTGGTCTCTTGATCAACAATACTAAAATTAACAAGATCATGGCCCTTGAAGACATACTTATACAAGTACTTAATAAGCTTAATAGTATAACATATTTCAACATTTATATGGCAATCAATGAGAAGAAAAAGGTATGAACTATAAGGAACCACCCACCTATTATCTACCTCATACCTATAAATCTTTACTTTTCGTCCATCATCTCTCCTTCTATAACATGCATAACTGTCCTCACCCATGGATAGTAAAAGCAGTAAAATTTGTAGGATAATGGTTCTTACACACACCATTTCTCATGCAAGGGTTGTCTTTATTCATATGACCACAAGGACCGTGGATCATGTGTTTAATGATAAGAGAATATAAACACGAATTTTGAACAGGGTTTGGTATTTTAGCAAATATTAGCATGAGGGAAACCATGCTTTTGGAACTCAATAACATAAACATATGCAGTAGCCTCTCCAAAATCTATTTCTTAATTAGTTCATTTTTAAGGATCTCAAATTTATCTCTAAAAACTCTAGCCAATAAATTAGGCCTATCTTGTGGCTTTTCATGAAACTCAAGGTTATCTTGAATCGCCTTCCATATTGGGTTATAAGTCATGGTGAGGAAAATTTCAAGTTTACCATACTTTTGTATTAGAGCCATTGCATTAAGTAACAACACTTCGTATCCCTTGGACCACCAATAAACGAAGTCGGAAGCACAACTCGATGGCCAATTCGATAACCTTCAATCTAACCAATGGTAATATTGTCCAAAACACCCTGCAATATCTTTGTCCTTATCTCATTTTGTCTCTTTCTATGGAAATCAAGTCTAGCTGTTTCAATCTTTATATAAGCACCCATAACAAATTGCTAAAGTAGCCTTAAGCTATGGAGCAACATTGACTCATCATGTTCTCTTATTTGAAGCCTACAACAATAATACTCTCTAACATAAACAGTCCCTTCTTCATAGTATTCTTGACCAGTAACTAAAAATTATACAAACAAATCAAATAAATAAAAGCATTAGGTTAGACAACACTATAAAAATGAAACAGGATAAGAAAAACTTGTCTCCATATTGAACAAGTTAGATGGATCAGTAAAAGAACTGAAATTAATGTCGCATTCCTCATTTGGAGCATTGTTTCTCATTCTCTTTGAAAACAACCACTTAACTTCACATTGTCGTCTAGATTCACCATGAGGAAATAAAAGGCGAGGGCATTAACGTTAAGCGCTCTTTCTAGCTAAGGAGGGATTCTTTAACCCAAAAGGCTAGCCCCCGCTTCCTGGAGAATCAGGTTAAGGGGAAGGAAGGGCGTCGTTAGTCTATCTGGATAAAGAAATGAATACTGAAGGGGATCATAACAGGCCTAGTAAGATTGGATTCTATAACTTGTTCCTGAATGACTATAGACTTAGATGTGTGAAGACTTATCAGCCCTTTCATCATCCATCTCAATCCATATAGCAGCTATTTGTGATGCAGTAGGAAGCTTGTATACAGTTTGATCAAGGATAAGATAACACCTCAAGACTATTGTATGATTGTCAAATGACGAAATGTCCTTAAGACTCCTGAGGAACTTAACGTAAGGATTATGTTGTAGGATTGTCATAATCAATTTTAATGTATCCTTAAGAAGCTTATCACAACTCTTTGTCCTTCTTCTAAGTTCCTCATCAGTATAAAAAAAATAAAGTTAGATACTAGACACTCTATTAGTTGTTGAGATTAAACTGTTAAGGAAATGATAAACTTGACCTTAAACAAGAAATGTATAAACACCTTTCTTATTTTTTGTTAATTCTCGATCATACCTAGCTCCATATGAAGTAAAAGTCACATTATTATTGTATGTATGAACATTCTTCCTGAAATGCTCAAACTCTTCATCACCATTAATAAATAATCGTTTTAGAGCATATGGCATTTGAGGAGCCACAATGGAAATCTCTCCTAATGAACAACAAAATGATGGGGGCTCTAAATAAAATCTTTTAGCACCACAATGCTCACAGTTGGGAACAAAAGGAAGTTGTAGAGGTTAAGCATGACAATTCTTTAGGTACGCTAATTTTGAATGAGAATGATGATGGTTTATCCCTAAAAAGATTTATAAAAAGGAGCAATAATGATACAAAACTACAAAGAATATAGCTAAGAAGATTTATACCTTAATCCTCGACAAGTTCCATTAAGGTCGATATAACAGAAGAGGAAGATATATTCAGACAATCCAAATTATGATGCATATTATTAGACACTTCAACTGCTGATTCTCTACTGACAACTTCCCCAAGTTGCAAGAGAGGAATGATTTGCACTGACATGATCCTTGCAAAAATTAGTAGATGGATTTTGTACTAGTTGACGACTAGAAGGATGAAGAAACAATTGATCATCTATAGTAATGCTATCAATGGTAGAATAAACAGGTTGATCACTAACTGGTTGACATCGACGTTCTCCTATAGACAACTCAGGTCGATCAAAATTATCTGTCATCTTAGACAAATCAGTTTTGACCTCTTATTTCTACGACCAAAAAAAAAGATAGAGTAGCATTACTCTTCTTTGCAGCATAAGCTTCTTGGCACCGTTGTAGAAAGTCACGTATTTTATTTTCTGGCATTTCAACATACCTTTTGTGCCTCTTGGCATTTCTATCCATCTTTATTTCTTCTTCATTTTCTGCAAGATCTATAGAAGGTCACGTTTTTCATTTTCTAGCATTTCAGCATACGTTTTGTGCCTCTTGGCATTTCTATCCATCTTTGAAAGTAGATAAACTTAGGACGAAGTGAAAAACAACCAACAGTTATACACATTAAAAAGATCCTGTAGAAAATGAAGAAAAAATAAAGCCATAAATTAATGTAATAAGATAAAATTATCAACATGTTATTGTTGTTCTTCATTGTATAATTATATAATATTTTTTTATATGTGTACAATTTAATTCTATATTAAATAATTATATTTTGCAAATAAATTTAAGTAGTTAATGATACTTAAGGTTAAAATAATTTTATACTATGTTGGAAAGTTTTAATATATAATGTAAATTTACTCAAATTAGTTATTGGAATGAATATAAATTTTCAGTTTAAAAGAAACTAATAATTTTGAAACAAAAATATCATATATACAACGCTTTTGATAAGTTGATATTACTTTAATTTATCAAAGTCTCTCATGATACAATTTAAGAAGTCATTGAAAGTAACTGTTTATAATTAATTTTTGACAATAATATAATTAAATTATTAAATAATTATCAAATTATAAATATGATATAAAATCACAAAATAATTTAAAATTTTAACTTTTTAAATAAAAATAAAAAAATCACTTTTTATAAGTAGATATTAATTTCTTAACTTTTATATGACGTTTTAATTGTTATAGAAAAGCTTCATTTGACGTCTAAACTTAAAATCATTTTAAAAATAAATATATTTTGAGAATTGTTTGTAATAGCTTTATTATAAAATCATATATTTACTAAAAATGGCTAATTTTGTGTATATTTAAAAGACATTATATGTTAATTTAATTTTTGAAAATATTTTAATTTTAATAAAATAATAGATGATTTCATAATGTATCACGCAACAGTCTAAATTTAAAAAAAAATTGCACGATAACTTTTTAAGATTCTTAAAAATAAATATATGTGTATATAATATTGTCTATATATATTTTAGGCTCGAAAAAATGTATTATTATCGTATTGAATGAATAAAAACAAATATGTTTATTTTGAAATTGAATATAGATTAGTATTTTAAAAATAATTTTATATATTTAGTATTTAGTCATTGTAGTAAAATTAATAAATACTTGTATATTCAAAGTTTACGATTAATTCAAAAATGTTATTAGAATAATTTTAAAGATTTTGTCCTATAGATAATGTGATTGTGTGATTCAAGTCGTATGTTTGAGGCTAAAATATGGGTCTCTGATGACATGAAGAACTAATGCAAAAGTTTGCGTTTTTCAAATTTTAATAACTTGAAATTGATGTTGAATGAACACAGGGCAGGTTCCACACTAATTGAAAATTTTAAAATCTAATAAACTATTACAGTATTAACATTATCTAGAAATTATTAATTAAAAAATTAAGAATCATTTCCTTGAGAACTTCTCACTTGTTTATATATTATATAAATTATAGAGATCTAGCAGATATGAAGTCTTATTTAAGTTACCTCCTCTATTCTATTCTTAGCTTCTGCCCAATAACTTTGGTATTGATAAGTTTCCTCTATCATATTTTCCCGTGTGAATTGACAAAATAATATTAATAGTAGTAACATTAGCTAGAAATTTTGATATATTAGAAAGTAGTGTAGATACCACCCAAATATATGAGAAGAAAATAGCTTATCTAGTGAAAAAATTAAAAAAATTCATATGCATGCGTTAAACTTTTTTTTTTTGAGAAAGTAACATGTATATTAATTGAAAGGAGGGTTCGTACAAGAAGAGAATTATATACTGAGTAGAACAAAAAGTCACAGGCGGCACTTAAAACGCATGGGTTGAACGTGCTTAAAGACATTTGGAAGAATTGTAGAAAAAAAAATAACATACCAAAACTTCATCTCAAAGTATTGAAGCTCCAAACAAATAGAGTAAAACTCGACATAATATTTTATCAAAGAAAAGTGAAACATAACTCAATAGTACACAGAAAATGCAAGGCCGGACAATAGCACCTAAAAAATAAACCAATTTGAAAAATGACATAAACCAAGTGAAAGTCAGAAACCGCCAACACAGAAAAATATATTTGCGTTTTCTCCATTATTTATTTATTTATATCTTACATTCCAAAGGATTTTATCCCCTAATTCTTCAATTTTAAGATTTGTTAAGGATATGATTGTTCTAATATTCATTATGAGGGAAGTTGAAGCTATACTTAAAAGTCCAGATAAAAAAATTTACATTTACTATTGTAGAGTGATGTGTTAAGAAAAAAATGCAAAACAGGTTGCTCATATCTTTTACACAACATAATGAGAATGAATGAAGATGGATAAATTACTAAATTGATAAAAAATGGAATTACTTTGTAGATATATTACGAAGCAAAAGCCAATAACTTACAAATGCTAGACGAATGAAGCTCAAAACTCTTGTTTACAAAAACATGGAGGATTTGATGAATTCAATATATGGGTCTGGTTGGGTCGGCTATTCTAGGCCCAAGCCCAGGACCACATATCCACGGCTCACTTGTAAGTGGCGACCTCTCACTTACGTACAATAACCTAAACCTAGCAGGAACCTCCTATATAAGGTACAATTTCACCTTGATTCAGGTACGAGATAGAAAACCCTACTTCTCTCTGTTTTCATCGACCGAAATCTATACAAAAATATTGACTTGAGCGTCGGAGGGGCTCACCGGGGACCAACCCCCGGAGTGCTTTTTATTGTTTTGCAGGTATACAGCAGCTCGGAATTCCCGTAATTATGGAACAGAACATGGATGCTCCAGATCAGCAAAATCCGGCTGAACCATATTGTATTAAGCAATATTTCCATAAAATTTGCAATAATTTTAGAATAAAAATAATTTCTAATTGTGCACTTATTTTTCATTGTTTTTTTAATGTGTTTGAGTTGGTTGTGTGTTATATAAAAATTTAATTTTGTTAATTTTATTAAATCAAAAGGAAAGTTAGACTTTGATACGAATACAAAATAGACTTGGCTTAATTTTTTCTCTAATAATATGTAAATGAACTTATTTATGGTTGATGAGGTTTTTCAATTACAAAATTTATTAGAGTTGAATAATTTGAAAATATTAAAATTTTTCTTTCATATGTTTTAATTTGAAAATTAAATAGAAGAAATAGTGATAATAATAAAATCAGGTAAAATAAGAGTGTCATTAACTTAGAAGCGCTATTGGTAGATGAAAAAAAGATTCAACTATTGCTAATTTTACTTTTAAGGAAAATATTTATTATTTATTTGAAGTCATTTTTTATTTAAAATTATAAAATTTAAAAATGATGAATTTAAGTTAATCATAAAAGAAGGCTTTTCGGCCTTTTCTTTTAAATAAAATTTAATTAATTAATTCTATTATAAAATTGAGTAATTGAGTTTAAGAATAATTTTAATAAATTTAAATATTATGATACCTTAAAATAAATAATTATTTTTAAATCTTATTTGAAATTCATAAGTAAGAAGAATTAATATATGATAATTACAATAATTTTAAAGTAAAGTCATAAATGTACCTATATACAATTATGTATCCGTTACAAGTATTTTTTATCTATTTTTAATTTGGTATTTCAATATCCTAAGAATAAAGTTTAAAAGGAAAAGCGCAGGAAAGTTAGTAAAGGGTATTCTTAATTTAAGTGAGGTCGCAGGTTCGAATCGTTGTCATATATGCAATAATATAAAACTTGGGATCCGAAGTGATTAGTCTGAACTTGGATATCTTAAAGTTGTTTTCTCAAAAACTTTCCTTGATCACCTCGTAAAAAAAAAAAAGCAAATGATCGAGAACCCCTTACAGAAATCTAAAAATTTATGATTATGTTTTAAATAAATAAAATTTTCCTATCCGGACTCTACCCGGTCCACAGAAAACTAAAGCCCAAAGAAACCTATTTGGATAAATCACTAAAACCCTAAACCAAAGCCTCCCTTCTTCTTCTGCTTCTTCTTCTTCTTTTTCTTCTCTACACGATCTTTGCCCGTTTCTTGTCTCTGTTTATTTTTTTAATCTCCATCGATAATGATGGGTAAGCAACTCCAAGAAGAGTCAAGGAACGGTCACGTGCTTCATAGTGATAGCGAGAAGAAGAAGAAGAAGAAGAAGGGAGACAAAAAGAACAAGCAAAATGAACTAGAGTTCGAATTGCAAAAGGAGCCGAACCTAAAGAGGAAACTTGACGAGACCCAACTCAAAGAATGTTTAAAAAAGGATAAGAAGAAGAAGGAAAAGCACGAAGAAGAGGAAGATAACGAAGATTATGAACGGGAAGTGAGTCTAAAGGAAGAAAATAACAAGAAGAAGAAGATGATGAAGAGAAAGGATAGGGAAAAGGGAGAGACTGGAAGAGAAAGTGAAACACTTAATTTGGAGGAGGAATTAGAGCAAGTTGTCAATGAAAGTGTGGCGCTTCAGAAGGATAAAATAATGGTTACTGGAAAGGACTGGAAGGAGGCAAAGTATGCCCCATTGAAGTCTTTTGCTGAGTTGAAGCTGCCAGATGACGTTTTGAAATGTTGCAAGGATTTCAAGAACCCTTCAGCAATTCAGGCCTATTCGTGGCCTTTTTTGTTGGATGGCCGTGATTTTATTGGGATTGCAAAGACTGGTTCCGGTATATTATAGATATGCATACATGTGTTTGAAGTTCCTAATTTTTTTTTGTTTTATTCACATACCTGAGTATGTAAAAAAAAAATTCTACTAGGTAAGACTTTATCTTATGGGATACCGGCAATAATGCATGTCCTGAACAAACGGAAAGCTAAATCAACGAAGATGGGCAATCCTCTTTGCCTTGTGCTTGCCCCTACAAGGGAATTGGCTGATCAAGTATGTGTTTGGTTCCAAAAGTTTACCTTCTCGATGCATTTGTTTTGCTCGCATCATGTGCGTGTAGAAAATTTGCACACTGTGACCCTGAATGGAAAGAAGTATGCAGGATAAAAGTGAAAGCTGCAAAACTGTTATTTAAGTTGGATAATTTCTATCCAAAATGATCTTGTGTCTTGTTTTCCTGTATACATGTTCATTGACTGGTTCTGATGAAAGTTGTAGCAGAAAATAATAAATGATTGAATGTTTTCTTGGTGCGAAAATGGTAAAGAAATCTAATTAAGGTTAACATTGCAGCACACTGACTGTAGGAACTTACCATCTATTCGTTGTAGATTGAATATAATTGGAGGGGCAGTTTTCCTTCACTTGATGCATAGAGCATTTGCCTGTTTTGGATTTGAGACACATATTATTGAAATCTACCATTGATTTGATTACAGTGACAATCATTGTCTTTAACATCTTTCTTTTTCCTTGCTTTGTTCAGCAACATACATCATGAAAATTATATTCTTGTATATTTTTCTTTATGTATACAGCTGTTTGAAGCTTATTTGCTGAACAACTTGACAATTATTACTCTTCTTTGGTGGCAGATATGGGATGTTTTGCGGGATGCTGGCCAACCTTGTGATGTGAAATCAGTTTGCTTATATGGAGGAACTGCTAAAGGACCTCAAATTTCTTCTCTGAAGTCTGGTGTTGTACGATTTTCCTTTCGTATTTCCTACTCTTTTCTTTTAGGAATATATTCTCTTATTTCTGTCAGTGGGTTGCTTTGCAGTCTGCATTTTACTTAAATCATAAGATCTAATATAGAACTGTTAAGGATGTGGGTAAGGATGACCAATATTATTGCATAAGGCATTTCAAAGGCATGAACTTTTTATCTACGAAATATTAATTAGAGCTGACATTTGAAATGTTAGAGAAATATCACATTACATTTATTAGAAATCCTTAAACTGAGTTTGACATTTTTGGCATTGCTTATTAAACTGGAAATTAGCTCTCATCAATTCAATATTTTGAAATTCATCCATCCTGCTTTGACTATTGTTTGCCAATTAAATAAATAAGCGCTAGCATTGAATGTTGCTTGGCGTAGAATCATTTCATACTTTGATTTCCAATCACTGTCTTCATATGACTAATAAGTGCAAAATATGTGTTTCTTATTGTTTCTTTGACAAGCCTTGTGCTACTAGGAGTAAAAGTGATGCTATTGTGTAACAAATGTTAAACAAGAAATTTTCAACATTAAGATTGTATTAACTTGGTCCTTTAGTCCGTTTTTTTGTCATTATCTTCTACTTCTTTTACTAGTGCATATTTAGGCACAAAAAATTTGTGTTCTACTTGTTTTCACTGGAAAGTTGTACTCTCAGGATATTGTCATTGGAACCCCCGGTCGCTTGAAGGATCTGATTGAAATGAATGTATGTCGTCTTAAGGATGTCTCCTTTGTGGTGAGTAAACAGTTTCTATCAAGTCCTTCTTGATAAGTCTCCATGTTATCATTAATGTCAATCATTGGGTTTTCTTGTCCCTCAAACGCTTGAACTTGACAAATTTCTACAAGGACATGCTTGGTGTGAATCCTATGGTAGCATCCAATCCTATCAATATAATATAATTGAATTGATAATCAGTGGGTTTTCCTGTTTCTTAAATTCTTGAACTGGACAAATTTCTACAAGGACATGCTTGGTGTGAATCCTGTGGTAGCATCCAATCCTGTCAATATAATATAATTGAATTGATTTGTCAATTCTAGCTTTATATTTGGTAGATACAAGACAGCAAAAGAATTAAGCTGAATTGTTTGATTTGTTATTAGCTTTTGTTGGTAGTAATATTCAATTGATTCTAGTAATATAGTAAAACCTCCTTATATCCTGCTATGTTGTTCGTTTCAAATATACAAGCATTTGAAAACAACTAGTAATGGATGGAACTAATATATGATGCACAGCAGAAATGAATTGAACTAATATTAGGTTGCTATGCTTATGCACATATGCTGTGGATGTGTTAGTTAAGAGGTCTTGGTTCCATTTTCACCATTACTTGTATGAGTTATATTACATAGAAGCTTGCAGATTTTCTTTTTGTGTTTTCTTGTTCCTAACGAATGACTTATTACAAGATTCATTTTTTTTTAATTGATTATTATCATGAAATACCCCATGGAGCTGTCAAAATATTCAGATGTTTTAATTTCACACTCTCTTTCCCATGTTGGAGACTGTTATCTCTGGATACTTTCTCCCTCGTCAAGATTCAAGCTGTGGCAGGAATAATTAGCATAATTGCCTTAATGCAGTTCCAATTGTCTATGAATTTACTCTTTCTGTAGCTCAAAGCAAATGCTATGTAATGTCTGATAAAGTAGTTAGTTTTGCCCTTGTTGTCTAAAATGTGTGATGAATGATTTCTGTAATCTCTTTAGGTTCTTGATGAAGCAGATAGGATGCTTGACATGGGATTTAGACAAGAAGTTCGCTCTATATTGAGCAACACATGCTCTGGTATGCGGTATTACTATTATTCCTCCTTTATTAATATGTTTTCTTACTTTTAGCCTTTTAAAGTACGATTTGGTTTTGCAGTATTGATATTTGATATGTATATTCTCATGCTTAGTCTCCAATAAGAACTGGTTTTTGTTAGATGTTGGGGATCACTTTCTGTATGAGCTTTAAATTTGTTTTATCTATTTTTCTTTTCTGAAGAATGTGTACTTGGTTTTTATTGAGTCTCTGTGAGAATGTTTTTAATGCTTGTTTGTACTACCTTTTCCGATGTCACTTCGTTCAGAGCGTTATTGACTTTCTCCTAGTGCATTTGGGTCCTGTCATTTGAATTTAATTACTGTTATTGCATCCTGCTAATTAATTAAATGTAGTATTTTGATATAAATTTCACTTTGTTGAATGTGTGCAGATCGCCAAATGCTTATGTTCAGTGCTACGTGGCCACTCGATGTTCATAATTTGGCTGAGGAGTACATGGAGCCCAACCCTGTTAAGGTGGGATCTTCATGTTTGTTTGCCTTCTGTAATGTTGCTTTTCTTTGCTTTTAAAAACTGATGGCCTTTGTTGCAGGTGATTGTAGGTTCTGAGGATACTGCTGCTAACCATGATGTGATGCAGATTGTTGAGGTTCTACTCCACACTCTTCAGCATTGCACTATTTTGTCCTTCATATGAGCAGAAGTATGATTTTCAGCCATTTCATTTTAATATAGGTCTTGGAGGACCATTTGCGGGATGCTCGTTTGAATGCATTACTGGAAAAGTATCACAAATCCCAAAGGTAATGAGTGCTTGCTTTGCTGTTGCTTCCGGTGGCCTTTACTTATAGGCTGTTTGGTACACAGTGAATTGAATTCATGTATGAATTGAATTCATGTATGAATTGAATTCAATTACATTAATGAAATTAGAATTGAATTCAATTTACACTGTTTGGAACAAATCCAGTAATATTAGAATTGAATTCA
>JANZLH020000078.1:4531042-4543065 GCA_026770325.2 Erythroxylum fimbriatum
TTGATTGATTGCATGTCGTACATGTTTATCACTTGTCATTGGTTCTTAATTCTTAATGCTATTATTCAATTTACCTACAATCGTATCTAGGTTATTGTTTAATAAGATTGCTAGAATACATGTTTGTAGTCATTACACTTAAGAGAGATTTTTCCCCAATGAATGTTTATTAATAATTGCAATTTTATGTTGAGGATTCCTAATAGCATGATAACATCGGTGACCCGAAACCAAGGTAATTTTCTATTTAATTTTTAGATTTAATTACTGCTTTCGATTGTGATTTTTCTCATAATTTTTGTATTTTGCCGTGACCAAACCCCCCTTTTTGTTATTTTGTTTTAGTTAAAACTCACTAATCTTTACCGCTAAAGATTCCTCGTGGGAATGATATCCGCTTACCGCTACTACATTAATTTTTTTTCATGGAAGTGATTTCTTTTATATTTGAGTGCAGGCGACAGCATCACCAAAAACCTTTTTTTAATTTTATTAAAATTTTTAATTTTTATTAAATTATTAATATTAATAGCTTAAAATTTATTGATATGGATATGCCTAATATTCATTTTTAACTAGGTTTTTTTTTAAATAATGTTTGCCACTTCCTCCTTTATGTTTCTAAAAAATAATAATAAATTTAGGGTCGTTTGATTTCACTTCTACTTTTCTAAGCTGATTTCTAGGTTTTTTATTTTTAATTAAAAAACAAAATCCTATTTAGTTGAGATTTCTATTATAAAAATTGAAAACAAAACTATTTTTATTTTATTATCTTGTTTATATTTTTTAATTATACACTTATATCAATTATTTTTAATATAATATATATTTGTAATTTTACAAGTATCTCTTAGGAATTTTGGGTATTAAATTATTGATTTATAAATGATTTACTTAAAACACATCTGTTATCATTGAAAATAAAATAAAAGCGACCTATAATTTTATTACCACATTCGTTTATTAATAGAAAATGGAAAATTTTATTTTAGCAATGTGATTTTTGCTATCATATGATAAAGTTACATGACATACATCAATTGGGTTAATTGAAAAGGGACTACATCCTTTGTTAAAGACGGAAGATGTTCACCGAGAATCTTATGATATACTGTGCATGTTACATTATGGAAGGAAAATACAACAATCCTAGAAAAAGAAATCAGAACTATAGAAATGGATGATCATTATCTTATTGGTTGTCACACTTCCATCTTGAGGTTAGCACATAGCTTAGATAGTGGCACCAGTTGCAGTGCAGTGCTTATTTCGTTCTTACCTCTGTACAACATCACCAATTCTAAAGTCAAACTGCATTATGCATTAACAAAGGAGACATCGAGTTTCTTCAAACGAAAACATAAAACATGGGATATTATAAAGGGAACGTTAAATCTTACCCAATAATAATAAGAATCATAACAATCACCTAGTAATAAAAAAAAATCAGAGACGCAGAAACCAGAAACACAAAAATACAGAAACGTAAAAGAAAAAAACAGAAACACGGAAAAAATGCAGGAAAATAGTAAATAAAAAATGTAGAAAAACGATAAACCAAGAACACTATAAACATAGAATAATCAGACATTGACAGAAAATAAGAAACCAAGACAACAAAAAACCAAAAAAAAACCTGAAAAAACAATATAATCAGAAAATAATCAAATCAGTTTTGAAATTTCACCCGGTGAAAAACCCAAGTTTAATTTTGCTTTCTACCGAAAAAAAAAGAGAAAGTAAGCAAAATTTTTGTTTTTGGAGAAGAATAACAAACCTAGAAAGAATATCTTACTTTATGAGGCCAAAATTCACAAGAACAAGAGCAGGAGAAAGAAAAGAGATAAGTTAAGTACGTAAGAGATAAGTTAAGTACAGGCTGTTTGGAACAAATCCAGTAATATTATAATTGAATTCAATTACACTGTTTAAAACAAATCCAATAAGATTATAATTGAATTCAATTATTTCATATGACACATTTACCTCTGACTAAAAAATAATATTATCCAAAATAAAAGTCATTTTAGATAGATTTTAATTATTCAACCCTATCACAACCTTTTCCTTTTTAATAACAACAACAACAACAACAATAATAATAATAATAATAAATATAATAATGATGATGATGATGATGATTATTATGATGATGATGATGATGATTATTACTATTATTATTATTATTATTCAGGAAAAAATAACCATGCTAATATAAATAAATTATATAAACTTATATTTTGTTTAATAGTTTTATATAAATAAATTATATAAACTTGAAAATAAATTATTTTAATTAATTACATTTATATTATATAAACTTATAAGTAAATAAATTATATAATTTCATTTTGAAATTATAGTTTTATTATTATTATGTAAATAAATTATTCTTTATGTGTTATAATTTTGAAATTATATATGGGTTATTATAATTATAATTATAATTATAATTATAATAATTGTTATTGTTATTAAAGAAAAGGAAAGGGTTGGAGATGAGGAGAAGAGACGCGGAAGCTTTTGAAGCAGAATCCAGCAACTTGTGGATTTCAATTCACGCGAATAATCACGCGAATTGAAATAACAAAGAGAGGAGGGCTTCAACTCATGCAGGGATTGAATTCTTAGATTTCTTATTGTACCAAACAGCTGAATTGAATTCAATCCCACGATTGAATTCAATTCAGGGCTTTCCAAACACCCTGTTACTTTGTTACTTTTTTCACTGGTTTTTGTTCTCAAAATAAAATTATCAAGTTAGTAGGCATCTTTTGATGATGAAACGGTGATGGCATATTCTTCCTTAAAACATTTTTCTCTATTTTAGCAATATTCATGTTATAATTTCCAGAGCCAATTTATCATTAGTAGCTCTCATGTATATTCAATTAGTTTTTCTCTTAAAACTCCAAATACAGTCACTCTAAACAATACCTCAGGAGTCAGGATACACATACAGAATCTAACTTGTTTTTGTTATTTCAAAATAGCAATCATGTTCCTTTTACATAGCTTATGAATGAAAAACCCAGAAAACAGATTTGAGATACATCTCAAATTTTTGACAAACAAGAGAAACTAGTAAGTGAACTTCTTGGTAATTTATTCAAGTAAATTTGATAGGAAAGAAAGGAAATTTTGTTTAATGACTTTTAAGGAGTAATTAATTTAGAAGAAAGATATCCAAGTCAATTGTTTTTAAAATGAGAAGTGTATTTGAATGGATTATTGAAGTACTTAGCCTTGCCTTATGAATATGTTGTGTTTGTCTGTGGTACTACGCAAGGTTTTGGTTTCTTTCTAATTTTTGGCAATTCTCAATTATTCTTCAACGAACTCATTTCTGATTATATACTTACCATCAGGAACCGAGTTTTAGTTTTTGGCTTGTACCAGAAAGAAGTTTATCGTCTTGAAGGGATGCTCAAAGCAAGGTATACTAAAGCATATATATTTTGTGCTTCTTTGTTTTCACGTTTTTAACATTTTTATTGGTATATAGTGGTTGGAAGGTTGTTTCAATCCATGGAGATAAAGCTCAAAATAAGCGAACAGAGGCCCTCACATTATTCAAGAAGGGTACCTGTCCTTTGATGGTATGTTACAAGTTCAGCAGGCACTTAATTGTGGCGCCATCATGATTTGTTTCCTTCACACATAAAAGTAACAAACATTAGTTATCATGTCTTGTGGGTCATTTTCATTTTACTGAACAAAATGGATAGTTTTATCATGAAGTATTTCCTTGCTACCATCAATTTTCGTGTGACCTTGCTGAGAGTTTATGCTGCAAGGTTATTTTTATAATATGTTGATCATTAATAGTAGGTGATAGCCATTAGTCGTATATATACACTAATGAATGAGCTGTGGTGGCTGGTGTTTCTTTTGAAGATATTTTGGAACTTTAGAAATTTGTTTCTTGACTGATGGCATAATATGCAGGTGGCTACTGATGTGGCCGCTCGAGGATTAGACATTCCAGATGTTGAAGTAGTAATCAACTATAGTTTTCCACTCACTACAGAGGATTATGTTCACAGAATTGGGAGGACAGGGCGTGCTGGTAAGAAAGGTGTTGCCCATACATTTTTTACACATCACAACAAGGTAAATACTCAGAAACCTTACTTGATAAAACAAAAATATCACGCATTCACACTGTTTCTGACTTCTCTCCTTCTGTTGCAGGGACTAGCTGGAGAGTTGGTGAATGTTTTACGTGAAGCCGGTCAAGTTGTGCCGGCTGCTCTTTTGAAATTCGGCACACATGTGAAGAAGAAGGTGTATAGAGAACTTCCCTTGTGCATTGTCGGTAGAATTAGTATTTAGAATGTTCACATTTTCTGAATTGTTGACTGCACATTTGTTATACCAATTTGGTCTCAGAAACATAATAGCAATTCGGTATCTTTGGTTAATGCTTTGGTTGTGGATTTCTGATTGTTTTATCCAACGCAGGAGTCCAAGCTATATGGAGCTCACTTCAGAGAAATAACTGCTGATGCGCCAAAGGCGAAAAAGATAACATTTAACTCGGATGATGAAGACTAGACATATACTCTGCAAGTCCAGATTAACCTGTTTAATTTCTTGTTTGTTTGATTTTTGGTTTCTAATTATAAATTCTTTCTCGGGGTGCATTCCTCATTCCCTGTTTGTCCTTAGTGGATGAAAACATGCCAATTCTTGAAGTAAATTCAAGATTTTTTAAGTAATTAAGTTGGTGAAAATGCAGTAGTAAATTTTGGTTGCTTGGTTGTTAAAAAACACGCAACTTTGTTCTTGAGAACTACATGATCATATGAAATTTTCAGGTCGAGTCTGAGTACTAATTCCATTCTCCAATTTCCTAATTATTTCCCTCCCTTTATCTTCTAAATTGCTTTATTTAATCTAAACCTAAAGCCTTCATCTTTTGCAGTCACTTCACCTTATTTTAAGTTGCTTTTAATGAGCATTATCTTGAATTTTATCTTGGGTTTTCTTTTAATTAGTTTCACTAAAGCATTAACTCAGTCAAATGTAGCTGCTATGACTTCTGTTGCCAAACGTGTTCTTCTGCTTTGCTGGTTTCTGAAAACTGAAACCGGCACTGGTGACTTAATCGTCCAGCTTTATTCAAGTAATCGTAAGGCACTGCTATACAAAAATTAAGAAGAAATAGAAGCGAAACTTATATCGTTATTGTCAATTGTGCTTCTCCTTTTCAGACCAAGTAGCACCAGGTAGTGAAGTACTGAAGAGCGACATTATGAACTTCACTTAGTTACTTCAGAATCTGCAAAACAACAGCAATCGACAAGTCTTAACGATAGAATTCTAGAAAGGAGTTAGGTTGAGTATCCTAATGCTGTCAAATTTTTTTGTTGTAGTCAGCTAATGCTCATGCCGCTTTTGTTTTTTCAAGCGAGTTGCAATTTCACTTGATTATGTTGCTGTTGGTCCTGCAGGTTAATACGTAAACATGGACATTAAAGGCTGCTCACTAATGCTTAACTGAAATTTAAATGTTGGTCCTAGAATTTGGTTACAGTGGAGAGCATCATTTGGGCTAACAGTTAATTTCATTTACCAAGTAACCAAGTGCAGCCTGCAAGACAAATTTGAAGTTCAGCAGAAAATTGTTGTATTCAATTTTGATTCTGCAATATTAGTGCCATGTACTCTAGCAATTATGAAATGCAGAAATATGAGGATATAGTATACAAGTTAAGACAGAATGAAATTCATGAATTGATGATACAAATCATGCGCTCTTGATGCAAGTTAAGAGAGCATGACTGGATTGACGCCCATCTGCCAACATGGATATTTGCAGCGGTTGATAATCATGGATGAATCATGGTTTTCCAATAGGAAAGATATGTTGCATGATTCACAGGATACCTGGACAACAGAATGCAACCACAAAATCGCAATACCAAGATTTCAAAACCTGGAAGGTCTACCCAAAGCATGGCTCATTCAATGTTGCATGATTCACGAGGTACCTGGACAAAATAATGCAAAAAAAAAATTGCAATACCAAGAATTCAAAATCTGGAAGGTTTCAAAATTAAGCCATGTTGATATGTTAAATTTAGTTTTGCAGCATTTGTGCAAGGTTTAATCATCCAGACATGTTTGTCAGATTTAAATTTTGCATAACCACAACATGGCAGTGGAATTTCGCAAACTAAGATCAGAAAAGTTTGAAATTACTTTAGAGCATAGGTTGTCACTAGTACAATAATAAAAAGCATCCAATTCCAGAATTGAGTGGCTGATGCAGGTACAATAGCAACTCCATTACCACAGCAATCGAGTACAATCAACTAAGTTTTGGAAAGTCGAGGCAACAATGAATGGTTG
The DNA here is from genome assembly GCA_026770325.2 of Erythroxylum fimbriatum. Lineage (NCBI taxonomy): Eukaryota > Viridiplantae > Streptophyta > Magnoliopsida > Malpighiales > Erythroxylaceae > Erythroxylum > Erythroxylum fimbriatum. The sequence goes on from JANZLH020000078.1 coordinate 4,537,403, forward strand.
AGTATGCATCAGATGTCAGGGTAAAGCAAGTGAACACTGTATTAAACAGAATCATAACAATAATTTCAATAGAAGTAGCAAACGGATATTATAATAGCTTAACTTATGCAGTGACTAACAATGTATATCCTGGAAATCTATCGGAAAAAAAGATTCAAGGATGCAGCATAAGCTTCACTGCATTTGATACATGCTTGGGGCCTTCTGGTTTGATGCTTAGTACAAGTAAAAGTCTAGGCTGTGAGCAATAACTTGGCTTTTATGTTGGGAGCAAGAATGCAGCAAAGAAAGTATGCAAAGCAAGTCCTTGGCATTGCTATACTAATCGAAATCCACTGGAGTTTGGCATATCATGCATTAGAATTTGAAAACTTCAGTATTCTTAGAAAATTGGGCAAATTTCAGTTGGAAAGAAGGCCAGTCTCTAGGTTGAAATGAGAGTTATAGCTTCTTAACGACTTTCAAACATAATCAACAATTGAAGTGAAACTTGTCCAGCTAGATTGAGGCAAAGAAAACAGTACGAGTGGTTTTAGCAGTGCGAATTGATTCTTTGATGCATGCATGAGACAAGAAGCTGTCCAGAAAAGAAATAGGAAGCAAAACAGAAGTATGTACAAGTGATACCATGAATAACGATGTTTGATTGGTCTTGCAGCATCAAATGGTTGAAGTATACCCATTCACTACACTGCAATATGTTTGGAAATATGGAGCAGCCACGGGAGTTAGCATGAAAGACATGTAATTGATGGAAGAGGCCAGATGCTCAGGTCCAACTTCCAGAATATGGTGAGAACTTGCATAAGAAATAAACGAGTTCCATGAAGCTGCAAAGGAATGGGTTTGGTTTAATTCTGCATTAAGTACTTCAGTGAACTTGGCAATTAAGTAGCATTTCAAGAATTTCATGCAATTATTTTTTTGCAACAGGTGACAAGTTTAGTGGATGGATACATCATCCTATTCAAGCCTCTGATTTTAGATATGCAAGGAATATATGTTATTGGTTATCTGAACGAATCAGGAGTTGTAAAATATGCAGGCTCTCTTCGAATTCTCATAAAAACTTTCCATGCGACATTAAATGGCCTATTGCAACAATTCTATGCATTTAGCAAAATTTAACTATGCATGCAAGTTGAGGAATGACAGCTACAACTTGTTGCCCTTTTTTTTTTCAAACAAATTGATAATCATTAAAAAGAACTGACGGATGGATACATTATCACGAAAATCATCCATTACTAGGAATTAATCAAAAGATTGATTTTTGGTGAAGTGCAAAGAGCAAAGGACTTGCAGCAGTCCAGTAAATTGCAGCAGAATTTACCATTCATCAATGGCATGGATAATGCAGCAATTTAGGGCTTTGACTGAATTTTGCCAAAGAATTTAGGCTTGCAGAAGATGTAGCAGATTAAAAAACAATGCATAAGTAGACGATACTGATATGAAAAAGCTCCCATGAATTGGCAGCATTCTTCAAAAATTTGGCTGAACTAAAGTTTCTTAATGGGTCAAATTAGATTGACAACATTTTTGCAGGACTTAACCAACTAGAAAGGTTAAACAACTAAATTAAATTTTGCAGATCATGTTGGATGTATAAAAACCTGAACAGAAAACATCAAAACAAGTTATTCCGCTACAATTTTCAAGTTATCATTCTTCCATTTGAAATGTAATAACTAATAAAAGCATGGATTTGGCTAACAAATACAGGCTAATGCTTGATATCAAATGTATTTAAGACTTACAATTACAGGCTGAACTTCCGTATCTCCCAGAGAATTCGCCGTGGAACTCATAAAAGTCATATCATGTAGAGCAAATCCTTTTGTAATGTCAGAAATTGAATTATCCATACAGTCAAGTTCCATCAGTAGATTCAGTGAACTAGTACCACCCAAAAACGATGACCAGTTTGAGGAACAATTCACATACCCGTCAATGGATATGACGTTATACATCTACCATTAAGCTGAGTAAATTCAACTAAATAACCTATATTCTATATGAGAACATGACAAATATGACGATGGATATGCCTAAAAACAAATTAAGCAATCTAACTATAGTTTTTATTAGATGTAAATCAGCATAAAGAAATCTTTTGCATCAGCTTACGATAACGCCACCATATCCAATATCAACAGTTAGTAACAGTTGCGTCAATGGCATCAGTATCTTGAAAGATATCCAATGAAATACCCTCTGCCTGCAGCCAGTTTAAGTACTCGAACCAATCAGATTCAGGAAATGAACTTACTGTTTCCACAGTAAAAGAATTACTTGCGGTCTCAACAGTGGGGTAGGTAACAATGACAGTTTCTTCCAGAGCTGGAGCCCATAGATGCATGGGATCAAGGTTGAAGGCCTGGTGGTCAACAGCAGGCATCAGAGCTTGCCCATTATCACCATAATTACAGCTTGTTTCACCTTCACGAGATTGCTGCTTTCTCTTCTTGATGTTTGAATTTGAAGGCTTTGTCTTATCAGATTGTCTGGTCCTCTTGTTCTTTGAAGCCTCCATCTTTCTCAATCTACAGAGCACTAAGCTGTTGGATCCTATGCTGTATTCATGCATCATCCATATACCATTCTGAAAGGAATTGGGGTTCTTGTAGCTGAACCTCTTCCTTGATCCAAGGACGGACACAATCTTACCATCATTAACAGCAACGGTGGCATTAATCTGGGTGCTGGAATCCTCTCCATGCCAACTACCACCACTAGAACCAACCCGGCGAATGATGTTGGAGCCGTGGGCAGATTTTTTTCTCAGAATAGTGAAAAAGAATAGATCTTTAGGGGAATAAGGCAGATGATCGGAAAAGCTCTCCCAAATCTCCCATGGCTCCTCATTGCCATAAAGATTGCAGTCCCTCATAAAAGTGCTTTCCAGTGACGACAATGGACCATTGAGTCTTCTAAACAGAAAACATATTAACTCTTCATCGTCGGGAAGGAACTTGAGTCCAGATGGTATGTTAATTGTTGTTGTCATCTTTCTGAAAAGAGCTCAAAACCCCGAGAACAGAAAAGCTCGATCGGCACCCCCAAAAAAAAACAAAGAGAAAGGAGAAAACCAAAAGCTAGTTGCTCGTGAGAGTTTGATTGATTTGCTGAGACGACAAATCAATGAGAAGCAGAGTAATAGTGAGATTAGAAAACCCAAAAGAGAGCAGAGAGTTTCCGACTGAATTGCGGAGAGAGTTTCTCAGCAAATCAGTTGGGATGAGTGCTGAAAACTGAGAAAGAAAGTGTGCAAAGCGCTCGTCCTTGTTACCGTTGGGACTTATATATAAGAGACCGAGAGAGCGTATGTGTCTTTTTTTACCGTTGAAGCTATAACCGTTAGCCGCGTCTTTTGTAACATTCTTAAATTTGTTTCCCTCGCTTCGCTCAGAGCTTTTATAATCATGTATCAAAGTTTTAAAATAGTACTTCAAATTTGATAAAATAGCTCAAAGATATTGTAAAATAAATCTCATTATTAAAGCTTTTATTGTTGTTAGTATTATTTTCAGCTTTTAAGGATTTAGTAGGATAGTACTTGCGGGAGACGTGTAAGATACGAGGTAAAAGGGATGCCTTTAAATCGTGCAGAGGGAATTAGTGCAAGAGGTTCGATACGCACAGAAGGCAAGAATAAAGAAGGAGATGACTTACTAAGAATAGGCTCTTGGAACATTGAGACCCTCACGGGAAAGTCCTTAGAATTAGTAGAGATTTTAGATAAATATAGGATACAAATAGCCTGCATTCAAGAGGCTAAGTGGGCAGGAGCTAAAGCAAAGGAGATAGGGGGTTTCAAACTATGGTACTCGAGAAGGACGAGGAAGCAGAATGAGGTAGGTATCTTAGTAGTCAAGGAATTTATAAACCGAGTGATAGGGATCACAAGGGTCAATGATAGGATAATAGTGGCAAAAATAGTCTTTAGCAATGTGGTTCTCAATGTAGTATGTGTGTGTACACCTCAAGTGGGTTCAGACGGACAACAAAAACATATATTCTAGGAGGCGCTGGATAGGTTGCTGATACAAATCTCTAATGTTGAGCAGATCATCCTAGGAGGTGATTTTAATGGGCATATAGGAGTGGATTCAGACGAATATACAAAGACCCATAGGGGCTTCGGATACAGCACTAGGAATGATAGTGGGAATGTTATATTGGACATGGCCATAGCGTATGAGTTAGTAATAGCAAATTTCCTTTTTAAGAAAAACAAAACGCACTTGGTGACGTTTTATAATAGCACGACCAAGACACAAATTGATTATCTCCTTATAAGAAAAAGAGTCAGATCATGGTACAAGGATTGCAAAGTGCTCCGGGCTGCATGCCTGTCAACCCAACATAAATTGTTAGTTTTGGATCTAGGGATTAAGGAATGGAAGTCACAACAATTTACCAAACATTGTCGTAAAATTAGATAATGGAGGCTAAAAGGGGACATGGTGGGACAATTTAGGACTTAAGTGCAGTATAATACAAAATGGTCTGTGAGTGGGGATGCAAATCAAATGTGGGTAGAACTAACCCCCGTAGTGAGAGAAACCGCCACAAAACTACTAGGGGTATCGAAAGGGCGAGGGCGAGCGGATGGAATCTTGGTGATGGTCGGACGAGTTTTAGGGGACGGTTAAGGAGAAAAAGAGAGCTTTTAAAAATCTTTTAGCAAGTACATCAGAGGCGAAGCGAGAAAGTAATAGAGCAAGGTATAGACTAGCAAAACAGAAGGCAAAGAAGACTATTGATGTGGCTAAAGGAAAAGCATACGAGACTATGTACAGGGATTTAGATTCATTCAAGGGAGCACAAAAAATTTTCAAGCTAGCACGAGATAGGGCACGTAAGAAGAAGGATTTTAATCTGTTGTATACGTGACGAAACAGGTCAGGTACTCACAGAGGCCCAAGCCATCAAGAAGAGATGGCAAAGATACTTTTATGGCCTGTATAATGAAGACATAGAGGCCAACATAGAGTTAGACGAACCCTCCGTGTCGGGGCAATTTCTTAACGGGTACTTATGTGGAAGGGTCACACGGGGAGAAATTACAAAAGTTCTGAGGGGGATGGGAAGTGGAAGGGCCGTAGGGCCGGATGAGATCCCTTTAGAGGTATGGACGCGAATAGGAGTTGTCAGTATTAAGTGGTTAGTTCAGCTATTTAATGTGATCCTTGAGTCAGCCAAAATGCCGGATGAATAGAGATTGAGTAGGTTAATCTCCTTATACAAGGCCAAAGGGGACATCCAACAATGTCATAATTATAGAGGCATCAAATTACTAATTCATACTATGAAGTTGTGGGAGAAGGTAATTGAAAAGAGAATTCGGAGAGCTGCTTCAGTATCGGCCAACCAATTTAGATTTATGCCTAGTAGGTCCACGACAGAAGCAATACATCTACTCTGGAGACTAATGGAATGCTACAGAAAGCGGAAACAAGATTTGAATATAGTTTTTATTGATTTGGAGAAGGCGTATGATAGGGTTCCTCGGGAACTCCTATGGAGGTGTTTGGAGGCAAAATGCATTCCTATGACTTATATCATAGTAATTAGGGATATTGACGCAGAACGGAAAGTTATGAATGGAACAAGAACGTTTAGACTCCGTTCAGGAGTTTAATCAATGTCGTTTGATT
>JANZLH020000078.1:4560357-4573343 GCA_026770325.2 Erythroxylum fimbriatum
GTTTTATTACCTTGGTCATGTTGATATGTTTATAATTTTCTAAACTTAACCTTTGACTGTTTTGGTTGTTGTAAAAGGTTTTATGTATGAACTTTTGATACTGTTGTTGAGATTGCCTTGATTTGGGATTGCCTTGAGTGGACTTTAAAGTCCTGAAGTTATGGTCGGATGTGAATATAGAAGTGTGTCTAAAATGGTTTGCAGGTTTTGGAATTTTTAAAAATACAGTCGTTGTGTTGTCCAAATTTTTCAAAAAAAAGAAAAAAAGAGAGAGGTTCAGTTAGCTTTGCATAGTCGGATTAAGGATACCGTGAGTGTACTTAGCCCGGTTATGCGGCGGTTGTCATGGGCCCGATGTGATACCGAGTCGTGACAATAACCTTCGGTCTCTTTTAGTTGAGAATCATTTAGGCAGTCTCATTCACATACAAGTAGCACTCACTTCCAATGATATTCACTTACATCAAACGTCTCGGACAAGTATTGTTTGGAATTCAATACGCAATTAATACATATTCATCATATATCAAATTCAATTCAGTAATATTAGTTACTCACAATTGCTCCCTTAAGCCTTTTGCCTTGACATTCCAGCAATATCTAGAAGTGGCGTGCTACTTGCTCTCCTATATACATTAAGGCAATTTCACATTACTATGTTGCTTATTTAATTGAGTAAACACATGTATAAATGTATCATGTATCATGCATGTGCAATGAAAAATTCTTTGGTATATTTCTGTAAAAAAATTGATGTACTCCAATTGTGTCAAAATTCACACACCCATTCACTATTCCAGCTTTTGCTTAAAGCACCCCATTCGGGTCAATTTTACATAATGTAATAATGTTGGAAAAACTAATAACAAAGTGTTTTTTGGATTGTTTATCAAGAATTGTCTTTTGATTAAATGGTTTGTCTAGGAATTGTGTTTATTGTTGTCCGGGTGCTAGTGAATTTATAGTCCTCTCACCCTTAACAAACAATTTTTGTTATAATTGCCCACTTCCCTACATTTTAGCTAACGACCTGCTACAATCTCTTTAACTTCCATGTTTTAGACTTCTTATAACTGCTTAACTTCTAGCTCACTTAGCCATGTTTTCATTAACTACTTCTACCATTTTCTCAACTTCTACATTCTAGTTAATTGCCTCCTTACATACTAATTTTTAAAGCACATGTCATTTATGTATTAATTGTCTAGAATTCTTGGATCCTGGACTTCTCAATTGATTCCTTTATGTATGAATTCTCCGGCCAAATGACTTCCAAGACTTATAATATTTGGGCTCCTTTCACTTGTGAGTCGAATGAGCTGAATTTATTTTAGGCGATCTGTTAAGAGCCAAAATCTAAAATTAACATCATAAGTAACAGTTTCAACCTTAAATAAGTGTATGGTTGAAACTTGATAGCTAAATAGTATAAATAAATTTAACCTTATAAACAAACCTCAATAAATAATCCAATAAACCAAGTATCCTTTAATATAAAAAAAGATGGAGACAAGAGTTACAATCTTACATGCCTACAATTCAAATTATTATTTTTTATAAACGAGATCACTTTTTTTATGAACTTTCTCTTACTAAATTTCTCCTATTTTTTAAATAATTTTTACTAACTTATTTGTAGGAAGTCAAATACCAAAACAAATACTTCCACGCTTGATTCTATAAATCTTTTGAGAGGAATCCGAAGAGAGAAATACAGTATACTTTCAAACCATCACGTGGATTCTAATTTTAGGTATTGAAACCCAAACCTAGACTTCAAAAATTCGAGTCCTTGTAGCATAGTCAATAATAACAATAAAAAGACATACAATTGGGCAGATGATAAACTTATTAATAATACTAAAGACTGTTTAAATTGGATGATGGCAAGTTTGGAAGGCTACATGTGAAAGGACTATCAACAAGGTAGTTATAAAGTAAAGGCATATAAGACTAAGATAAAAGTATTAATCAATCATCAAGTTATGCTTTTTATGAAAGATGTGTTTTATAAATAGTAATCAATCGAGACAACAAATACCATGGAGTCCTACGATTAACATTGAAAAATAAGTATGAATATTTTTAATTAATTTATTCATTTTAAAAAAATGTTACAAAGAGGTACCTTTTTTTAGTATTTTATCAAAAATTTAATGAATTATATATAACATAATTTAAAGTTGAATAAACAAATAACTAACAGAAAAGCTTAGGGAGACCATTAAAAATAAGCATAAATTAAAAAAATAAATCAAATTAGGGAAGATTTTGCGTCCTTTTTCCATAAACTCCCCTAACCAAATCTTAGGCATGGAAATTTGGTGGTTGACTTTAGACACCCTACCCTTTTCATCGGTGTATTAGATTAGGACAAGCAGGAGCTAGGTGGCCGTAGGACAAGCAGGAGCTAGGTGGCCGGATTCTGACGATAGGGAGATACCAATTTTCATTTCATTTCATTTTGTGGGTCCAAAATTATTAAAATAATAAAAGGATAAAATGCCAGTGACAGCAGCAGCTGCCAAATTGCTGATACATACGTATGCCTCTGGAACAATGGGCCCTTCAACAAGTCCCTGTCTTTAGTTGTTGCTTAGCAAATCGGCCACCGGTTATTCTCTCTTTTCGTTTCTCTCTTTTGCAAATCGTGATCTTCCGGTTGTATTTATTCTTCTCGCTTTTCTTTAGTAAAAATTTGATGGATTCTCTGACACATGGCTTTATCGTCTACTCTGACTCTGATTCCCAAGCTTAAATTTTTACTACCAAATTAATATTGGATGCTCCAAACAGACAAGACCCATTACGCCAAGCAAACAACTGGTTCGACCTGCGAAGTTAAAGAGCTAGTTTTTTTATTCATTCATTGGTGGATCAAAAGCACAGCTAAAACTAGTCTGCTGCTTTAGACCTCCTTCTGTTTATATGTGTTTTACCCTTTAGAGGGGTATGCGACACAGAGGGTGAGACGTATTTGGACAAACAGAGATCAAACCGAGACATCCTTTTGTGTATAGAGAAACGGGTGTTGTGTGGGTAGAATCATGGTGGGTATTTTCTCGAAGTTTTCTGTTGGCAAAACTGGCCATAGACGGACTCAGAGTGCGCTTGTAAGAGTTTTTCCCCCTTCTATTTTACATTTCTTGTTCTTCATTTATTGAAGATGTTGCTTTACCTTTTGTCCCGTTTTTCCATCTTCGATTGGTGTCGGCTCTGTCTTGATCTGTTTGATGTATTTTTTACTAGTTCTGTTGTGATTTGCTTCGTAAAGTTGGAAGTTTTTATCTGTTCATTCACGGGTTGACTTCGTCTTTTAGCGTCACTTCTTTTTGGCTGGATTGTTTTGGTCTGTGTTTTAGCTGATGTTGGGAGTGTTTCTCATGAAATTTTCATTACTATTCCATCCACAAGATTCTAACTTCTATGGAGGATCGAATAAGAAAGATATAATACCAATTTTTATTTTATTTTTTCCATTTTAATTCTAGATTTCCACACCTTTTCCCCCATACATGTCGTCTAAGAAATTATAGTGGTTTTATTTGTTCCTCCATTTGATTGTTAGACTCTAGTACTGAAATGGGTTCCGCTTACTAAAGTTCTACCATTCATTCCTTAGTGGATAGTAACCATCTGATCAAATCCATCTGAATGGCAAATTACTTTCTCCTTGTATCGTAATTTACTAATTGTCACGTTCTATGATTTGTGTCTTTTGCTGAAGGTGGTTGTTTTATATGTTTGGCAGGGTGAAAGGGAAGTATTACCCCCAAATGCAGATGTAGCAGCGGCAGCCACTACTACTGCCACCGCTCCTCATGGAATTGAAGTGTCAGTGGAGTTTAAGCCTGTGGAGCACCCAATCGAGCCGCTTGACAATGATCAACCAATTCAGTGTCCACTACCTGAACCTTCAATTTTAAATGTAAGCTAAATAATCTTTTTGTTCCTGATTTTTTGTATATTGGTTTATCTCTTTCTGTACTTATGTCTGAAATTACTTTGTGCTTTGTGTGGTGCGAAGTTAAAAGAGCTCTACTATTTCTTAGCCCTATTTCTTTAGGGTAGGTATCATCAACCATTTTAACTAGGTTTAGTTGTATGCACCTTTTCGTGAGGTGTCAAAATGAAATTTTATGATTGAACTATAGGCTGGTCTTCTGCTTGTTCTAGTTGAAAAGTTTCTATTCTTTAGTATGAATTATGAAAGGGTTTTGGTGGCACTGAATTTTGATATATAGCAACTAGTTTAAAAAGAGTTATGGTAGTGATGTCCTGTTATCAGGAAGTACCAAGGCAAACCCTCAAAAGATTTTATCAGCTCATAAACTTTGCAGTAGTGCGTCAGTGAATCCTGTAAACATTATGTTAAAGGAAAGGTAGTCTAATAAATTCTCATATCCATGTACCAATTTGGTGTAATCTTTAGCGTCCTTCATACTATTGATAGACATGCCGCATGAACATGTTGTGGTAATTTGCACGTTTGGATGACATTAGTGAATTCAATTCGATATTATTTCATGTCGGGTTTCTTCTTCATCAAAAGGAAACCAGTAAACTTACAACCTTTCAACTGGTCTCTACATTTTACTTACCACTGCCGAACCTTGTCTGAGCACTAGCCTTATAGATTGGTTTTGATCTAGTATACAATTTATAGAAACCTGTACATATGACTAGCAAAAATATTGGTGTAGAAAAGTATCAGTGGTTGTGGTGTGGGATTCCTGCCATATTAATTGTGTTGGTTTCTTGTGTTGCAAGGATGGAGGGGTAAGATTATAAAGTTGGATAACATTGACAGAATATGACATTCAGAGGGGTCAGAGTGCACTGATATTTATATACAACTTCATTTGAAGTGGTTTTCAAGGGGAGTTTCACGAGATTTGATAGCGTTTCATTATAAAATCATAGTTTCCCTTAATCAAGACAGTTTTCACCTTGGTTGACACTGCCTTCCAGTTCTGTAGGCTGGGGGCCGAGCTCTTCACTTGACCAGGGTATTTTATGCTTTCCAATGTACCAAAAAATAAAGAAGCCCTCTATCTAGACGTTACATGGTCATTCATTGTTCGCGAAGATGGTATTTTATGCTTTCCAAGAAAAGAAAAAAATTCATTATCAAGAAGTTAGAAGCCATAATTTTTTCTTTATCACTAGCAAGGAAGAAATTCTATACAATGGTATGATTTAGTGTCAAAGCTTCCTAACTTCTACACAGTTACATTAATGCATAGTTTGAAATTACCAGGACGAAACTTTTAGTTTTGTCTCAAGTGATGAATGGAATAAATTTTGGCTGTAGTGGTGCGTCCCAGGAGAGGAAGGGTGTGCTTTAAGTTTAATATTGGCAAGTAGATGCAAGACACTTCGCTTATGCATGTTTATGACGCATTATATTTTCCATTGAAGAAAGGACAGGTCTTCTTGGTGGAGTCAATGGTACTGAGCCAGATAGGTACGTACTTCTTTGGTGATCTACATGCTGCGGGCAGCATTGACTCCAAAGGACAGTTCCCCTTTATGATAACAGTTAGGTCATCCATTTTGACGGCAATGAGTGCCTTGATTTCTGTAGAATGTTGATGCCTGTTGCGAAAGATCCAAGGATGTCTTATTTAAGAGAACTTGGATTTAGCCAGGCAACATGGCTAGTTGTTGTACTGATGCCACCTACAAAATCATGGGTCGGGGATATGTGACCAGTTATGCATGCATTCTCTTGTTTGTGTTTTTACATGTACACTGAATAGTTTCTTGTCTTGTTCATAAAAGCCTTTACCTTCTCAATTTCACATTTAATTGCCATTTTCCAAAGTTTTTGGGACCCTGATATCAACTTACTAAATGATCAGGATGGAAGAATATGGAAAGAAAGAGTATCTGCCACTGTGAGGAGGAGAGCTGACTTACCTGTTATGAAAGAAGGTGATTCCCTTGAGGAGGCATCGACTGGAGAAAAACCACGGCCAACCCAGTCCAAGCGTTTGATTCTACCCTCTGTCAGTGCCCCTGAACATAATTTTCTAAAACTTCTTGAAGAGTGTAATGCATCTGGGATCTAAGACCTGGTAGCAATTTCCGTGATGGGAAATGTAGCGTCCGAGACTCCTACATACGTTGTTACTTCTAATATTTGTTTTATTTTTCTTCCCAGTCTGTATACCTAATACTCGTTTACATGAAAATCTTTATATTCACATGAAACTCCATATATGTAAATGAAGTAAATTTACCAACACTTCGAAATTGAATGCATGTTCAGAATGAAGGTGGTAATTTACTATTTCTTGCGCTGTAGTTGGTATTGATGCTGTTTCTTATATGAAAGCTTTACAGGTTCAAACTCGAATAATTATAGTAGAATCCATAGTCACCTGCACATATATATATATATGTAGAATTAGGATTAAATAGTGATCAATAATTGAATCATTTGAGCCGTTTAAGGCCATATGGCTTAATAAAAGTCCTCATTTTTAGTGCAGCAGAACTTTTTCGTCATTTACATGAATCAGAACAGTTTTTTGTTCCATAACCATTGGATTCCATTAGGTAGAGTTTTGTGAGGAAAGTTATGATCTAGGTAAAGAATGATCATTTAAGACATCCAATAATAGTCTAATTGAATGTCATGAAGTGTTTCAGTATATGGTGGACCCTGACCATTAAATATCTGGTCCGGTGGAATCCCCGTGCTTCTGTCGAACTTCGTTCTTCTACACATTACAGAAGCTTAAGATACTATATTGTCTATGTTATATGGGTTGGTTGTCGGATTCCTTTTATGGGAATTGGCATGTACACCAGACCATTGCACAGTATAGATATTTGTAGGTAAAATCTACGTATTTTAACGAGATGTCTCTACTCATTTGTTTGCTTCTCTAGGAATTTGGCTCTTCTTTCAAAGAAACCAACAACCCCTGCCTCTTATGCTAAAAAGCTCTCTAATTTTGCCACTCTCTTCCCACTGAAACTTCTTAAACTCGTCATTCATTCATAAAAGTTGACAATATACATTGAAGCAAGAAAGAAAATGACATAAGAACAGAGAGTAATATAAAGAAAAAGATATATGCTATATAGGCAACTTAGGGACTTGAAGTGGATGCTTTCCTGTAGGGTTGACAAGGTGTTTTGGAGCGCCACGGAGGCTTCCATGATTCATCCTTTGCCATGATTGTCGTTGACCACTAATTTTCCCAGCAAGCACTGCAGGCTGAACCTCAATAGTGGCTGAATGAGTTGTTATCGAGGAGATGAAAACGAAAAGAAGAAGAAACAGCAGTTGGGATCTCCATGTAGCCATGGCTTGTGTGTCCTGAAGTTGGGGGGAGAAGGTGGGGGTTGATAAAGAGGAGAGGCTTGGAAAGGGATAAACTTTGCTTTGCTTGGAAGTCACATGGCATTGGCAAATCATTTTACACAAACATAATGTCGTTATGGTTGGCTGGTTGGTTTCTTATGGTGGGGTTGGTTTATTGTATGCCATTATTATGTTGTGCCAGGCTTAGGTAAGAAAGATTTATAGTCAACCTGGCTAATAATATCCCGCATTCCCTCACACCTGCCTTTGTTTCGTTTACGTTGCTATATGCACTGACCTGCGTTGCTTAGATATGTTAGTAGTAGTAGGTTCTTTATTACGTACCCTAGGATCTCGTTAAAGGATCAGAAACGAAGGTAATGCGGAATACTTGGATTTCGATTCCATCTTTGATTCCGATGCCGATTCCGAGCTTCAAACGACTCTGAATCTTCCGCGGTCTTTAGCGGAAAGTGCTCACCAACTCACGGGCAAGGCCTTTCTACAGTTTCCTCAGGTTTCGAACTTCCCTAACGAATCAAGAATCCTTATGCTCATGAACATTCTCTGAGCAACTGCAGGAAACCTTACATTTATATAGCTTTCATATCGGGCTTCCTCATCACAAGGCCGATATGGACCCGGTTCATGCTAATTGGGACCGATATGGACCCGGTTCATGCTAATCGAGACCTATTTTTCACCCAGACTTTGACTCATTATTCTAGATTATTTATTGAGCTACTTTATTATCTTTATCAAGATCAAATGGCGTAGCTTAACCGATAATTTATTTAAAAACCAAAATTGCAATTAATATTGTTCAACTTTATGATACATTGACAAAATTGCCCTTAGGGACAAAAAATGTCTAACAAGATCACCTCAAAAATTTTAACAGTCTTAAGCCTATTTTTAAATTTTTTATAACATTATATAAAATATTAAAAGATATCTTTATTTATCTATAAAATAAAAATAAACTTTTAAAAATTTAAATTAAAAAATTATCTTTAAAATAAATTATCTAGTAAATTCTTTTACAATCTTCTCATTTAAAAATTTAGTGAACTGTAAAGTAAGAAAGGCTGCTTATTTTAAAGGTGAAATTAATTTAGTTAGAAGGGACTTATAAATATCTTATACACACACACACATATATAAGGAACTTATAAATATCTTTTATATATATATATATAAGTGAAACCAAATCCGTTAATATTGTAGAGTTGTTTTTTTCATCATAGATTCAACTCATGTTTAATTCCAAGCTTTTTTTTTGTATTTATGAGTGTAATCCATTAGCTCAAAGGGATTGGTTAAATTGTACAGTTAGTGGGAATAGTTTAGAAATTAACCATTTATTAAAGGTTAATTATAAAAAAATTCAAACTTTACTCAATTTAATAATACTAATTCGAACTTTAAAAAATATGGCTAAAATATTTCAACTTTCAATTAGTTGCAAAAATAGTTCAACATTAAGTTTTTGTTAACATTATTGATGTGGCAAACCACGTCAGATGTTTTTACATGTGACCTGTCTAACATATGGCACAATTTCTTCTAACTCATTTCTTTAAAAATCAATTAAATTAAAAATTAATTAAGTTAGAACAAATTAAATAACTTTCAGTTTTCTTTGTTCTTAAGTATTCACAATACAAACGTTATTATTATACCAAAGAAGAAAACGCCGGAAATAATAGCTGATTTGAGAACTATATCGATGAGCAATGTCACTGATCGTATAGTTTACAAAACAATTGCCAATAGATTAAAACAGGTTATGCCTCATATTATTTCAGACACGCAGAGCGCTTTTATCCCAAATCGGTTGATTACCGACAACATAATTGTAGCTTATGAGCTTTTCCATTCTCTTAAACGGAAAATGCAAGGCAAGACGGGTTATCTAACATTGAAAACTTATATGAGCAAAGCGTATGATAGAGTTGAATGGGAGTATTTGCGGCAAATCATGTTAAAACTGGGGTTTACCGACATATGGGTCTCGAAGATTATGAACATTATCACATCGGTCTCCTATTTTTTCACTCGAGGAAAGGATGAATACGGGCCGTTGATTCCTGGTCGAGGATTGCAACAAGGTGACCCATTGTCTCCTTATTTATTCATTATATATGCGGAGGGATTATCAGCTAGCCTTCAAAGTCTACAAGCACAAGGACGCATCCATGGGACAGTCGTCGCAAGAGGTGCTCCTTCGGTGTCTCATCTGTTCTTTGCAGATGATGCTATTTTCTTTGTTCGGGCTACACAAGAGGAGGCAGTTTAGTTGAGAACTATCTTGCAAATATATGAGAATGCATCGGGCCAAAAAATCAATCTAGACAAATTAGGTATTTCCTTTACTCCAAATACTACGCCTACACTAAAGACTGTGATATGTCAAATTTTGGGAGTTGTGGAGATTGCAGGTCACACAAACTATTTGGGTATGCCGTCAGTAATAAGTAGAGGGAAACGCCAAGTTTTTCATTATGTGATCGAAAAGCTTATCAGGCAGCTACAAGGGTGGAAGGCTAAAACATTATCGAAAGCTGGCAAAGATATATTGTTAAGGACAGTTGCACGGGCTATGCCGAATTATCTTATGTCCCTTTTTTTATTACCTCTAGATACTTGTAAAGAGCTGGAGAAGTTGATGAATGGCTTTTTTTGGCACAATGGAGGGCGAGACAGTCAGGGTATACGATGGTTAATATGGCAGAGATTAGCCATACCAAAGATTTATGGCGGTTTGGGCTATCAAGATTTGAGGTAGTTTAATCTAGCTCTCTTGGCAAAACAAGGATGGCGACTTCTCAAATACCCGGAGTCGACTGCAACAACCATCCTTAAAGCTAGATATTTTTCCCAGACTGATTTCTTCTCAGCAGATTTGGGCCACAATTCAAGTCAGATCTGGAGAAGCATCCATCAGGCCAAAGCAATACTGATTCCTAGTTGTCGACGAAGAGTAGGTGACGGACAACAAATTCATATATAGAGAGACCCATGGCTAATGGATGATGATGACCCATTCATTCAAACACATACCAACACGCAAATACAGTTTGTCGTAGAGCTCATTCGAGATCATCGATGGAACGAAAACAAGATCAAGGAAGTTTTTTATCAACGAGACGCTAACCTCATCCTCCAAATACCACTCAGTTTTTCAAGATGTAAGGATGAGTGGATGTAGATTCTCAATACTCAAGGTGAATACAAAGTGAAAGAGGGATATCGCATAAGCATGGAGGATGTGAATTTGGAGCTAAGAGAAGTCAGCTTTCCATGGGAGAAATTGTGGCAAATGCGAGTTCCAGGTAAAATAAAACTTTTTATCTGGCGTACTTTGAGAAATGCTCTCCCCTACAGAGCAAATCTTAAAAAGCGACATATTGCTTTAGATGATAGTTGCCCACTATGTGGTAAAGCTTTAGAGGATAAGCACCACATATTCCTCCATTGTGACGTGGCTACTTTTGTATGGAATAGTTATTCGGTGGACTGGCACATGTCTCCTACGGCCACTTTACATCACTGGCTTGCTTCTGTTATGGTTGGTTTTCCCAAGGCAAAAGCAGAGGAAATTTACATGATCTTATGGAGTCTGTGGACCACACGCAACGAAGTGGTATGGAAGCAGAAAATTCAGGACCCATCCATCATTATTCGTCGAGCCACCACCACACTCTTAGAGTGGCAAGCTGCTCACAACCGACATACTACTACTATCTCAACGAATCAACCATCTCATCCCCAATGGCAAGCTCCACAACTGAACCATTTTAAATGCAACGTTGATGTGGCACTTTTACCTTCTGGACTCTATGGCTTAGGTATGGTGATTCGAGACTGTAAAGGTTTCAACTGTGCAGGAAAGGTGATGCTTATGTCAGGTTGGAGGGATCCTTTAATTGGTGAAGCGTTGTGTTTTCGAGAAGCCTTAAGCTAGATCAAAAGCCTATCCTTCTCTCCGATTTCTGTGGAAACGGATTGTCAAACAATTACCAAATCTATGGCATCCACACAAAATTGACCTTCTTATTTTTCGATGATTATTGAGGATTGCAAAGCTCTTATTAAAAAGCATCAGTATATTTCTATCGCTTTTGTTAAGAGATCAGCGAATCAGGTTGCTCATAAGATAGCTAGGGCGGCTGATTCTATGTCTGATTTCGAATGGGGGGTATGCCCTCCAAGCTTTCTGTATATGCGCTGAGCGCACGTGACAACGTTTCAAAATATGCGCTGATCCTTAGATATGAATAATATGCGCTGAGCGCACGTGACAACGTTTCAAAAAAAAGATGGTAAAGAAGGTGGAAATTTGAGTTTAGAAACAAGCTCTCAAAATTACAAAGTAAAGTGAGGTTTGACAAATATATGAGTAATCTAGTCTTGAGAGGAGACATAAACAAGATGAATCGTATATAATGAACATGATAATGCATAAAGTGACAATTAATTTCAATGTATTTTGTGCATTCATAAAATACATCAATTTATATAGCACTTAGATTATCACAATGCAGAAGAGTAGCAAATGGAGATGGAATGCCCATTACCCTAAAGTAACCATCGAAGCTTTAGAAGCACAAACGTAGCATCAGTAAGAACTCAATATTCAACTCTAATATTAGACTGGGAGACAATGGTTTGTAAAAATCTAGTGTGAGAATTACTGTGTTTTAATGCTATTTATGAATCGTCCTAGGATAATTCAGTCGGTAGTAATCGGATACAGTATGAACCATATCTAGATAGTCGAGTAAGTCAATATAGGATTCATTACTCTAAAGTAATTAGAGAAAATATTCTACTGTTCCTGATTATGAATGATTTATGGAATTCTCTAGCCAAAGTGAATTAATATTTGAAAAGGAGTTTTCAAATTTAATTATAAATCAATTACTAATTAGCAAGAACGAGCATGATTGGATGATAGGAATAGACACTGTATCCATACTCTGTCTAATTAAGATATTGAATAACGAATGGATTAAATTATACATTATAACCATGCATTGACAGGTTAAGTCAATCATTTTGACATTCCTGATATTTGAGAAATCATGACATTTTTTTAATTTTTGGTAAATCAGAACTTGATAAATAATAAAAGGTTATATACAAGCAAGAGCTACCAAAGGTGTGCTCAAACACGCAAAAGCAAAAGACATGCATCTAACTGCCCTGCCAGCAATTTCGCCTAGTCAGAGTTTACCAAAGCCTATTAGAATAGAACATGACAAGATCAAGCTCAAACCAATCACATAGACAATCATGAGATCATCAAATCCTGGTAGTCGGTATGTATTTGCTCAGATAATGCCCACAGCAGCTACCCTAGGTAATAGTTTACAGTGCATAAACCATTGCCTAGCAAACTCCATGTAATCCGAATTGCATGTAGAACGTCATCGAAGCCCTTGAACGTGAGCAAGAGGGTTCCGCCGCTAGGAAGAGCCCTCCGAGAAACACAGAAATCTGCATGAAAAAGTTAGTGCACAGTAGATCTAATTACCTCTCAATGTGTGTAGGCTGAGATTCTCCAGAACTTGGAAGATTATCCTGGCTTGTAAGCTTTCTACCTCCATGACGACATCTTTGAAGGTTCTAGAATTTCTTTCTTTCCAAATGTGGTAAACCGTAG
>JANZLH020000078.1:4573443-4598700 GCA_026770325.2 Erythroxylum fimbriatum
AGCGAATCAGGTTGCTCATAAGATAGCTAGGGCGGCTGATTCTATGTCTGATTTTGAATGGGGGGTATGCCCTCCAAACTTTCTGTATGACGTTTTATCCTTAGATATGAATAATATGCGCTGAGCGCACGTGACAACGTTTCAAAAAAAAAAAGTATTCATGATACAACTCTCCTACTCTTTTGC
Source organism: Erythroxylum fimbriatum (assembly GCA_026770325.2). NCBI lineage: Eukaryota > Viridiplantae > Streptophyta > Magnoliopsida > Malpighiales > Erythroxylaceae > Erythroxylum > Erythroxylum fimbriatum. The sequence continues at coordinate 4,573,630 of JANZLH020000078.1, forward strand.
TGTGTGAACTCAAGATACAACTCTTTTGCTCCTTTGCAATTGTGTATGAAATGTAAATAACTTTATGTTTTCTTCGATCTTGATTATTCAGGATGCAATTCTTCTAGTCTTTTAGGAGTGTGTGTAAGTTGTTGCTCTTTTGTGATTGTGTGTGGATTGTCGCTCTCTCCAGAGTGTCGTTATTATCTTGCGGATAGGTGTCATTAGGAGTGTCTGTCTTATGCGATTGGGAGGTAAGTTCATTTAACCCTAAGTTTGATTGTCGTTGTTTGAGAGATAACTCAGTGTTGTTGAGTTTAATGGTTTGATCTATTGCCATAATCCTCTTTATTTCTAAATTTCTCTCATTTTTTGTAGGACAAATTCCTTTTAAGCTACCATATAAAAGTGTAGAAACCTATATCACCATCTATTTGTTTACGTCTACTTGGTGGAGGTTTGTGGCTTAAGCTTAGGAGGAATGAGTCATTACGAGGGTTAATTTGTTCTGACATTGTTTTTCATCCATGTAATTAGTGATTACAACATGTGATACTGTTTAACATTTTTCAACTTAATATGACTATTACCGGAACTAGACGATGAAACATTAAGAAATTTGAGTTCACTTAGTCACCATTTACTACAAGTAGTTTTAAAGAACATATATTTCTTGAATTCCGTGTAGTTGAGTTTGGTTGTATGATCTTCCGCAGATATTATCATTCTTCTATTCAATTTTAACCTGATCCAGTTCTTTCCAATAACATGTTTTGCTTCCTTTCAATCGAAGTAAAGGTAGAGTTTTCTGGATCAAATTCTTTTCAAAAATTTGGTGTTCTGTTATTGAATTTTGTTTCGTTCCGTTGTTAAATTTAGTTAGTTAATTACATCTTGATTTATTGTACTTGTTATTTTTCATAAACATCTTGTAATTCACCATATAGGAAGCATTTTTGACGTCAAATTGTTAAGATCCCATATAAGATTGATGGCAAGTGATAGAAGAATTATCATTAAATTCATCTTAGCCATAGGTGTAAACGTTTCTTAGTAATTTATTACATAAGTTTGAGTGAACTCTTTTGTTACCAATTGAAGTTTGTCTTTTAACTGAGTCATCTGCCCTATGCTTTATAGTGAGAACCAATTTATATTTTATATTTTTTATTCAAAGGTAGATTAATAAGCTCCCAACTTCCATTTTTGGCCATGGCTTTCATCTTTTCCTCTGCGGTATTTTCTTCTTAAGATCATCAATAGCTTCTTCCTTACATATGATATATACTTGGAATCTAAGGAAGCCAAGAAAGCTCTATAGGAAGGAGATAATGAGTCATAAGAAATAAATTTAGAGATGGAATATTAAGTATATGATCTAACTCCTTTCTTAACAACTATAGGAATGTCTTACAAAAGTTATTAAAAGAAATTTTAAAAAATGAATTACAGGTAGAAAAGATAGATTGATTACTTAATTCTAAATGAGTTAAGGCTATAATGTTTTTTTCGGTATGAAAAAATAAGTAAACACTCTAAGGTGTTATTTAGTAATCAGTAATAATACTTATTTAATTACTAAAAGTAGATAAAATAGGAAATAAAAAGTTTTAATTTTATATTTTAAGAAAGATGTAAGTATAACCTGAAATCAAATATTAGAAATAACAATTTTCTCCTCTCTTTTTCTTTATGCATTTTTTTTCAACTGACCATTTTTATTTTAATAATTATCTTATTTTATTTTATTAATATTATATCAAGTAGAACGAATTCTTTATATTTCCTACTTTTATTTTTATGAAAAAATCATTCACTATTGTTTAAAAATAAAGAATTTTGATTAATTATTTATATAATAATCAAATATTTAATAAACATTTATATCTCTACTTCTCATATAATTTTACAAGAGTTGCAACAATTACAAGATACATTCCACTGTCATCAGACTATAAATATGGCCATCTTAACTACTGCCAAAGGGCATCACAAAACCAAATTCAACTAATATAGATATAATGACAGGAAAATAAGTGGCCTTATTCCAAGGAGCATAGAGAACAAGTGATCATTTCATACCACCTCTTTTTGTACATTTTGACTCATCTATAAGAATACCATCAATGATGCAAAGCTAATCACTCTTGCCTCACAAACGGCGACGAACTCATATCGGTACTGTAAAACGAGTCCTCAGCTCCACCATAATATGGATCTTCTTTCTCCTCATCCCATTTGACAACCTCCCTTATGTACTTGAATGCTTCATCAATGGTAACTCGGTCTCTTGCCCTTGCTTGCCATACAAATAGCTTGCGACCCGTAATGGAAGCATAAACATCTTTGAACTTCATTGCCATGTAGAAGTAAGCCTGTTGCGCTAGTGATTGATTATTGTGATGAGGACGCACTGGACTAAATTCACTGAACCATTCACAGTTACTAAGAGGCGACCTGTTGATCTTCTCTTCAAAAAGATCATACTTGTTAAGTATCAATACAAAAGGCGTATCTTTGAAGCAAGGGTGTCTAATCATTGTCTCGAACAGATCCTTGCTTTGCATCATCTTGTTTTGTATCAGTGAACCACTGCCACTGTTCTCAGGTGAAAGCCACATTTGATCATAGTCACTAAGTGCCACACAGAATACTATAACTCGCACATCTTCAAACATTTCCACCCACTTACACCCGTCATTCATTCCCTTAGCATTTAACCTAATAAGTTGGTATCTGACAACAAAAACAGAAGTAGATCAGAAAGCAAATAACAGAGTCATGACACTTATTAAATGCAGCCATAAAAATGAACAGAAATAAGACATGGAATGAAAACTTCAAGGAAATATGTCCCAAAAAAGATCCAATTACCAACAAAAGTGTTACTATTTGGCAAACTTAGACTCGCAATCTTTCTGACTTTGTTTCGTAGGTTTCAAGTTTCTAGCCCCACATGTACCTAGGTCAAATGAAAGTCCATAACTCATGCTGCATTGTATTTCCCAACAATCTAGTCAAACTACAAAAGGGACCCGAGTTAGGGTCTTGCTGGTTGTCAACTCCACAGTGTGTTTGCAAACATCACAAGTGAATTCCACCTTTCCATGCCAGTTGTCATAATATCAGTTACGATGAACAAGAAGAGAAAATCACCTGGTCAAAGGAGGTGGTGCAGCTTCAAGATTGTCTGTATAAGTCTCAGACATTGGACTGCGATCAAGTGAAAATTCTATGAAAGCCAAACCATTTCCTTGAGTGACTCCTTCTGCATAAAGAATATCACGTTCTGAAGGTTCATAGTCATTGCTTGAGACCTCAACAGCCTAAAAGAAAATATGACCATTAGTCATTCAACATCAAGAGTGCTCATAAGTTTATTTAAGTTCAGATCAAACACCAATGGAAGCCCAATGTGGGACAAACTGTAACATCTTTCATAGGAAAGTTTGAAATTAATGAGAAATTATGAAAGTAACCAAACTTAAGAAAGCGTCAAGTTTTTTATGAACTAGGATTAAATACCCGGCTTAAGAAATACTCTGAAACATCAGGAAGGAAGTAAAGCTCGTCTTTCCTTTTATAAGTTTCCTGTATGGCAGGATCTTTCCACACCTCCTCAACTAATGGAGCATACTCACGGGTTGCTGCAGGGAAAAATGCATCCAAATCACCAGTGGCTATAATGTCCAGCAACCAATCTGAGAAATGCTTCAACCTTGGGTTGATTGAATAGATACATATGTTAGTTTCAACAGAGTCAACCTCGCCACCTGAAGCAAATTTGTAGTCAAAACCTGTAAGTTGGAGACCCAAGATGTTGCCAATATAAAGAGACCTGCTTCAAATATAAATCTCCCCAATTTCATTGACAAGTACAGACTTTAAACATGCCAAACAAGAGAAGGTTTGGATGTCCATCTCAGAAATCCATCACAAAAATGCACATGCCGAAAATCACACAAAACGGACAGCAACAGATAATATTAGAGCAGAAAAGAACTATGTCGAATAACAGGATCTAAAGATACATCAAATAAATACCTTACCAGGTTCAGAGTTGTGATCTTGAGAATCTATTTCCTTGATTCTAGCCATTGCCTCCTCCTCAAAGCGTTCCCGTCCATCCAACAACATGCTAAGATATCTATATATATTGCTCTGGATCATCAACTTTATATCCTGCAGTTCTTCTGCAGTAAACTTGTTTCCATACAGAAATTTGGCCTGTTGAAAAAAGTACAATAAATTTTAAGGAAACAGCATCTTTGGTTCTAAACATAATTACAGAAGTTTATTACTATTTCTCAAGAATGACAGCAAAATGTGCAAGGCAGGAAGAATGATTAATTTATCATGAATCAATTTATTTTGTTCACTCCTTTTCCATAGCACTGCAATCCAATAACAAATAACCAAAACCCATAGCCCATTTCTAAGATTGGAAAGCTGATAGAAATTCTCTTTTCATGTGCTTTAAGAGCTCTCTCAATGACTGTTTTGAAGTGCTAGAAGAGACAACTGTACTTTTTATGACTATCTAGTTCAGGTTAATTGGCAGTCAAAATTTTATGCGCACAAGATAACTTTGCTCACAATATGTTCATGAAACTGCTCCAGACAATTGGTTAAGCCAAATTGTCATCAACTGGAATATGGTTGAGCAATAAAGTAGATCTACAAGCAATTGCTGCCTTCAGCAAATGATCCAAGCCAACAAGGATGTACCAAAATGGTAGTAGAAAGAGAGAATGAGAAGAAAGTGGATAAAGAGATTCAAATGTTCACATAGTAAAAGATTCAGTGATCACTATTTATGCAAAAAGCCAATTAGGGAAAAACGGGTAATACAGGCTATGTTCAAGTGGGCAATCAGTTATCTTAACTATAATCCACGCAAACATAAAGATTCACTTTCTATCAAGAGGTTGCATCGGTTAGGCGATCAGCCTTTGGATGCTTGTAAAAATCATCATATCAATGCTGAATCATGACTCAACTCTAAGATCTAACAAAGGAACCTAAATTTAAATGAACATCCATGCAACAAAACTCATCATCATAAGTTGCAACCATATATACAGTGGACATTCTAGCCCAGAGTAATCTCCCACAGACAGCAACAATGTGGACCTCATATTTCCCAAATCTCCAATTATGCTCACAAATCCAAATACATAGCAGGTTTTGGCATAAGAGTGGTTTAACATATTAAAATGTTCTGGGGACACCATGCTGCAAGCCTGACATATGAATAATATAATCAAATTGAAAAAAAGAAGAAAACATTAAAAAAATAAATCCATCTAGCCAGAAAGATAAGGAATTTATGAGAGCGTTCTGCAATACTGACTCATGATAGGATTATATATTTATGGCACCTACAAGGATTTATATACAGCCCAGAAAAAGTAATAACAAGTACAAAAATCTATTCCTCTTGCAAAATATAAGCATGCTCCAACTAGATCAACAAACTCTTCCTTCTCATAAGCATCCCACACCCACAAAAAATATATATATCAAAGTATCAATTAGCATAAACAAAGTGGCACACTGCATATGTACATCATCTACCTGCATAAAAACAACACGTCAAATTAGAACACCAAAACAAGGGAAAACCTGCTTGAAGATGGTGCTGGTTCCAGAGCCTTGAGGACCAATTAAAAGGAGTTTCTGTGCTTTTTTCTGTTCTAGATAGTTTGGAACCGCAGTATAGTTGCTAGCTTCATCTCTCTGCACATGAGGTTGACCATGCGGCACAGGCAGTGAAAACAGTGTACAGACAAACCGTGTTGATGCCTGTCTAGCAAAAATCAAATCCAGAAGGTTTTCATATAGGATCAATTTCTATCAGCACTCAAAATCTTTGCAGTGAGTTTGCAAATATATACCTTTTCCCAAATGTTTCCTCTGATATTATTCTGACCTTCCTCTTCATAACGCCCATCATCATAAACCCAAAAATGAGTATCACGTGGACACTGCACCCTTGCTAGCTGAAAACATCCCAAACCAGTTTAGTGTCATAGGCTATAAACAGAGTGATAGTCAAAGCAAAAGGGCCAAAATTCACAGGGACATTATGATGGATAGTGAAGTCAAAAGTACAGTCAGTTAGAGCAATAATTTATTCAGTAAAAACATAAAAATCTAAATACGCCATTATTTGGTATGCAAACCCATTGCAACCAAAAGATGACATGCTAATATCAAAAGCAAACGGCTTGATCTCTACTCTCATGAGACATCTTAGGCAAGTAACTTTTGTCAAAGTAGGCTGGAAGTCTCACATGCATATACAGAAGAACAAAGCAGAAGTTCTAAATGAAACAGATGAGAGTGTCAGCATCTTCCTCAACATCAACACTCAGACAATGTACACAGATGATCAAATGTTTGGATAGCATCCCTAAGACTTCTGCATAATCATAAAAGCATCAGACAGCAAGAAGGAAATAATTGTTTGCAGAAGTTTGACAGATCTTTTGCGGACCATTAAATCTGCTCTTTTTCTTATGGAAGCAAATCAAAGTTGCCTATTAATGACAGTAAAAAAATAAAATGATGAAGCATGAACAGACACGTCACCACTTCATAGAGAAAGTCAAACTCAGCAAATGATCATGAGGACAATAATAAAACATAAGCCACAGGACGAGTAAAAGCAATCGAACAAATCAGAAAAAATAAAGGCTTCTTTTTCGTAAAGAGTAGCCCATAAACATTCACCGCCAAAGGATAGTCACTTTCTTAAAGATCGACTCGTGCACCGCAGATGAGGAAAGTAATGCAAGTTAACAATTGCACCACAAATTACTATTTAATGCTGACAAACATGGGTTCTTATCCTTCTCTTGTAAACACGTTTAGCCCATAATTTAATTCTTTACTTTTTCAAAAAAAAAAAGCTGACAAACAAGGGAAATTAACTAAGTTCTGGTGACATATACAGTCTTGGATTAGTTTGAATCTAATGTTCAGTGAGCTAACTATCAGTATATCCAATGTCATGCAAGACAAGACAGGATCGATAGGGCCAATAACAGTAGAATAGATGACAGAATTGAATTACAAATGAAACAACTAGGACGATTCAGTAAACCTGCCAAATCCAAGTTTCCTTTAGAGTTCCACAAACATGACGTGAACAAATTCTTTTTAACGAATTCAAGAAGATATCCATAGGAGAAAAGGATTACAAACAAATCGACCTGAACAAACTCAATTACAGATCCAAAACACTTAACAGATTCTGTTAATCCATTGAATAGAAAGAGATCTTTGACCAACCAAAAAGTCATTGTTGTGCTCATGTTGCCAATTCAGCCTAACCAATTTCACCCCAGCAAAAGAAGAAAAGCTAAACAACACTAGGTCAAAATTCAAAGTACTTACTTTTAGTACCCTGAGTTCAAGCTTAGTAATCTCTCGGCCATTAATGTAAACTTCAGTATTCCCACTGCTTGCATCAGGGCTCAGTTTTCCAGAGAAATTTAAGTTTGAACTAATGATTCTGTCTGGTTTTTCTCCCTCCTGTAAAGTGAGCCAAGTTACTATGTTTAAAGTACTTTCTACATTAACTACTCCATTTTGAAAAACAACACAAAACTAAGTCCTAGAGAAACTTATTGACATTCTGCATGTTAAGTACCAACTCACCTTTCCCCAAAAACCAGACTCTTTATCGTACCAATATCTGCCAGGCTTCAATTTCTGTGGAGGCAATGGACAACCAAGCAATTCTGCCATTTCTTCTGGCTTCAGAGGCAATCCATTCACAATTAGCTGCTCTGGCCGAAGCTGATTAGCAGAACATTCCTTCTCCACTTTCATAATTTGCTTAACTTCCAAAGGACTGAGCAAATGGGATAAAACCCTGGAATGTCTTCCCAACTTCAACCGCTTTGATTCGTCTATGGGTTGACTAATGCATGTAACACACTTGCGGCCTTCAGGCATTGATCCCATTGCCCTCAGGACACAATTGCCACAATACTTAGCATCACAAACCAGGCAAGACTCTTTGGTTTCCCATTTCCCTTTCCCACACCTGTAACAAAGTCTGCTCCTTCTCTTCTTTTCTTTTGAAACCCCAACATACTCCGGATAAACTGGCTTCTGCAAATCTAAATCTTTCCTGTCAGATCTATCAACAGTATTAAATGTCACAACTGACACTCTTTTCACTTCATTGCCCACTGATTTCGAATGATTACTAGGAAGATTGTGGACTGAACCAGGAGATGCTGAAGCTGAGGCAGAAAAAAAATCAGGGTTTTGCAATACAGAAACAACTGACTCCGAGCTTGTTGATCCCCTAGGACTTTGAGTTGGTGAACTTGTCACACCAGCTATGCGAGACACTGGTATGGGTATTGGCTCAACAACAACAGGACCAAAACTTCCAACAGATCTCTGTGATTCCGAGAGGGGCTCTGCTGTTGGGATTGAATGTGAATTTACATCCAGAGGTTCAACTTTAGGGACTTCGTGAGACACCGGTGGGCCTTCATACTCCAAAGCTATGGAGTAATCAAGTTCAGCCTCATTCTCGGGGAGAGAAGCTCCTGGAGGGAGCATCTTTTGCACCAACTTTCTCCAGGTCTCTCCTTCGCTTTGCTCCATTTCCACCACAGCAACCAAATAACCAGACGCTCAATCACAGGGTCAAACTAACTACTCAGAACTAGTCGCATCCGAAATAGAAAGGTCATAAGCACTATAAGATTCAATGTAAAGGACCCTAAACAAACTGAAGTGGCGACCTTCGGAAGATACCCTAGGCATGAGATTGCAACTGAAACCAGGAATGTTCAACCTAGAAGCCGCAATCAACAGTCGTACACCTTCGTTCACCCTTTCAAAGCATTCACATTTGAATAAATAACTTACGACCGATCCAGAATCCCATCCTGAAAAGAAATTAAGCCAAATTCAATCATCTGTCCATAGGGCAAGTACAACTTTTTAACGCTCAAGTCGCCACTTGAGATTGAATACATCAGAGTCAAACAAGACATATCCAAGCCGAAAAATACCGAATTCCGCCCGTTAAGAGTCCAAGCAAGACTTTTCAGCCACTACAACAAATACCCACAAAAGGGTAATCTAAATCAAATCAAGTTACAGTCAAAATCATATAGCCCAAGTTCAATCACAAACTTATTATTATGAGCATTTGGTTAAACAAAACCCATATGAGTCAAAAATTACAAACGAAAACCCTATAAATATTAGAACCAAAGACCAATTCAATCAGAAGACATCCAGCATCAAAAAGAGAACTTTGACAAATAATAAAGCCTTGAAATTTCTAAAGAACAGAAAGAGAAAAGGAAACAAAATGCACATTTCAACACGTACGTATGTATAGAGAGAGAGAGAGAGAACAGAGGGAAAGGGACAGAAATGCTTAAGAAAACTAAGAGAAAGAACTACTTTGCTTTCAGAGCTTTCTCTTCTACGTGCGTTGAGGAACCAAAAAGGAAAAACTAAAAAGCGTTTAGAAGAAGAGCGCTCAAAGTTTGTCCTCTGTTTTTTTGCGCCAGAGAGAGAGGGGTACAGGCCAAATGTAACCAAAATTTTCAGAGGTAGAAGGAGAGTAGGACCCACTATTTGGTTTTGGTGTTGTAAGCTTTGTCTTCTTCACTCACTCTTCCCCTGTAATCTTTTGCAGGTGATGATGGGGTGAGTATGTGCTTGAGTCAATCCACGCGCTACCGTCCGAAAGTGCGTTCGGAAAGATAGCACTTACTACAGTGGACGATCAACAAATATGTTTCCGTATTTTTGACTTTTATGATCATCACGCTCATTGTAGGCGCGTGATTCCTGTTTTTTCTTTTCAAGTGGATTATTGGGAGTAGGTGAAGCTGTGTACTTTTATGTTGACCAACGCTTTATCTTTTTATATTTTATTACATGTACAAACATCATATCAATACTAATGATGCCTGATATCTGACTTTTAGATCCAACGGCGAGAAGTAGATAAATTGCAAACACTTTTGGCATTAGTTAGACAAACTTCAACTTTAAATTTAATCGAATTGAAGACACTTTTACTTGAAACGAGATGAGACTTTTTTTTTTTGACGTGGTGTTTAAAAAAGATTGTAATTATAGGAAGATATATTTAAGTCATTCACATTTAGATTAATCCCTATTTGAGTGGGGTAAGTCTCTTGCGAGAGGCAAAGTTCTGACTTCAAATTTAAACAGCTGCATACATGAGGACGGTTTAACGATCTCACTTAAGTCAAAAGAGCCTCTTATTAACTCAGAAACGCCTGAGTTGAGGTTAGATGTTTTTAATCTCATTTTGATGGATATTGCATATTGATAATATTTTATTTTTTTATCAATCATAAAGAGATTCAACTCTTTATGAATCATTTTAATAACATTTCAATTTGAAATATTATTGATGAAAAATTACATTTAAAAATTTTTATTTTACAAAAAAATTTATATTTTTATTAAAAATATAAAGTAAAATGTGACAACCTCAAACAAAGAAAGTTTGTATAAAATTGTTATGAAAAATTACTAATGCTAAGATAATCAAGTTAACGCAACAATTGTCTCATATAACTTATCGCATCTTAAATTATTTATTGGATTCTAATATATTTATGTTGTGTTTTGGGTACAGCGGAAAGGAAAATGAACATTAAGCCTTTTTCAAGAAAAAGGCAAAAAAAATATTTATTAAATTATTTAGTAATGTAAGACACCTTTAAATTCATACCTATAAAGATATTCATACAACTATTAAGTACGAGTAATATATTAAGTATTATTTATCAATTATATATTTTATGACACTGGCGTACATTTCTATTCATCATATGTACAATTTTATTAAGAGTTGATTGAAAAAAAACTCAAATTTTACTCAATTTTATAATATTATGTTAAGTTTTTCATTAAATTAAATGATGTGATAAGTAATGTCAAATTTATATGTTTATTACAGAATTGTCGTATAGGATAGTTATGTCAGATATTAATTTTATTACTAATATTTGTGAAAATCCTAAGTTAAATTAGCCTTAAATATTGACATATTTTAATTTAATAAATAATAAATTTGATACATGTCACAACTATTCTACGTGGCAGCCACGTGGCAAGTAGATAAATTTAACATGGCTCATCACTTCGTTTAATTTAACGAAAAAGTTAACATTAGGCTATTATTGCAAATTAAAAGTTGGAGCATTTTTATTTACTAATATTGCAAAATTGAGTAAAGTTAAAAAAAATAAAACTAACCCTTTTATTGATAACATTGTTTTTATTTTGTACATGCAATTTTTTTTTGATTCATTTTGAAGTTGGTTGACTTTTATTATGTTGTTTTACTAATAAAACTCAAATATTTTCTAATTTAAAACTATTAAATAGTTTCTTAGATTTATAATTTAATAAATAAATATTTTATCATAATTAAAGAATAATAAATGAATTAGTAAGTCTAAATAAACATGGACTCTAAGGTAATCCATGTTCTTGTGTAAATTTTTCAATCAAATAAAATAGGTTTCTTTTCCTTTTTTGAAAAAAGGAAGTGTGAAAAAAGGAAGTTTTATCCATATTGAGTATCAGATTTCAACAAAACAAAAAAATGTGGTAGAGAGAAAAAAAAAAGTAAAGAGGATTTGTACAACTAATAAAGATCTATAGACTAGAAAGAAAAAATGATGCAAAGGATTAGGAAAAAAGATTTTAAGCAGTCTAAACTATAACTTTTTAAAATAATTCAAAAAGCTTTCATTGTTAACAGAAATCTTTGATCAGCACCCTATTAACCATTCTCAAAAATAAGTGTCATAATGATCATTCCTCCATACTTCATCATCAAACTTGATGATCCAAGTAACATAAAAACTTTATCATTCTATTCTACTTGAATTTAGATTTCACCTTTTAAACCAATATCTTTCAAAATACTTTAAGATACTTTCATTCTTGTAGCCCTTTTCTTGGATGTACAAAGACAATCTGATTATTAATTATAAAATTAATTAAATTGTATCGTACAAACAAAAATAATATATATAACAATAAAATGATAGAAAGAGAATAGATTATAACAACCTTATATAACCTTTCTTAAGTTCTCTTCAAAGGTTCTTAAGAAGGTCTCTCACGTCTTTACTTACAAAATCATTTTAAACTTATTTATAGTGTAAGAAGTTTAATTACAATAAAATTTTATTTTCATAGAATTTTAAGGTCATTAATATTCTATTTTTATATAAGCCTAAAGTCACTTGAACTCTATTTCTATAGTTGTTTTAATGACATAAAAACTTTGTTTCTAAAAGTCTATTGCTATTAAAATTATACTTCACTATAATTCAAAGTTTATCCAAAAAATTTTGGAACTCATTAAACATTTATAAAAATCAAGTTCATGAGTTTGAAGTTTGAACAAGTAAAATTCTAAGCAACTATAAATTTGCTAAATAAGAAAATATCACCTATGTTGGCTATAAGAGGTCATATGAGGAAGAGAAAACTTGATCATATCCTGTATAAAAATGTATAATAGAATTGTACATGAGAAACAATTATCATCTACACGTTATTCAACCCAATAATCAAACCCATTTAAAGAAGATAAAATAATTTACATAAATGTAACATTATTAGGCCAAAGGAATAAAGTGAATATTAAAACATCATAAATTTATATACAAAAATTAGAAGGGAGCGTGACTCGTTACCTACTTCGGTCTTCAATCACAGCAGATGTATGTTTCAGATCTCCAAAAACCTTACCGCCCATTCACCTCCAACGCTAAAAGAGAAATCTCACACTCACACTACCAAAAAGGCACAGGCGAGATTGGATGAAGGCACATGCATTAAGTGATGATGCGTCAAGGGATAAGAGTAAAGGCACAACTGAGAGAAGAAGAAGAGGGTGAAACATGTGTTCATAAAAATCGTTGATTTTTAGGGTTAGAGAGTTTTTCGTTCAAGTCGAAATTTAAACAAAATTAATTAATTTTTTCTTAAATTCCACCTAGCCTGGACAATAAATTAGATCTATTAATGTGACATCTAAACACTAATTGACTTGCATGTAACGATGTGTGTAAATATGTCCTAATTTTCGTCTAAAAAAGTCTTAAATTGAGCAAACTCATAAAATTTTAACTCTTCATTAAGCAAGTTTCAATTTTAAGTCCCAAAATAATCAAACTCTAAAAGGTTAAGCTTTAATTTGGGCTTTTAGCCCGGTTCTATAACCCAACACAAAATGGACTATAATGCATGTGAAACATGAAAAAAGAATAACTCGTAACTACCATTACATTGTTGAATATTATGGATAATGATTTTTGTGAGTTTAAAAAGTGTGGAATTACTAAGAATATGTAGTTTGGTTTGACTATAATTTTTTTGTGGCGTCTTAGTAACTAAATTGAGGTCATTTACTATATAAGAAATGATCAAATCATTAAAAAAAAGTATTTGAGGCACATGCCAACTAAGATAAGTGAGCTGCAAGATGTTGGTTATGAGTTGTTAAATAAGGAACAAGTGCAAGTTGTAATCCATTATTTACCTTATAGTTAAGAGCATATGAAAATACATCTAACTCATAATGAGAGTATCATGACAATAGATGTTACAATGTATCTTGAGCTAGAAGAAGAACACTTTGAAGCTTCTAAGATAACCACTGTGGTGTATAAAGTTGATTATAACCACTATGGTTTATAAAGTTGATTATATCTCAAATAGAACTACGAACATAAAATGTAAGCATTATGATAAACTTAAATATAAAAAGAATAATAAAATTCATAAAATGCTCAAAAATTTACAAAGGAAATGGAACCAATACAAGTAGTGAGTCAAATAAAAAAAGTACAATCTTATAGTATAAACATTTACTTAGCGAATAACTCTTGTTATATTTTTCTAATTAAATAACATCTTTTGTGAATTATTGAGGATGAAAGTACACAAAATTTAGTTGAAATGAAAAGGATCGATATATAAAGCATAATTTGCAGAATTTTATATTTAAAGAAAGAAAATATGAATAAGTAAAATAAAGTCTAAAAGTATTAAAATAATAGTTAAGGAATGAGAAAAACAAAAGGATTAGTGTTGATCAATTCAAAAGTATTGTAAGGTTAGTTTTAAAAGAGGAAAGGGGAAAGGAAAAAGGAGTAGAAGAGTTTACGTTTTACAATTGCAAAATTATGAATTTAATGATATAAAGTATAGACTTATCCAACCTCTTATTTTAATTTTCTTATTTCAAAATTATTAGCATATTTTATCGAAACCACTTTCATCTCTCTATCCTTAATAATTACCCTTTTTAAAAGTACCCGAAGATGCGGCGTAGTTTTAATCACTCATCTATGCTTTAACAGTTTTAATCACTCATCTCATTTACATTAATTACTTTAATTTCATTTATCTTTTTTGGTACAAAATCGCAAGTTACGTAAAAGCAAGGGTAGTATGCTAGCCAGTACAATTAACATATGAGTTGGATCGGTATTGGGCAGAGAACACTGGAGCATGGACAAGCATAGAAAACAATGTAAAGAATCAACTGAACCGGTAATAAGTGGGTCCAAATGGTAATGGATCATGTCAGTCTTCGTCATTGAATATTTAAATTTGACGAAAAGCCTTTTAATGAAAAGAAGTATCCTAAGAACATTGCTTCTTTCTTATTGAAGATGACGATCATATTAAAATGCATAAATAATCAAACATAACATATACTGCAAAATATATGAATAGTTGTTCATTAACTGTCAATAAAAAGTGTAGTGTGTAATTAACATTATGTTTGTGGTCGGGTCGGCCTAATGAGGCCCGGCCTAAGGAGGCCCACTTCTAAGTCCAGGCACAGACGGCCTGATAACAGTAGTAAGAAGTCGTCTCCCAAGCAAACACGATGATGGATGTAGAGATCTAAATCTAATGGTAACCTACCGCATATACAAGGTAATGTTCAACCACGATAGAGGTATGAACTAAAAGCCCTAGTTGTCTCTTCGTTCTCTAAAACCTAAAACTCTCACAAAAGACTGACTTGAGCGTCGGAGAGGCCTTCCGGGAAATAACCCCCGGAGAGTCTTTGTTTGTCTTGCAAGTTTTCCGTAGACGAAGCTCCACGTGATCATGGATCAGAACAATGATATTACAGCCTTGCAGAATCCGACTGAACCAGTTTGTATTATAATCGAAAGAAAACTGTGGAATGAGAATGTTCACACATAAAATAATGGATTAGAGCTTGAAGTTTCAAACAACCCCATGTTCTAGAGAAGCTAGATTAGTCCATATTTCAGTTTAAAATTAAATGCAAGTTTGAATTTATCTTGGTGGTACATTGAAATACCAATAATGGAGCCTAATGGCACTTGAGTGGCATGGTGTGATTGAAAATGAGGTCCCAACGCCTTGCTGAAAAGGTGTTTTTGACTCATACCAATACTTTATGTTACTCGTATTTCTCTCTCACCTAATTAAATAGTTTATTTTATCGATATATAATGTATGAGTCATAATATGTCTTTTGCTTTGGAATTTAAAGAAAATAAAGATGATACTTCATTTAATTCACTATATAAATACAATTCAAGGATTCATTTATTTATTACACAATGCAATAAGACTTTATATCATTATCAAATTCGCATAAATACACTCAAACTCGGAGGCTTTCTTATGTGGTAAATTTATATTTAAAACAACCAAATATATTTGTTAAAGACATAATTAAGTTAGTTACTACAACAACCAATGATAATGATATTGGTTAATCAATGTATCCCCGTAAAAAATATATGGGGATATCAAAAAATGATATTGAGTAAACTACCCTAATTTCAAAGTAATATAGAATGCATGATTTCCTTTAATTCATGCATCTTTAAATACCAACAAACAAGTTTCAATATTACCACTCCCTCCCCCTTTTATCAATATTATTAAGGTTATATGATATGTAAAACTATAAGCATTAAATGGTAAAACTAAATAACTTTTCACTTTTCCTTTTTAAAAATTCCATCATATGAGCAAAGTATACATGTCAAGTGCTTGTCAAAGAATTAAACATTTTTTAAAAAGCTCATATACCATTTAGAAAATCAATATATATTTCTCCTCCTCGATACATGCTACAATGTTTTCTCCCTTTAAATATACATAGCACGTAAATATACTCAAACATTATCAATGTGAAAATAAGTAGTTACCTCTCCTTATATATCACTAACAATTATCTTCTTTACTTTCTCACTTGGTTCAATAGTTAGACTTTTGATATCAATTTTCTTACTTGAAATATGTGGGGGCACTTAATGATTTGAAATACGCGAATAGTTTCTTTTGTCATTTTATTTCCCGTGTAAGGAAAAAAATAATTTACGAGATAAAGAAGTTAATATATTCTAGGTACTTGCATAAGCTTAGGTCATTTTGTTTAGCTCTGAAACATTTTCCAATTCATGTTCTTTTATATTTACTTAATAATTATTAATTTAAAAATTAATATCTATTGATATATCCATAATTACCATGATAATAGTATCTCACATAAAAAGATTTAAGTTACATGAATCATGTGAGTAAGACCAATGATAATTTGACAAATATGTTTTTTGTTTTAGGTCTGTTTTGAATGTATTAATGGATGAGTGTTTTATATATGTGGATATGAAACTTTACTTTCGTGACTATAAGACTTATCATATAAATTGGTAAAATGACATACTTCTTTAATAGAAATATGATCTATGATGAATATGGGCTCATGTAATGCATTTTAACAAATGTTGAGGCTTGTTATAATAATGTGCAATAAAAGATTGTTGCATACCTCTTTGAAGTCATATTGTATAAAAGTTATACCTATTCTTACTTTGAATGTCTTGTCCTGTAATTCTAGATTTAGCACTGTAGAAAAAAGCACAACATTTCCTTTAGCTTAAGACCTACAAGATGATGTATAAGCATTAAAGTCTTCATACATATAATTGGATATTATGTGCTCTTGTGATGATTTAAGCATGATCTCATCATGTAAATGCTTTTCCATCACAAAAAAATTATCTTAGAGGATGGTACACTTCCATAAGTGAAACCAATTTCATACTTGTCATTAGAGTTTTTTTAGATTCTAAGCATATATTCTGGTTTTTCACTTCTTAAAGTATATATACTTCACTCCATTTTAGATTCTTCAATCTTTGAATTGCTTGTATTGTCCAAGGTGACCTTTGGTGCCTTCTTTATCTTGTGATTCTCTTTCTCCTTCTTAATTCTTTCTTTCTTTGACACTATATTTCTTGATTCATTAGTGTCATCATATGTAAATTAAATTGCATGTCAAATATTATACGCATTTTCATAAATTGACACACTATTTAGTACATTTTTATCAAACAAACTAAGAAGAACATGCATTGTCTTGTAATTCAACGTGTTAAATCTCTTATCATTAGCATTCCACACAATTTTCTCTATAATATCCCATAATTCAAAATTGTTAATTAGCTATACAAAAATTTTTATTATAATTTTCTAATGCAAGTTATCAAATGCTTTTTAAAACATTAAAATATTTTTGTACATTGCGAAATGTACATATCTAATACAACTCAAGGGTTGGTCTATTAATAACATAACCAAAATTTTCCATTAAAAAATTTAAGGAGATTAGAAAATTTAGACTTTTTAGGAGATTTTAAAAAATTAATTAACTAACATTTATCTCATGGTAATAAAAATATTTAAAAGATATTCATTTACGAATTTTTTTTATCAAATTATCGTAACAAAATTCACTATTAATTTATAGTAATCATACAGATTCAATAATCAATTATATTATTAAAATAATTTAATATTGCAAAAAATTTTAAAAAAAGTACAACAAAAGAGTTTGTATCTTTTTTGGTTTTAATATTCCTAGTAAAAAAAAGGCCATCATATTGGATTCCATGAACCTGCTTCAGCCTACAGTCTCTGAGCAAATCTATACTTTCAATCTTTCCAAATTTTATTCCGATATGGCCTATGGGTCCTTTCCTAGTGGCCATTAAACTTGAAGGAGATCCCCAAAACATTATCCTATCCAGAATCTACACGTCCCATAATCTGACAACCACTTTATCTAACTCCAAACTCTCCAACTGCTCTTATGGATCACATTCAAGCCCCGTCTGCCTCAGGAGGACTTTCACTCACTTTCTATCACCACCTTCCATTTCTTACAAATTCTTCTGTAAATTCTCTCTTTAATCATTTACTACTTCCGCTTTTAAGCCCTCAGCATTGCTTTGATGGATGATTTAGTCTCAAAAGGATGAAATCTTTCAAGCATACATGGCAACTTTGCCGAAATGTGGCAGCCTTGATCGCCTATGCCATGATGTGGGCGGCACGATGATCGGGACATCAGTCCTTCATCAACCCTATATTCTTTCGCCGCCAGAAGATCAACCTCAAACCACGGAATTGAATTTGAGCCTGAAGGTAAAGGAACAAGAATGCTTGCTGCTTTTAAGAAGATGCAAGAACATGGAAGAATTGAAACAAACCCATGCACAAGTTCTAAAGTGGGGATTCCATCAGAGTTCTTACTGTGCAAGCAATCTTTTAACTGTTTGTGCTCTCTCAAACTGGGGCAGCATGGACTATGCATGCAAAGTTTTCAGACAGATAGATGAGCCTGGTACTTATGAATTCAATACCATGTTCAGAGGTTATGTTAGGGATTTCAGAATGGAGAGTGCACTATTTCTTTACTATGAGATGAGCGAGAGAGGGATTGAACCGAATAAGTTTACGTATCCTGTTCTTCTTAAGGCTTGTGCCAGGTTAAGTGCTCTAGAGGAAGGTATGCAATTTCATGCGCATGCTCTTAAGCTTGGATTTGAAGATGATTTATTTGTGCAGAATAGCTTAATTAGCATGTATGGTAAGTGTGGAAAGATAGAATCTTCATCTGCTGTTTTTGAGCATATGGATCAAAGGGATGTTGCCTCTTGGAGTGGTATTATTGCAGCCCATAATAGTCTAGGAATGTGGGGTGAGTGCTTAAATCTATACATGAATATGACGAGTGAAGGATTGTGTAGGGCAGAAGAGAGTACTTTTGTCACAGCACTCTCTGCTTGTTCTCATCTGGGTGCTCTTGATTATGGAAGAATAGTCCATGGTTCACTGTTGAGGAACATCAGTGAACTCAATGTAATAGTTCAAACTTCCTTAATAGACATGTATATAAAATGTGATTGTATAGATAAAGGGATGTGTCTCTTTGAAAGAATGGTGGAGAAGAACCAGTTGTCATATGGTGTGATGATCTCAGGGCTTGCGATGCACGGGCGAAGTAGGGAGGCCCTAAGGGTATTCTCTGAATTACTTGAAGAAGGATTGGAGGTAGATGACGTTATTTATGTGGGTGTGTTGAGTGCTTGTAGTCGTGCTGGCCTTGTTGATGAGGGTCACCACTATTTCGGTAGGATGAAATTTGAGCATTGTATAGAACCCACAATTCAACACTATGGATGCATGGTGGATCTAATGGGCAGAGCAGGTATGCTAACTGAGGCCTTAGATCTTATCAGAAGCATGCCTATTGAGCCAAATGAAGTCATCTGGCGAAGTCTCGTTAGTGCTTGTAAAGTGCATCAGAACTTGGAAATTGGGGAGATTGCAGCCAAGAGCTTGAAACAATTGAACTCAGACAATCCTAGTGATTATGTGATCCTATCCAACATGTATGCTAAAGCTGGCAAATGGGAGAATGTAGCAAGGATTCGAACAGAGTGGTGTTATAAAGCATCCACTCAAACACCTGGATTCAGTTTAGTTGAGGTGAAAAGGAAAGTTTACAAGTTTGTTTCACAGGACATGTCACATGCCAACTTTCAAGACATTTACGAGATGATTCACCAGATGGAATGGCAATTGAAATTTGAAGGTTATTCGCCAGATACATCACAGGTACTGCTTAATGTAGATGAAGAAGAGAAGAAGCAGATATTGAAAGCTCATAGTCAAAAGTTAGCCATTGCTTTTGCACTGATAAAAACATCACAGGGCACACCCATTAGAATATCTAGGAACCTCAGGATGTGTAATGACTGCCACACGTACACCAAGTTTATGTCTGTGATCTATCAAAGAGAAATCACTGTAAGAGAACGCAATCTCTTCCATCATTTTAAAGATGGAGCTTGCTCTTGTAGAGACTATTGGTAATTCAATTATTTTTATATTATGGAGGTTCTGATTCTTTTAAAGCTTCCTATATTCCAATGGCTTTGGAAGAACATTTCCCTGCTTTTTCGTGGCACAGATGTGTTTAGTTGCTGATAATATGTCACAATTGCTATCTGAACTTTGCAGGAACTGCTTGACCATTTCTCTGGTCTAGCTGAATTGAACCACAAAGTCCTCAAGATTCTGTCAACGATTTGTTAACTTCAATGACTTCATCCTAAACACCATAACCCTCTCATATTGGTTTTGGAAATGCGATTGATTTACTTGTATGGAATCAATAAATCTGATGCGCTTATTTTCAAGGAACTTTACAGTATGAACCAGTTTCTGTCTACACCCCTCATTCCAATGATACCAACCAGTTTCTGTTTCTGAACGAGATGGGAGTTCACAATAAACTAGAGGGATGTTCTTACTGTCCACAGCTTTTGATGCATTAATCTCTCCCTTTTAACTGTGAGTAGATCACATATCGCACAGAAGTTGCACATTAAAACGTACGAACATCAAAGGTAATGGAAACTCGCCAGCTCCTGGAACCGCAGCCAAAAAAACTCCTCCCACATTCATGGGGGCATCCAGAAGTTTAGTATATGAATCTGGCCCTATTTGCAGATTGGAAAAATCAAAAGAGACTTAAAAAGTGATAATCCTGTTATAAACCTTAATACAGCTTGCAAAGTAAATAAATCCTATCGACAAAAAGGAGTAGAAAACTAAGACTTCATTTCAACAATTACCTATGATGAAGACAAATTCTTGCATGTATTAGTTAATAAAACAGGAAAAGAAGTCCCCTTCTGCGAAGAAGTTTACGTATACCTTAACCATTTTGCAACTAATCCAAATCAGCATGTAACTGAGAAATGAGCACAATTAGTTTTTTTTCATTAAATTACTTGCAGTATCTCATTGGCTTTTTTGAATGAAAATATGCATTTTGAAAGTCATGTGAGCTTTTGAGCATAAGAGCAACTCATCACATTTATTGTCGTATACTTTTCTTTGTGGTGTATTATCAAACTTAGCTTGTTTGTGCTGCAACTAGCTTTTAAATATATTTTGATATCACATTTTTGGTGAATTTATACATGGAGATGATAGTGGCACTTAGATATAACCATTTTTGACTTAAAAAAAACCTAACTTAATTTTTATCCCTAGAGAGCCAATTTGAGTCTTGACCTTTCTTTTCTTACACACTAACTTTATTACATGCCACCTTTTTTTGTCAATGTCCTTAATAATTTTAAGCCCACAAATTGAAAGAATTGTATAAAACTTATTTGCATATGATTTTGATTGTTTTCATGAAAAGTAAATCAGTTGGTTTAAGTTGACTATTTTGACGTTTCAGTTTTTATATAATGGAGGAGAAGTATAATTAAAAAAAAAACAGCAATCTCCTCTTTAATGTTCTTATTAAAAAATAAAAAAAATGATGAGGTGATTGAAAGGATACTATTTGAATTAAGTCAATTTTTGAACTAATTTGAGTTAAAAATTATATAGATACGTCTGTATCATTTCCTTCAATTTTTTTAACCTGTTTGGCCATACCTTTACCTAAGTCAAGTTATAACCCTTTTTAAGTTCCTTTGATTTTTGCATTAAATTCATTTTTATTAATGGTGGAGATATGGGTCATAAGTAAGCTTATATAAATAACTTGCTATGCTTTAATTTAAGAGCTTAATAAACCCAAAACACTTCGAGTGTATAAAGTGAATTTTTTGAGAGAGTGTCAAGTCTTGTCTCATTTGACCTATATTAGAGATATTACGGATATGTATGAAGGTGTAAAGACTATAGTAAGGATGATAGGAGGAGATATAGAGTATTTTTCTATTGATATTGTATTGCACCAAAGCTTCTCATTGATATTGTAGTAGTGATGGATATGCTCACCAAGAACATACAAGGTGAGGTGCCTTGATGTTTTATTTGCTAATGATATTGTTTTATTGGATGAGACAAAAGAGGGTGTCAATGTCTAGCTAGAACTTTAGAGGGATACATTAGAGTCGAAGGGTTTTAAATTGAATAGGGCTAAGACTAAGTGCTTAGAGTACAACTTTTCGGGTGGCTTTCGATGTGGAAGTAAAGATTGGATCAGAAGTTATACCACATAAAGAGTATTTTAAGTATTTAAGATCTATCATCCAAAGCAATGGAGAGATCAATGAGGACATTGTTCACCATATCAGATCAAGGTAGCTTAAATGAAGAAGTGGATTAAGAGTTTTATGTGACAAAAAAATACCACTTAAGCTCAAAGGTAAATTCTATCGTATAGCGATTAGGTTGGCAGTGCTCTATAGGAGCATAATGTTAGCCCATTAAATAGGTGCATAGTCATAAGTTAATGGTGGCGGAGATAAGGATGATTTATTAGATGTGCAACCTTACAAGAAGAGATAAGTTTAGGAATATAATGGTAAGAAACAATTTTTTGTGATTGATGGAAATGAAAATTATTTATGTATGTTTTGTGATTGTTGAAAATGAAAAATTTTTATATATGTTTTGTGTAATTATACATGTTGAATAATTGAATTGTTAGTTTTTGACTTATAGTGAATTATGTTTGATGATATTGAATTTTGTATAATGTAATCATATAAAATGAGTTATATTATATAAGATGGACATGCATATTCATCATCATCATCACCACCACACCTAGTCTGAAGTCCTGCAATAAAGTAGGGTCTGGAAAGGTCTAATAGTACGCAACCTTACCCCTACATAGTAGAGAGGCTGTTTCCGATAGACCCAAATGCATATGTGACAATAAAAGAGTGATGTAGGTTAAAGAGTAAATAAGTAAAAACTGGAACGCTAAATAATTATGTAAATAAAATTACAATAAATACATAAATAAAAAATAAAATAAAATAAAACTAAATGATATACCTGATGGTGACCAGAACTGCTAGTACTTTACACGCTGCAAAGACTGGTTCTTCTTGTCGCTAGTTACGTTAGGGGTCTTCGTTGAGAGACCCTAAGGATATGACAATCTTACTATTTTAGACGACCTCGCAGGATCTTTCCCCACTACACCTGACTTGAAAAACCAAGTTGAAGGTCCGAAAGTCTTGTCCAAAACTTACAACTAGCAAAGGCAGAACGGACATTAGGTTGGACTTCCTACGCAGTAATTATGTGCCGCGAGGACTTCAAGGGTATCCTTTGCCTTTATTCGATCACGTCAGATTTTTCTATTTCTAGTTACTACCTCAGTAAGGGTTAATTATGACATATCTTTCTTGATAACTTCCCTCCAGTTTTTGTAAGACCTCCCTTTTCTCCTCTTTTAGTCACCAAGGGTTATTTTCTCACAACATCATACTGAAGCATCAGAGGGCCTCCTGTACATATGCCCAAACCACCTAAGTTTTGTCTCTCTCAACTTGTCAGCAATACTAGCCACCTATAGTCTGTCTCTCACCACACGATTCTAGACCCTATCTCTTTTAGTAATGTCACACATCTACCTAAGCATACGCATTTCTGATACCAACAACTGTCTTGTATGTCTACATTTAGTAGGCCAACACTCTACCCCATATAACATGGTTGGATATGCATATTGTGTAATGAAATTATGTGTTATTTATTTTGATATATGCATTCATTTATTTTTACAGATAAATGAAAGAAAGTTCAAGTACTCTTGATCAACCCACTTCATAAAGATACAATGATCCAACTTGAGCTCATGTTACATTAGTTCACGATATAATGAACCATATTATTTGCTTGTTTTGTAACAAGCGTTTGAAAAGTGGAGGAATTACCCGATTACAGAAACATTTAGCTGGAGTTAAAGGGGATGCGGAACCTGTAAAAAAGTAAGCTATGATGTGAAATGACAAATGAAAACATTGCTTGAAGAATAACTATATAAGATAGATAGAAGGGAAAGGTTAAATTTTGAAATTAGTAGTAGAAGTTTGATTTCTAGTTTTTATGGTGATTGTAGAAATGTTGAAGGTGGTAGTGGCAGTAGTAGTGGTAGTGGCAGTAGTAGTGGTAGTGGTAGTAGTGGTACTGATACTAGTATTGGTACTGATATTATTCCATCTTAGCCCAAGAAAAAGTAATTGAACCTGATGTGAGAAAGAAAAAATGACAAGATGACTAGTTTTTCTGCACCACGAATAGTTCTTGGAGCTCAACCTTCAATTCGTAGTGCAATGTAATCAAGAGATGTGACTTACAATGTCGATATGACAGTAGCTAAATGATAGTATGATACAATTTCACCATTCAATGCTTTTCAGTCTTATTATTATTAACCTATGATAGATGGAATAGCCTCTTATGATTCGGGATACAAAAGTCCTTCGATTGATTACTTAAGATGTAAACTTTTGAGTTGTTTTGTTTATAAAATTAGAAGCTATTTGGCAGAAAGAAGAGTGAATTGGGCTACTGATAGATGTTCAATCATGTATGATGGATGGACAAATAGGAAACAAGAGCTTATTATTAATTTTTGTTTTATTCTACAAATAACTCTATGTTTTTTAAATCTATTATCAAAAACACCTCTAGGTTTTATTGTGGGATTCCTAAAATGGGATGTAAAGGCTTCAGTGTTGTTTGTAGTGGATCAGTTCACCGAATATGCAGTATTCATTAATGCTCCAATAATTTGTTTAATTGAAACTTCTATTGAGTTATTTTATTAGAATTTCATGAAATGCTTTGTCATTCTGATAGATCAGAAATAAATTAACAGATATAGTAAAAATATATATATACATATATGATGTTAGTTGCGGGGAG
>JANZLH020000078.1:4674006-4690863 GCA_026770325.2 Erythroxylum fimbriatum
TAACCTTACAAAATAGGTTATAGTTGTGAGTTTATTTTTGAATTATATAATTACAAAAAATAGTTTATAGTTGTGATATTATGTTTGAATTATGTAATCAAACAAAATAAGTTATAATTGTGAAAGTGCATTAATCAATGTACATATTCTATGTTTGGGTTTAGAAAGAAACATAAGTTATTAAGAAACTATTATTAATATATTTCTTCATTACACAACTTTATTTTGATATAAAGTTATTAAGTTAAGTTTTATATATGTCTTTGTTTATTTTTATAGATAAATGGAAGGAAGTTCAAGTACTCTTGATAAGTCAGGCACTTCAGGAAGATTCAATGATCCAACTTAGGCTTATACTAGATTGGTTCCTATAATGAAGAACCATACCATTTGTTTATATTATAACAAGCATTTGAAAGATGAAGGAAATACCATATTGAAGAAGTATTTAGCTAGGATCAAAGGTGATGTAAAGCTTTGTAAAAAGGTGAGTCGTGATGTAAAATGACAAATGAAGACATTGCTTGAAAAGTATCAACATGAGAAAGATAGAAGACAAAGATTGAATTACAAAATTAGTAGTGGAAGTTCTTTTGTTGGTGGTCAGGATGATAGTGGGGATATTGAAGGTGGTAGTATTCCTACAAACAAAAAGAAAATTTTACACCTAATGTTAGGAAAAGAAGATGTCTAATTTTTTTAACACCACAAACAACTCCTAAAGCTCAGCCTTCAATCCGTAATGCCTTAAAATCTAGAGAAACAAACCATAATATGGATATGGTAATAGTTAGATGGTGGTATGATTCAGGTATAGTATTTAATGTTACCCAGTCTTATTATTATCAGCCTATGGTAGATGTTATTGCTTCTTACAATCTAGGATACAAAGCTTCTTCAACTGATGACTACATAGGTAAACTTCTAAGTAGCTTTATTTATGAAATAAAAATTTATTTGGATGGAAAAGAATGACGGGCTACTTTTGGATGTTTAATCATGTGTGACGGTAGAATAAATAGAAGATATAAATCTTTTATTAATTTTCTTGGTTTATTTTACAAAGGGGACAGTGTATTTGAAGTATATTGATGCATATGGCCTTGTTAGGAATGTTGATACTCTATTTCAAGTATTTGATGAAGTTGTGAATAAAGCTGGGCTAGAAAATATTATTCAGTTTATTACAGACAATAATTTTGCTTATAAAGCATATGAAAGAAGATTGTAAAGCAGGTTTAATTCTTTTTATTAGACTCCTTAAATTGCACACTGCATTGACCTGATGTTGAAAAATATAAGAGATACAAGATATTTTTATATTATTGATGAGATTGTACAATAAGTGAAAGAGGTGACCAAGGTCATCTACAATCGTGTATATGTCCTGAATTTAATGGGAAAGAATTTCACAAATGCTACGAATTTATGTCATCCTTACTATTACATGATTTGTAACTAATTTCTTATCACTTGAGTGTTTTATTATGATGAAAAAGAAGTTGAGACAAATGTTTACAAATGATAAGTTGGTTGCGTCTCAGCATGCTAGGTTTATTGGAGGTTTCTAGAATTATACTTGAAGATAATGAAATTTGATCCTAATGTCAATTTTTCATTCAAATTTGTGAGCCTTTAGTGAAGGTACTTCATCTAGCTGATAATGATGAGAAAGCAACAATATTTTATTTTTATAATGACATAGAGAGGGCAAAGGAAACAACCAAGGCCAATTTGAAAAGGTTTTCTTTGTACATACCTTATCTTGCAGTTATCAATAAGAGATGAGAAAGACAATTTTACTCTTTATTGATTGTAGCTAGGGGATTTTTGAATCCTAGTATCTATTTTAGACCAATTTTTACATAGAAAATTGAAGTTAATAGGGGAATGTTATTAACTATTACTACTATTATTGCTCGTTAGATGATGAAAGATCTCTTAAACTTACAAATGGAGATTTATAAGAATGCTTCTGGTGATTTTGGTATGCTTATTCCTATTCATCAAAGAAAGAAATTAATTCAGGTATTTTTTCACTTTTGTTACTTGTTGAAAATTAATCATTACTTTATTTTGTATCTAATGTTACTTTTGTTGTCTTACAGTTGCTTAGGAGGAACAATTCAAAAGTGGTGTTCTAAAATTGCAGAAGTTTACAATTTGAATTCTAAGTTAATGTGTGAGTGCAACAGGGTGTGAAAGGAATAAGAGCATATTTGAATTCATCAATTCCAAGAAAAGGAATAAATTAGAGCACAAAAGATGAATAACTTGGTTTTTGTTTGATACAATTTAAAGCTTTAGAAAAGATATGTTATTATCATTATTAAGTTGGCTATAATTTCTTAATAATTTATTGTTATTTGTTTACTAAAACTCTCAATAGAATATGTATTTTTGTAGGTCCATTTTGCCTTGACCATTTCCATCTTTTGGCCGATTGAGTTTTCGAGGAACTGAGTTTAATAGATGTGAGTGACTTGAAAGATAACTTTGGATGGAAAAGTATTGACATATTATTGGATGCAATAATTTGATTGATGGTAATGATAAAGCTTCTCTGAATGATTAAATTTTGTACCAAATGAGAATTGAGGTCAATACTATTTTAGTATATATTCAATTAAATGAAGTTTCGAGTTTTCATTTTTCCTCTTCTTTTAATTTTAGTTATATTTTACGTATATGTTAAATTTTATACATACAATATAAATATAATTGTAAATATTTTTGTTTTAAGTTTCACTTCTAATTAGTTATTTCTTCAATACAAATTTTTGTTGTAAATTGTAATACTTAAAAAGTCATGAATATCTATTATTCTTTTTATTTGATGGTTTGAATCTTTTAATGTAATTATTATTTATTATATGAAGAAATAGTAACATTAAGTACTTTTTATTGTCCTTAATTTTATACTTGTATAATGATTAAATGATCTTTTTCATATTAATTGTGGTTATTATTTGTATGTGAAGTATGTGAAAAGTAATATCAATGAAAATAAATAGATTTTTGTTATTTCAAATTTCTATCATTATAATTTTTGTAGACATGGTTGGTATAAAATTATAAATTACACAACACAATATATTGATAGACTGTTTTGTAATTTTAAAAAAATCAATGACTATTTTATAATTTAAAAAATTGCTCGAAACGGTACCGAATATTAATCGATGCTAGTACGGTATTATATTATAACTAAATTTAGTACCGATATTAATACTGATATAGTATTATAACATTGATTTGTTAGAAATTTACAAGTGGAGTTATTCCACATCGAAAAGAGGCATATGACTAAAGTGAGTTATTTATAAAGATAGAGTTTATACCCCACTGTCTTAAAATTTTGGATTGAAATATGATGTCTTAGTTGTATATAGGCCCATTTGTATCTAGTCAAATTTCTCTCCAGGCTCCCTCAAAACCTTTCATTGGTATCAGAGCTAAGTTGGCAAAGTTTGACGATAGAGATTAATAGATTTGAGTTAGAGTGATTCAAATGGCTTCAGAGGAGCTATTGGTTGAGAAGGAGCTAGTTAGATATAGATAGATCCACTTGCGAAGAGGAGATGTTAAAAATTCACAAGTAAGAGCTCTGTGGAGTGTATACAGGGCTCACGCTAGCGTAGAACCTTGGCTATCGCCTGGTTAAATTAGAGGTGGACTCGGCAGTGGCCCTCAATCTCATCTCCTCCTCGATAAGTCGTTCCCTGATTTACAATTCCATCGTTCAAGGTATCCATGAGCTGTTCACGCGGAACTGAACGGTTGTGCATCGTCATATCTACCGTGAGAGTAACAGATGTGCGGACTGGCTAACGGTCTATGCGGAACATTTTACTATAGGCACTTTTTATTTTATTTGTCCACCTATTGGGTGTCATGTACTCTTATTAGAGGATATGTCGAGAATCAATTTCCCTAGACTCGTAGTGTAATCGGTTTGTTCCCTTTAAAAAAAAAATTTCATAAGTAAAGTCATCCATATGTATATAAATAAAATAAGTTATATACAAATATAAGACTCGTAAACCCTTCATGACAGATTAACAGTAGAGATTATTTTATGTGCGACGGTAAACAAACCAGATCATAGAAAGAAAAGCTAGATTAGATCTTTGTTGGGCTATAATACAGTTATATTTTCTTGTATGAACTAAAAGGTATTTTAATTTGCCACATGTAATTTAAACTAGAGACTATAGAGAGAAACTCGATCTTTGTTGGGCCTTAGAACTGTGAGCATCGATACCGTTCGACGACCCACACGATCTGCTCGCTGAATCCACATCACCAAACTTAACCTTCCCCTGTCTCTCCCCCCTGTGAAATCAACAACTGCTAAACCCTAATTTTAATTTTTCTTCCCCAAATTCACTTCCCCCAATACATATATACATATATATCGTTCTTCGCCCCTAATCTTTAGCCCTAAATTTTACTTCTATTCTCTCCTCCACGCACTGTTTTTGTCCTTTCTCTTTTGTTGCGGTTGATCCGGCATCGAATTCAGCTGATTTTAGAGGGTTTTAGCTCCCGGTAATTTAAATTTTTGTTTCTTTGAATTGCATGAGCTCTTGAATTCTGCGTGCTATTGTGAACTAAAAAGCTTTTGGATTGAATTGCTATATTCCTCTCTGTATACTGGTTTGATAATCTCTCTTATACATTAATATATTTACTTTCTTATTTTAATAATTGGGATCTGAAGCTCGCAATATAGGGGGTTTATTGATTGAATCTTGGACTCCGGGAAATAGTGGTAATGCATCCTTATGTTCGTGCATAAGTTTGTGGTGATTGGTCTTTCTGGGCTGAGAAAAATCAGAACTGAAAAGATTATGCGTTTTTTCCCAAGTCCTAAAGCTAGAATGTTTGTGATTTATGGTCTTGTTTTTAATTTATTTCTGTAGTTTATTTCAGCATGCTTGAGTTAATTTTTGGTTTACTGAGTGGTGAGAAATCCTGAAGGATAGCTTATCGAGTAGACACTTATGATGTGAATTTGGTTGTCATGAAGGAAATATATTATTGTAATGGGTGGAAATGACATGGATAAAACAACCAAAGAAAAGGAACCAAAAACGCCGACACCACCTGCTAGTGCTAATACCACACAGGTATTTTATCAATCATGGTTCTAGGATTAAATTAATCTTTGATACATGTTCCCTTCCTAAAACTAAGAGAGTTTTCTATTTGTTGTTCAGGATTCGACTCCCAGCACTGGTCCTGTGAATCCAGACTGGTCAGGATTTCAGGTTTTCTTGATGATCACCACCACTATTTCTGTTACTTAAACAAGATATCAGTGTCAAGTCTTGCAGCTGTTACATAGGTTGCTTGTTTCTTCTACAGGCATATTCTCCTATGCCTCCGCATGGATTCTTGGGATCAAGTCCTCAAGCTCCTCCATATATGTGGGGGGTTCAGGTACTCTTGATTTCAACTTTTATTTTGCTTAGATGTCTTATCTGTTGGTAAACCATGCATTTAACTTCATAATGAACTTAAAAGACTGAATATTACACTTGAGGAGACAGTAACTGGGAACTTGGAATGAGTTGTTGTAATCGGGGATAGACTGATCTCAAATGCCTTACTTATTTCAGTTGAAAGTGATGGTATCAGTTGATTAGGGCATTGCGAAGTTGAAGAAGACATGGTCTTCTTGCTTATGTGGCATTCAAGTAGTGTGTTTCATATGCTTTACAAGCTGGAGGATGCTGAATTCTTCATTGCATTTAATTGCCTTAGCATTCATGCCATCTTTTTTGCATGAGTTGTGCGCGTTTGATCTGCTTCACTGCCTAACGTTATGATATTTAAGTGTTGCAGTTCTAACTTAAACTTTTAAGTGCAGCATATTATGCCTCACTATGGCACTCCTCCCCATCCATATGTTGCCATGTATCCGCATGGAGGGATTTATGCTCATCCATCTATACCTCCGGTATTTTGTTTGTCACCATATTTTCACTATGATTCTCTGATTATCCTTCCATTGTCATATATAGATTCCATAAAATTAAATCATCTTTGCATTTTTCTGTAGGGTTCTTATCCTTTTAGTCCATTTGCAATGCCTTCTCCAAATGGTATCATGGAGGCATCTGTGAGTTCTGCTATACTAAATTTAGTTAGTACCCTTGTCTTATGTCTCCGGAGAATTGTACTTATTCTAATCATAAGTTTAATGTAGGGGAATACACCTGGCAGCATGGAAGCGGATGGCAAGCCATCAGATGCAAAGGAAAAGCTTCCCATTAAAAGATCAAAAGGAAGCTTAGGCAGTTTAAACATGATAACGGGAAAAAGTAATGACCTTGGTAAAACTGCAGGAACAGCGGCAAATGGAATTTATTCTAAAAGGTAAATTTAGGCATAAAATTGGAATTAATTATTGCTGCATCTTGGTGGATGGTTTCTGACCAATGTTTGGTTCTTGAAATTTTATTTCCCTGAGGCTTGCTCTGCTTTAGTTTCATGTTCAATTTCAATCCTATGGATAAGAAAAGAGGGATTTTTGAAGTTGTGTCTAGGAGGCAATTGTTGAATGAAATTGGTTTGGTCTTTCCCTCTAATTTGTTCCTACAGTGTTCAAGCATATTTATCCTTATTTTAATATATGATTACAGTTTATCGGAGTCTTGGAACTTGTTCTCCTTTCCTGTCACTGAACATCATTTCTCTATATCTCTGATGGTTTGAGGGAGTCAGGAGTCCTTTTCACTCTGGCTTATTTGATTTATATCACTCAATTTCTCATCATTAACTATGTAGGATATTTGACTGTAATTTTATGTATTGAGAATGCACTAAGCATTTATTTCCATTACCTTTTAAAAACTTCTTGATCTGATTTAATATTTTTTTACATGAAGTGGCGAGAGTGGAAGTGAAGGCACTAGTGAAGGAAGTGATGCAAATTCTCAGAATGTAAGTGGCATGTTGCTGAAGCTGCTTATTGCGCTATAAACTGTGACATATTCCTCAATTTGAAGCCCAGTTTTCCTTTTTTTTTGTGTTGTGATTGGACTTGGAGGGGATTGTGGTGTTGCATCCGTTCTTCATATCAACCAACCATTTGGATTGTTCATGAACTTTTTTTTTGCTTCACTTGTTCTGAAGCAAGCAAGCACTTGTCTGTTGTGTTTAGTTTTTCACTTCCTATCACTTTGTTTTCCAGCAGAAATTTCTAGACATACCAGATATTAAATTTTTGGGAAACATTTGCAGTGAATTTGAAAATTACATCTTTTTTCCAAGGAAGTTTCCATGCTTACCCTCAAAAGCTTCTTTAACCAAAAAGTCCAAGGCATCATTTTATTTGCTGTGAGAATCATGTTAAGAAGTCCAAGACATCGTTTTATTTGCTTGTGAGAAACACGTTAAGTTTTGAAGTGAGGATTACTGCAGAACAGGTTGTAAGTTTTAACCAAATGCCTTATTGTTGTGTGCTTTTTATGCTATAATTATTTGCTTGACTTAGACTATTGACAACACTTACCTGCCACAGAAAATGTTATTGCTTCAAAATCAGATCATTCATCCTATTTGATGAGGATTACAGTTAGCCTGAGGTTGGTGGGACAGAACTGTTAATCAATGCGGCAGTTTCCCTTTATATTGATGGGCAGAATTGGGACTTGCTAAAAACTTAAGTATTAGTGTGTCTGTCATTTTCATCTGATTTGTCCTACAGTAGAAGATTTTAGCTGGTCTTGCTGGAATTCAGTGTGAATTTATATCTTCTCTTTCAATACCAATGCATAAGCTTGAAGCCCCTAATGTTTTGCTTTCAGGTGTGTTTTTTAGGAGCTTGTAAAATGACGGATGTGGGTTGTGTTCTAGATTGGTTCAAAGTGTCACCGTAATCATGTTGTGAAAATATTGGTGCAATTAAGAGACTTGATCATTACCTTTACTTGTGACAATTGTTTTCAAGGTGGTTAAGTTCTGTACAGTAGCATGCATGTAGAGGGGGGAAGAGAGAGAGAGGGGGACCTGCTGTTGGTTTGTGAAGCATGGACTGAGTAGTTCTTTTCAAGATTTGAGGGGCTTTAGAGTGACCTTTATCTTGAATTCAGCTCAATAATGGCTTTGCAAAAATTCTTTGGTGTACTTCATATTTGTTATATAGATAACATATACATATGTGTACGCCTTCTGTGTGTGCACTTAATATTTTCAATCTCTGTGACTGTAGGACTCACAAATGAAGTCAGGTGGCCGGCAAGATTCTCTAGAAGGTTCAGTTACGATGTTTTCAATTGTGCAATGAAGCCAACATATGAAGCTAATTTGCTAGGAAATAATTGTAGGATTTTCTCTCTCCGTTACAGCTGATGCATCTCAAAATGGTGGTTCTGCCCATGGTTCTCAGAATGGAGGACAGGGAAATTCCATAATCAATCAACCAATGTCAATTGTTCCAATTTCTGCTACTGGGGCTCCAGCTGGTCTACCTGGTCCGGCAACCAACTTAAACATTGGAATGGACTACTGGGGAGCTCCAACTTCATCTGCCATCCCTGCATTACATGGAAAGGTTTCTTCTGCGCCAGTTGCTGGTGCAATAGTTACTCCTGGCTCACGAGACACTGTTCAATCACAACTTTGGCTACAGGTATAATATATGCAACTTTCATTAAATCTATGGATATTCGTGTCATTTTTTACCCAACTATGATAACCTGCCATTACCAAAATTATTGTCAATTATTGAATTTATTTCTTTTTTATGTTCAAGATTGTGACAATTTTCCATTGAGAAATAACTGTGTGAAAGCAGAACTAACTGTTTTGTCCTTTATATGTTGATGAAATTTGCAAATCAATTTTCCATTTTGTTTTGTACAAGAATGATGCTCTATTCTTGTAATCCTGCCCTGTTTTGTGGGCAATTTTTTTGTTAGTAAATTCTGCGGTGTTTGGGTGTTAAATTTATGGTAGCACCAAAAATTACCGACTAATTGTGCAAAGTTTCACTTAGGAATTTGTTTTTAAAAGGGAGAAAATGGAATTTTTATGCTTCCATAACCTCAAAATAGTATTTGGGCACTATATGAACTAGAGCTGTTTGGCATGCTGCAATTTAACTAATATAGCTGTGGCTAAATATGCCTCTCTACTAGTTAAGGATAAGACTTTGTATTATTGGACTTTTCCAAACCTTCCATATCAGCTGGATTCATACTGGATGTTGTTGTTGTTGTTGTTTTATCTGTGGCTAAATATGATTGCATGTCCTAATTTTGTGGAATAGGATGAAAGAGAGCTCAAGAGACAGAGAAGGAAACAGTCAAATAGAGAATCTGCTCGTCGTTCCAGGTTGCGTAAGCAGGTAAATGAATACTTGACGTTCATAATCTTGCCTAGAGATGTTTGTTAGTGCCTCTGCTTTAAAATCATTTGCTAATGTGTATACCAGGCTGAATGTGATGAGCTGGCCCAGCGTGCTGAAATCTTAAAAGAAGAAAATGCCAATCTAAGATCAGAAGTAAATCGAATCAAGAGCCAGTATGAGCAGCTTCTTGCGGAGAATGCTTCCCTTAAGGTAACATTCTGGCATTGGTTTTGTTCTTGAATTTAATTTATTTCTTTGCCAGCCAGCAATCATCTGCTTGCTGTGCTTTATACATTCACGGGGGATTGAATGTAATTCCAGATTTGGCTTCATATAGATTCTTTAATAGCATAGCTTGAATTTTTTTGGTTTATTGAGGAGCAATCCTTTTCTTGGAAAACTGTACTTGGAAAATAAATGTTCAAAGTGACCTTCTAAGAATTTGTGGATTGATCATGAAGGATAAGGATTACTTACACTAAAAAGGCGGACTCTACTTTTATTGCAATGCAGTTGTGCAACTGTGTGAATATTAACCTCCTTGTTGATTCCTGCTGCCCCCCAGCAATGGGATGCTGTTTTACGTTCCTATTTCAGTGCAATGTTAATTATGCCAAAGAATGCAGATTGAATGGTACGTTAATAAAAAAAACAAAAAAAAACCCTGATACATGTTTGATCTTCCCTTGCAGGAAAGGCTTGGAGAACTTCCTGGAAATGAAGATCTTAGGGCTAGCAGAAATGATCAAAATATAAGCAACGACAAAATACCGACTGCACAAAAAGAGGTCGCACAGGGTGGTCAGTAGGATCTAATTGCCCTGTTTCTTGCTGCTTGTGAAGACCATAACCTAACCAGTTAGCAACAGAAAAGTCTTGTCTTGAATAGCAATGTAGTTCCAAGTTTTACGAAAGCTGATCTTTATAGATCTAGGGTCTGTTCATTTCATATCATCATTATATTTGTAGCCGGTCTATGCTCAAAAGGCCTGGGATGGTATGAAGAGTGAAATTTGTGACATACCCTGTTTTAAGAGGGTGTTATTCACGCTTAACTTACAACATGAATCTGTGTTAAATAAATGTGTTGATGATTGTGTTGATTAGATGTTGAAGGGCACGATAGTTAAATAATATCATAATGATTAATGGTAAATTTTTTTTTTAAATAAATATAATTAAAATAAAAATTAAATGAGTCTTAATATAAATATATAGTTAATTCTTCTTTTTATATTTTAATGAGATTTGACATCATTATCAAATCAAATTACTAAATAAATTAGAAGATCTCATGTCAGATAATCTAAATCCGCCTTAAGTATTTGGAGTCTCAAAACTTGGACACTATGAAGCCACCATATCATGGACAATTGATCGTACTTAAAAACTTAACAAACGAATAACTCAATAATGAAATGCTTCTCCCCGATGACCCAGTTCAAGGCCTTCTGTCCTCACTGAGGGTGAGGGACACGGGAAATCTTGATCAAAATCTAATAGGGTAATGTAGTTTTTTCGTTCATTGAGAAATACATGTCAGCATCCATTAGATGAGCTGAGCCTTGTAAAAGGGTATTAACAGGATCTTTGAAATGATACAAATGGGCCACGCAATTTTTTCTGCTGAAATGAGAGATGAAAAACGGCAGCAGATCTTCCTTTCCTTTTGATCTTCTCATTGTCAAAATTTGGTTAAGATCGAATTATTTTGTGTGGTTTCAGATTAGAAGAGTGGTACCAATGCAGCAGTTGAGCTAATAACGCATCGTACCTTCATCAAGTAATGATTGATTGCTTCATTGCCATCAAAAGACTGACGTCCGTCTCAGCGGATACAAGCGTACATCAAACTATAAGAGCATGAAGAAATAAAGCAAATAAATGCTGGAACAAAAAATAAACTACAAACATAGAAAACATCTTTGGCCAATACATAATAACGTTAAGTAGTAACAAAATAAAAAGATTATTATTTGTTTCACCAGGCTGCACTATAACCTCTTCCAGTCGAGTCAATTGTTTGTTAAAAAAATTAGAAAGGCTTTCCATTATTAACCAAATAACAGCCGCTTATATTTTTAAGATAAAGAGTTGAAAAAATATCGTTTGAAAGATTGAATCCTGCAATGATTTCATATGTTACCGAAATGAACAATCACCCGCTGCTTGATGCTAAAATCTCAAGAACTAGATTGCAGGTCAGTCAGATGGACCAAGCATTTTTTCAGGCACCACGAGGCTATCAAATTCTTCACTGTTTAGCACTCCAAGTTTAAGTGCAGCATCCTACAAAGTTCGTAGAAAAGAATAATTCAGCAAAGTTGCCAGATGCCTAAATAATTCTAGAGCCCTTGGGAAACCACTTCCCTAATATAGCCAGTTGTTGCCGCCAGTAAGAATGCTAAAATCAAGATACTGCTCTGAAAAACCGTAATAAGGAAAATACACTCAAAAGAACTCATCACCTTCAGAGTAGTTCCTTCCTTGTGGGCTGTCTTGGCAACTGCTGCAGCATTGTCGTAACCAATTTTCTGGAAAACGTGGTTTAAAAAGTAAATGTATGAGAAACACCCAAATCAAAAAGAATTTCAAAGTGAAATAAGAGAGCAGAAACTCACAGGGTTCAATGACGTGACAAGCATTAGCGACTGCAAGTAGAGCACCTGATAATCAGTTGAGGATCTAAAGGACAAAGGTATAAACTAAAGCATTATGTCTAAAGTGAAAACTGACCTCATGTAGCAATTTTGAAATTCTTTCTCTATTAGCTTGAATTCCTCTCACACAGTTTTTCTCAAAGGAGGTAGATGCATCCCCAAGTAATCTTATTGACTGCACCAATGAGTTAAAGGAACAATATTAGTGGACAAGCACATAAGTTCTCACTCATGACCAAATGAGTCAGTTGCAGGTCACTGACTGCAGAGCATACAGTAAATAATACAGGAAGATAAGATAATATATATAGGTCAATAGAGATTAAATTTATTTGTCATCTTATATTCAGGTCCCAGATATGATATTTATGATTCTGTTACTAAAGATGCATCAAAGAGGCAATGTCATTATTAACCTCGGTTTCAAAGACAAATTAAAAGAATATGAATCTTGTGAAACCTGAATTAATTATTACTTTTATGATTGCCTTCTTTAACTGAATGTCATCACAGCATTCACAAAATTGAAACTTAAATCCCCTCTTAAAAACTCTGGAAAGTAAAATAGCCATAAAGACAGCTCTGCACAAAAACAATCATATCAATTAGGGTTTTCTCCTACCGTATAATTTGTATCTAGTTTAGAACACTTGTATAACACCAAGCTAGACTTATTCCCTTAAACTATTTATAAACAAAATAGAACTCCATGGAAATATGACTTACATGGAGGAGATTACTAGCAATCATTGGTTTGAACACATTTAGCTCAAAGTGGCCATTTGATCCACCCACTGCAATGCCAACATGATTTCCCATAACCTGCAAATTGAAGAGAAATTTTAAACTGTTTTTCCTTTTTCTTGCAAGGAAGTACCATTCTGAGTTCAGAGTAGAAAATAAAGTGAGTTTTCCATAGAAAAATATAAGCAATCATGCACATATATAAACTGTTGGTGCTGGTTTAGTGATCCATTGATCCTAAAAGGAGCAAAGTCAAATACATGAAAAGTTACCTGAGCGCAAACCATTGTAAGAGCTTCACACTGGGTTGGATTAACCTTTCCCTGAAAAGGAAAAATCAGATCGCACAGCAATAATGTTAGTCCTGTGACCCACAAATTTTTGGTTAATAGGCGAAAAAGACGGGATAAAAAATTTACTGGCATGATACTGCTGCCTGGTTCATTTTCGGGAAGAATGAGTTCACCAAGGCCACATCTTGGACCACTAAGCAAAAAAGAACAGTGTAAACTCCAAACTCAAGTAATAAAATACATAAAGAACATCAGAATAGAATTATAGAGCAAGCATACCTACCTTCCTAAGAAGCGTATGTCATTGGCAATCTTCATCAAAGAAACAGCAACAGTGTTGAGTGTTCCACTGGCATGAACAAAAGCATCATGTGCAGCCTGGAGAAGATGAATCATGTTAGATTTGAACTCGGAACATGAATTTACTATTGGCTGATAGAATGAAATGATCATTGATTGATTGAAATCATAGAAGCAAAATGTAACATTTGATGACATTAATAAAATAGGAAGATAAAGAATAGAAGCAAAGGAATGGAGATGACAAAAACTTGCCAAAGCCTCAAACTTGTTTTCTGCTGTAACAAATGGTAGGTTTGTTTCATCAGCCACCGCTGCAGCTATCTTTTCATCAAAACTGGATGAAATGCAAAATATCAATAACTGTTAACGAACAGAAATATTTAGATAGGCATCAGTCAAATTACATTTCACATAGTTTTGATGGTTCAAAATTTTTGATGTATCTATTTAAAGGAACAAAATTGATTGGACAGGAGGTTTATGAACTAGACTGTAATGCCCTCTGGGTCATTTGTGCAGGCATGTCCACGTTAATGCACAGAAAATTGCATCTGCCAACCCACAAACTTAAGAACCTTTTGTACTTCAATGAAAAAGAGCAAGAAATTTTAGGCATCTAAGTATGTTCTAACAAAATAAGCACTTGTCAACCAGCAAGTGACACGCAAAAAAAATGTATCTCACCGTTTTCACTTTTCTTTTTGCTTCTGTTCCTAAGCAAACAATATTTACATGCACCTTTTCCTTTCTTTCTTTGGTATAGGATCCAGGAAAAGAAAAATTCATTCATCCTACCATATACTCAAAATTACTGTAACAATTCTTTCATGTCAGCATTAAAAAAAAAAACTGATTCTATGATGCCAGGTAAGCATAAAAAGTCTATTAAAGTGGACATCATATAAAAACAAATAAAGTGGACATCATATAAAAACAAACTTTTTCGATTATCAATTTGGTTAGGTTTTGTGGTTGGAACTTTACTCAACACAGACACAAAATTAGTACTTCAAGCCTTTGGAAAATGTCAAATTACATAAGATACCAAAACAGAATCTATGTGAGTGCGGCTTTATGAAGGCCATAGATACCCTTTCTTTGTGTTCAATCCAGTTCCCACAGCAGTTCCACCTTGTGCAAGCTGCATAAGCAACAACATATATTAGAAATATGTTTCAGAAAAAGAAAGGATCAAACAAAGAAGACCATAGTATAAAATTTGGTGTTTGTCCACCTGATAAAGCCGGGGTAGAGTCCAGATGATTCGATCAACCCCATATTTGACCTGCAAACAAGGGAAATGATTTTTGAATTAGTGAAAAGACATAAACGGCAAGGAAATTTTTAGAAAGCCTTATAGGAAAGACAACTGACTTGTGTGGTATAGCCACTAAATTCTTGCCCCAACGTCAAAGGTGTAGCATCTTGAGTGTGAGTACGGCCAATTTTGACAATATCCTTGAACTCAATAGACTGTATAGAGCAACAGGATTATTATCATTCCTAGCAACCGAGGCAAGAATATGCACATAAGCATAAAACTAAGGACGTAGACTAAAACAGATCCGGTAAACTTATGAACCTACAAAGACCTTGGCCAAAACACTACATGGATAAGTGAAAGATCATTGCTTTCAACAAAGAAAGAGATGCAACTACAAATTTTTCCTTCAAAAGAGATGCATAAGAGTACAAACACAATTCTTGAAAAGAACAATAATGA
This sequence comes from Erythroxylum fimbriatum, assembly GCA_026770325.2. Classification (NCBI taxonomy): domain Eukaryota; kingdom Viridiplantae; phylum Streptophyta; class Magnoliopsida; order Malpighiales; family Erythroxylaceae; genus Erythroxylum; species Erythroxylum fimbriatum. Next base: position 4,689,091 of record JANZLH020000078.1, read on the forward strand.
AGATGAAATGACGTTTCTAGTAAAGTTCAATTGGATTAAACTATCAAATGTTTCAAATTGCTACAACTATAAATTAATGTGTAAATTAACTTCAGCATTTGAAAGTATCTGCACCCAATCACAAATAAAAAATTAAAGATTTATAAAAGAGAAGTTATCAGGTGCCAAATTTCATGCACGTGATCACTACTAAACAATGTAGATATCTCATACAGTTGCAGATTTAGCAACAATATCGTGGCATTAAGATAATACTATAAAGAACGAAGACATGCTACACTCAACCATACAGTGGAAATGCTAGATCCATACGCACAGAATGAAAAGAAGTCAAGATAAAACATATACAGTACAAAGCAGCAGATGTATCTATTGGTACTTCAGTCGATGAGGTTTGAACCTTAGCATGGAGTGTATTTTGCAAAATTTTCAACTTTGGTAGTAATCTCGAATTTATTTCAGCTGCAGCTGCGATGTGCATCACCTGCAAAGCAAGAGGAAAAGGGATCAAATACTTCATATAGATGGTTTCATTTGAGTTCTGCATAATATTTATTTAAGATGCACTCAATTTTACTCTTGAGAATGGATCATTCAGAGACAGTGGACTGTCATGAGGTAAGAATGTAAGACACGACTTTATTTATTTAAAAATAACTTAAAATACATATCATGCTTACAGTTGGGAATGTGTCATTAGAAGACTGTGATCTGTTTACATGGTCATTTCGGTGTACAAACTTTTCACCATGCTTATGTCCAAGGATCTCAACTGCTCTATTAGCTATGACCTGGAAAATCCATGACATAGAGGATAAAATCATAATATATACATACATACATATATTTATATGTGTGTTTTTTCCTCTACTTTCTTTTCTGAAAAGTATGAAATAACATCGATACAACAAATTAGAAGATTTGTGCCAATTATAAATTACAACTAGGACACTCTTCCTGAACCAGTACATGAAGCAACAAGTTCAAATAGCAGTCAACAGGGGCTGACCTCGTTGGCATTTATATTGGACTAAGTACCACTACCGGTCTGCCATATAACAAGTGGGAAGTGATCATTTAGCTTCCCTGCAGCCACTTCATCAGCAGCTTGCATCACCGCTTTCCCTATGGATGGATCAAGATCGTATTCCATGTTCACCTGTAGCAATAACAACAAACTCAATACCCAACTAACTTACGCCACCCATAAATCATCAAATTGACAGAAGTTAGGAGAATAAAACCAACCTTGGCAGTGCATTTCTTGAGAATTCCAAAAGAACGAATGATGGGCTTTGGTATTCTCTCCCGCTCTCCTCCAATATCGAAATTTTGCAATGATCTTTGCGTTTGTGCACTCCACAATCTGAAAATGACGCAAAAACAATTACTCATAAATCCACAAAAGAGAGAGACAGAGAGAGAGAAGCCAAAATCTAGGATTTGAAAATAGCATCAACGACTAACTTGTGATCAGGAACAAGTATGGGACCGAAAGTGCTGAAGCACAACACCCTCTTGGAGATTCCATCTATGGAACAAAACCAAGATCCAGGAAAGCCTACCGAAGACTTAATCCTATTCCCTGGACTTGGAACTGAAGGACTAAAGAACCCAGATGCACCTGGACGTAAAGCTTGAGATCCCTGCCGATGTGGACGAGACGCTAAGGAGAACTTAAAGTATTCTTTGTTTTCTCCATATGGCACTCTCATTATCTTTTCCTACAAAAAGAGAACTTTCAAGTGAACTCCTCATGAATATATTCAAGCC
>JANZLH020000078.1:4735497-4754213 GCA_026770325.2 Erythroxylum fimbriatum
TTACAAATTTTTAAATTACCCATATTTATTTATACATTAAAATTATATAATAATATAACTAATTAAATTAAAAGGATATTATTACTGCGCATTTGCATAGTATGTATTTGCTAGTTATGACTTAACCTCTGCTCAGTTCAGGCATGCCAATTGGCAAACGGTAATGATAACTATTCCTCTACTTTCTTGGCATCTTGTTGAAAATTAATGTCTAATGTTAATCTTTCGTTTACTTTGTTTACAAAAACAAAGTGGAACTTGTAGTTACTATCTTCAACTATGTATCAAATAAGTTCCCGAGGAAATGCAATTCCTCACCAACTATGTTTTTGGAATCTCTCACATATCTTAGTGACACAAAGCAATGCATTTAATTTAATCGTCTGATAATAGATTTTATTATAAAATGTAATTGCACCAATTAGAAAAAATTCTTGAAAAATCCTTTTTCAATAAATTTTAACATTAAAAGCTATTTTAGGACTAAGATACAAATAAGATCATCTAAAATGTAAACACTTTGATGCTATTCGTGATGGAAACGAACAAGATAACAATTCATAATACTTGAGATTGTCATCTATGATCCAAATGATTGTTACCATAATTCATAGGTGTCAATCTTTAACATAAATATATGTTTACGCGTATTAGCTGGATTTTTACGGAGTTATTGTTATTATGCAATTAATGAAATTTAACAATTCATGGCAGAAATATTTTTAAGATACATCTTAAAATTCTAAAACTCAAAACTCAAAACCCAAATATTTTACCCACTACTTCACTGTCATACTCATCAATATGATTGAATCAAACAGTGAAGGAAATTAAATTGGGTATCACTCAACAAAGTAGTGTGGACATATCATTACTATATTATCTATATTTGGTTGATAACCCCACCCAAGACAAATTTAAGTGAACTTATCCGTAAAACAAATTGTACGGAGTGGGTAAACGACACGAGTAATGGTTACTTGTCAAAAATAATATCGAGTTTGTCATAGAACTATTCCCATGCTTACACGAAACTCACCAAACGTGATGGGTTGGACAAGGTGTAAGGCAATGGTTAAGGGATGGTTGAAGAGTGCAATGAACAAGGACATTCGAGCTAATTTTTTACAAAAATGATTTAAGAAATATGGAAGAACAATTTTGGAAAGAGGAGCACGTCGGGAACCTTTGAATTTGCGTAAGCCAAGACTCTTCCTCAACAAATGGACATGATTATAACTACTAGTATTGGCAGTGGGTTGGGTCGAGCTCAAGTAAGGAATAGTGCAGATCAACCCCAAGCCCGACCTAATGTACAATCGAGCTTGGCCTTTTTCTTAATTTTAAAAAATAGTTTAGCAATGTCTTCTAAGGTGGTCGGGAATTTGTCATCCTGAAAGAACGTGTTCAAAGGTTTATAATGGATCACCAACTTTACATAAAATTTTAAAATGGATAATTTTAAACAAAATTTATTTTAATAGAAAGTGAACCAAAAGATGTTATATGAGAACTGTCACATTCATTTAACTAATACAATTTTTAATAAAAATGGATTTAAATAAATGTATATATTAAATGTACATCAAATTTTAAAATAAATAAGTTAAAACTAAATTTATTTTAAAAGAAAATGAACCCAAAGATGTTATATGAGAAATCTCACATTCATTTAATTAACACAATTGCTTAATAAAATTGAGTTTTTTTTACAATGTGTTTATTAAATGTACATACAATTTTGAAATGAATAAGTTCAAATTAAAGTTATTTTAAAAGAAATTGAACGAAAAATTATTGTATGATAAATGTCACGTTCATTTAATTAATATATTTACTTAATAAAAATAGTTTTAAAAATGTATATATTAAATTAAATAAACATAAAAGTTTGAAATGAATAAGTTTAAACTAAATTTATTTTAAAAGAAAATGAACTAAAAGATGTTATATGAGAAATGTCACATTCATTTAATTAGCATATTTGTTTTTGATTAGTCATGCTTAAATATAATTTGCTCAACATGATATCTAAATTAGTGATAAATCTTAACTCATCTTAATTGAAGAATTATTATTGTACCAAAATTTTACAGCATATAAACACGGTTAAACCTGTTTGGAATATAAAAGATAATTAATGGAATATTTGAATTCCTATAAACATTCTTAGCTATAAAATAAATATCCATCCATATAAGTGATTGAAAACACATGTATTTTAGGTTTTGATATTAGTTTAGAGTTCAAATGTTTTTGTTGCTAGTTGTACAATCTAAACACATATATGATAAATACTATAATTTTATAATTTTACTTATGCAACAAATAAAACAATAATGTTATGAAAGTCATTTTATTATAAAAAAAAGTGTCATTGTCCTAATATTATCAAATTGTTTAATGATACAATTTATAAAATTAAAATTATCAATTATAGCTAGAGAGTGGAGAGTAGATATTAAAGTTGAGTAAATAGGCAGATACGATAATTTAAAACCTGTATAAAAACACACAAGTAAATAATTATATTCAATTATAAAAAACAAATCAATCACATAAAAATAAGTAAATCCAGAAACGTATATTAAAGATAAGAAACCCTATGTAAGGGAAAGATAATAGCTAAATTTATAATCAAGATTGTCAATAGTTTGCACTATTTCATCTATATGTAGAAACATTATTATGTAATTATAATTGAAAATGCAATGATTATATTAAAGGAATATTAAACATAGAAAATCAACAAATATACCTATACCATCAAATATTTTTAATTTTTTTTAGATTAATGACTGGTCTCTGTACTAGTACCTATATTAATATAAAAAGATGATATAAGATAAGATAATATCATAAAGAATATAAGACAAAATTGATATATTATAAAGAATGGAGTTTACACCCAATATCTTCATTTAACTAATTTCGAGCACACATAAGAACTTCCACAATATTAGGATAAAGTCGAGCACAATAAGGACTAATTATCTTACTACTAGTACCAAAAGCAAACTCTGAAGTAATAGTTAATATTGAAATTGTTAAAAGATTTCGTTAATTGCTTGCATGATCAAAAAATCACTTTCATTATTTTTCCACCATAGCAATACATTGAACTCCACACCTTTAACTTCGGTCATACAATCTTGAAATTTTTTTAATCTTTCTTTCTTTAACATATTTCGAGTTGTAATTTTTAAGGTCGGATGAAGTGAGATGATAAACATACTAAATCTTTTAACTATTGACTATGGAGAGTGGATGTTCATCACCATTTTTCTATTTTCTTAGCATAATATTGAAAATTAATGTCTAATGTTAATCGTCCTTTTACTTGGTTTATAAAAACAAAATGAAACTTGTAGTTGATATCCTCAACTATGTATTAAACAATTTCTTTAGAGAATGTAATTCCTCATCAATTATGTTTTTAGAATATGTTTCATATCTTACTAAGATAGCGACTAAATTTAAGCAATGCATTTAATTTAATAAACTGATGATAGATTTTTGTGTAAAATGTAATCGCACCAATTAGAATGAAGTCTGAAAAAATTCTTGAAAATCCACTTCAAAATTTAAAACATATAATTTTTAACATTAAAAGCTATATTGGGACTTTGGTACCAATAAGATCATCTTAAATAAAGACCTTTGATTCTATTAGTGATCGAATCAATCAAGATAACAAATTATAATATATGGGATTGTCATCCATGATCTATAAGATTGTCACCATAGTTCGTAAGTGACAACTTTAACATGAATATATGTTTATACAGTGAATATAATTAAATAATTTGTGGTAGAAATATTTTCAAAGTATCATAGAATACATCTAAAAACTCAAACTGAAAACCTAATAGCTTACCGACTGCTTATATGCTATACTCATCAATATGATTGAATCAAATCCTTGGAATAAAGGTTCGAAGGAAATTGAATGGGTATCAATCAACAAAGAAGTGTTGATGTGTCATCACCATATTATCTACTTCTGTTTGATAACCTTAGACCATTTTATGTAAGTGAAATTCTCCTTAAAACAAATCATGGGGAGTGGGTAAGTGATATGAGTAATGGCTGCTTGTTAAAAATAAGATGGAGTTTGTTATAAAACTATTCTTATGCTTACACAAAACTCCATAAACTTGATAAGCTAGATGAGGTGTAACATAATGGTTAGGGGATGGTTAAGAATGCTATGTAAAAGGACATTTGAACTAATTTTGTTCAACAATGAATTAAGAAACATGGGTCGATCTGGAAGAAAGATTCAGAAAGGGGAGCATAGCAAGAATATTTGAATTCACACAAGCCAAGACTTTTTTTCAATAAAAAGAGACACTGATATCCTCATATTACATAAAATTGAGAACCCTATAAGATGAAATTCAATCAATTTTACCTCCTTCCGAATGCACTTGCAGTGGCTAAACATGACACAGAGAAACAATTAAGTGCAATGAGGAAAAAAAGATAAATTGTATGACTTTTTAATGGGCCTTGATGAAGTATTTGAGAAGATTAAAACACAAATATTACGTTCCAAGCCAAATAATCACTCGAACATACACATGACCTAGTTTTGGAAGATGAACAACAAAAGAATATCTTAGTAAGCTAAAAATCAATGGTGGAGGTAATATCCTTTTAAATTTAAATTAATAAGTATATTAGTGATCAAAATTTTACCGGAAGAAATAAGAATAAATATGGACATTGTCAAAAGACGACACACACAGATGATTAATTTTTCAAAATTATTGGATATTCACCTAAATGGTGTAGTAATAGTGTATATAGAGGAAACAAATGGTTGAGAAGAATACACCTTTAATAGAGAAGAAAAACATACAAAGGCAGCATAAGTAAGCCATGATACAAGTCTTATACCAAGACCTACATTAGTTATAATAGAGTTGTGTAGTATTTAAACCTTGAACTAGAAGCCAGAAAGACAACACTTAAATCGACTATTTTGCTAACAAATGCGGCTAATAAGATCATCTTTAAACAATCGTGGGTGATAGATTTAGCTGCAACAGAACATATCACCTACAAGAATGATTTGATTAAAGAAAAAATACGATTATTGGAGTCCTCTTGTCAAAATTTCAAATGAAGAAAATGTGTCTGTGAAAGGAACTAGAAAATTGAGAATCCCTAACAAGATGATGCTTAAGAATGTTATGAACATCACATATTTTAAGTGGAATTTATTTTCAGTTAATAAAATAAAAAGATAATATAATTATGTGTTAACTTTCTTTTCAAACTTTTGTGTGATTCAAAACTTATATTTAATGAGATGTTTTAGAGAGGTTAAACATATCAGTGGTCTATATTACCTTAAATCAATACAAAGCAGTGAAGTGACTTAGGAGACTAGGCCACGCCTCTAATAAGAAAATTCAACATATTTATATTCAATCACGTATTGTTAATTTGAAAAGTATAGCACATTGTGACCCTTATATGCAAGCTAAATAAGCTCGATTTCCATTTCTCGTGAGTGCAATAAAACTAAATTCATGCTTTAGATTTAATACATCGTGGTGTGTAAAAAATCATGAAATTTGATCTTCCTTAGAAGCATAATATTTTCTCACAATAGTTAGTGATTTTGATAAAGAAGAAAAGACTGTGTTTAATTGATGACCCTCCCTCGACCCTTTCAAAGCGGGGAATCTTGTTCATTGAGTTTGCCTTTTATGAAGCATAAATCTAATTTGACTTATTGTCAAGCTATATTTTGTAATAAAATATACATATAATTTGAAAAGGAGTAAACAAGTGACATAAAATTCCATCTGAATAGAATGCTTAATTTTTATAATGAATTGGGAATTATTTTACTAACTTTTTGCACTTATACAACCCAATAAAATGGAGTGGTTGAAAGAAAATATAAATGTATATTGCGATGGAGTGTTCTTACAACTACTTATTTAATCAATTAATAAGTTACCTTGAGGACTCTAAATAATAAGATACCATACAAAATACTAGTGGGAGAAAATCAATATATGATAATTCAAAAGTTTTAGGACGTTTTATCTATGCTTATAATAACAACAAACAAGGAGACAAATTTGATAAAAAGAGGCAGATCAAGTGTATTTGTTAGATATTCAAATAGACAAAAGGATTGTAGAGTTTATGGACATAAAAATAGAGGGTTTACATATCCAAAGATGTTAACTTCTCCAAAAATAGCTTTTCTTTCAAAATTAAGGAATTGTGAGGTGCATGACTATGAAGATTCAAAGAAGAGGAATGTATAACTAAATGTAAGGTTTATTGAATAATCGACCAATATAAAGTAGAAACATAACCAAACAAAAAATGAAGTAGAAAATTCATTAATAGGCAATGAAACAAACAAACATAGCCCAAATGATTAACTATGTTAGTAGAAAACAAATAAATAGGAAGTTTATGAGTAGGAAGGTAGTTAGTATGAGATGGGAAGATAATAAGCTAGCCATTATGGTAGGACAATGTAGGAGTCTGGAGAACCTAATCCACCAAAAATCATATATCATATTAAGGAAGAAGTGCAACAAATAAAAAGGAAAAAGAAGGAGCCCAACAATTTTGATGCTTTTGAAATTGAGTTGCTAGTTGCTACCCTCTATTGCATAATCATAATCTACTCCTCGCTCAGGAAACTTGGTAATGTATCCTTTATAATATTTTATTTTCTATGAATAGTTGCGACATTGATTTATATTGATGATGTTGTACTAGTAAGAAATTACAGAGTCATGATACATAAGGTGAAGAAGCCTCTTAACAGCAAATTAAGTTAAAGTACTTCCCAAGAACTGATGTAGCAAGATCACTGCAAGAAATAGTTAGTTCTTAATCAAATGAAGTATATATTAGATATTTTAAAGGGAACAACAAGGATCCAAACTATCATCCTACTGCATTTTCCATAGAGCATAGTCATCAATTGAAGATCAATGTGGTTACTCTATGTACATTGTCAATTCTACTATATGGCAATTTAATTACCAAATGCTATCTATTAATAAGAAATTCATTTACCAAATGTTACCGGCCTATATATTGGTTAGTTTCTATTATCAAGTCTGGTATACTAATTTTGACATTGTACCGTTGCACTTAAAAAAGTTCAACATATATATAACAAGCGTTGGGAAAGACGGTAACTTGTATAAAAAGGGAACCCAACATCAATTTGACAAATGTACTTGAGAAATCTTACCATGTGCTTGACGTAAGGAACTTTGAAATTAACGACTAGGGGTAGTGAAATGCTATTTTTGACTTTGATACTTCATAGATGGCTGGTAGAGATAAAATATTTTAACCTATAGTCCCGTGACTCATTCAATTTCGGTGCATTTAGACCAATCATTTCGTATGTGCATGCCGATTAACAAAAGACAAGTTGCCACCCGTGAGATATTTATTAAGTTCACAACTCAAATTTAAAACTATATGTAAAAACAATCCACAGCAACCAGAACCTAACTTTTGGACGTGATCGATCAGTGAAGTTAGTTACAAACTAACATTGTAATAGAAGTTGAGCATGACTAATGAAAAATAATTCAAAAACCTGGCAATCATTACGTGTTAACTGTAAAGTATCGAAACACAGCAGTGCTCAAATGAAGGCTCTCTCTCTCTCTCTCTCTCTCTCTCTCGCTTTTCGCCGTTATCTTTAACGTGGACACCTGAAGTCCCCCATGTACCCTTCGACACCTTCTCCAATTACATAACCAGCCTTCTTTACTTTATTATTTATTTGCCACTGAATTTACCTAAACCCTTACCTTTCATTTTTACTTTCATATACGGAGCTACGTGGGCTCACGGTGCATTGTCCTAATATTTAAAAAATTAAATATTTTTATTTTTAATATATATATATATATACACAAGGACAGAATTATTTAGAGCCCATTGATATATTGGGTCTCTTAAATTTTTAAAAAATTAAATATTTGGACCTTCTTATCTTAAACTTCTAGCTCCGTTACTGATTACTTGGGTTTCTTTTCTTAATCTTATTTTGTTGTGCTTGTACCCACCTGTATGTTTTGGTCAACTATATAATTAGAGCAGATTAGTATCAGTCTCATAGGTTGGATTCCTGTGTTTAACATATAATTAATTCTTCACATGTACATTTTATTCATTGCTGATAAACCAAAAAGAGATGGTTCAAGTTAGTAGGTGGAATTCTTTAAGTTTTATATCGTGATTTAAGTGGTATACACTTTTTTAAAATTATATACATACTTAAGATAATTAAATGGATTAAATTTGTCTCCGTATGCACAAATCAATTCCAGCGCTCTTGTCATAGCATGCTATGGACCACTTCAAGTTGAGGATGCCGAAAGCAACTTCTCCAGAGATAAGCTTTCCACGGATAAGCCTATACCCATGTGTGATTAGAGAGCCTTGTTAGATAAACCTGGATCGAGCTGAATTATTGAGATTGAAATGGATGGATACATCATGCCGAATATTTATGCATGCATGCGTGAGCAGGACAGCTGTACGCATACAAAGGCTTCATACTAAGGTGTCTTTATAATAAAGGAGCCATTAGAACGACTTAATATAGCAGTTAAGTGTCCATTTCCTTAATTATTTAAGTTTGACTATACACAATACATCCCTTTCCCTTTTATTAACTAAAAGAAAGTATATATAATAGTTCATAATCTGGGGCTGTAAACGTTGTCACCTTACTACTGTTGACCTGAACCAAGAGAAACTCACAGCCTATGCCGGCCGGATCAAGATTTTATGTCCAATTTTTATGGTGTCTTATTGTGTTTAGTGAATTTCAGCCATTCATTTATGCGGGTCTTATATGAGCCCCACATAAATAAATGTGAGACCTACATAAATAAATGGTTGAGATTCACTGGACACAATAAAATACCATAAAACTAAACAGAAGATTTAGACTCGTACCGGCCATACCATAGTTAGCCCCAGCTTAAAAGTGTTGCAGGCCTCTTGCCTATCATAATTCCCAAATCTTCTAGGTGATAGATTAGAATCCTCGAGCCATTAATAACCAAACAAAACACATAATGATATTGATGAATCAATTTCCAAAATAAATAAACTACAAAAGAAACAACCACCACCAAACAATTATAATCTGCAATCAGTGGTAACCATGTAAAACTCAACATTTCAAAGGTCATTTTCGTCCCACACGCACGTTTCCTACACGACAAAAGGAGCCTGTTGGGGACTGAGACTTTCTCTTCTCCGTGGCTCCTTCTCTCTCTCTCTCGTTTTTCATTTTAACAATTGCTTATCTCTGTGATTGTTGTGTGTGTGTGTATATAAAGAGAAGAACCTGGAGAGTTAAAGCAAAAACTCATATTGAGGAAAGACAAACATTATGAAGAAGAAAGAGAAGATTATGATAAAAAACATGGATTGTAATTTTATATGTTCATCAGTACTCAGAAGACCATTTCTCATTTTCTTCCTTATTTTCTTTTGCTTCCTTTGCACTGCCAACGCGGCTTTTAACCTCTCCACCATTTCCTTCGACGAAGGCTACACACCTCTCTTCGGCGATGGCAATCTCGTTCGTTCTCCTAATGCCAGAAGCGTACGCATTCTCCTCAATCGCTACACAGGTACATATCGCACATACATATTTTTACGTACAACTTGTATTTTCTTCTGTTCGTCTGTTCATCCGTCTCCTGCGTACGATTGCTAAAACAATCCATTTTTTTCAAAATTCGTGATCAGGCTCTGGCTTTATTTCGTCAAAAATGTACAAATATGGATTCTTTAGCGCCAACATCAAGCTTCCGGGTGATTACACGGCTGGTGTTTGCATCGCCTTCTATGTAAGTGATCACGCTATTTCTTATGATCCTCTGATAGGAACAGCATCTTTTGGCTTTGTTAAACAGTAAAAATTCAATCAAAGTAAGTCAAAACCCGGGTTTTTTTAATTGATTTTTCGGTGTCTCATGGCTTCCACTTATTTGTATTTTCCAACCCATGACTTCTTTTGGTTTGTTTCAACTTTCAAGGATATGGGGGGGACGTATGGTTGCTTCTTTTCAGAGAAACTTCCGTTACAAACTCCTTCAATTGTGGGTTAATTTGTGGCAAATAATGATGATGGTGCAAACATATAGATAAATTAATCCGCGTCCATAATTAATAATAACGAGGGGGTAATAATTACGAATCATGATCATGGTCGAAATTGTCAATCGCAGACATCAAACGGTGACGTGTTCGAGAAGACCCATGACGAGTTGGACTTTGAGTTCCTAGGGAACGTGGAAGGGAAGCCATGGAGGTTCCAGACGAACTTGTACGGTAATGGAAGCACATTCAGGGGAAGAGAAGAAAGATATAGTTTATGGTTCGATCCCACAAAGGAGTTCCATAGGTATAGCATCCTATGGACGCCGAAGAATATCGTGTGAGTTGTCAACAACTTTGGCTTTCAACTAACGCTCCATATATTTATTGTTCTCTCACCTTTTCGGAAAAGTTTAATGGTATGGCCTAAATGTTAGTTCCTGAACATGATAGGTCATGTTTTTCCGCGTATATCCCATTTTGACGCGTTGTGATTTGTGGGTGGTTTAGTGTTTTTGACCCCAAAAACAAAAAGTACAAAACAAAAACCAAATAAAGAGAAAGTGGGGGGTTTTTGGTGATTGCGTGTCTGGAATGGAAAGTGTTGGCGGCCAAGCGTCGACTATTCAAAAGATTGAAAGGATTCGGTCGGCCTCTAATCTTATGGATAGGTACAAGATTAGCCTTAAAAGGCGACTCGTGTTATTCACGAGTATTCTATGTTCATATTATGGATGAACGCTTCCTGGGAAAGTATGGGTTGTTTCTCTTACTTTTTCTGGTGAACTTATCCCTTACTTTTCATTAAAGATAAGTAGTGAATGGAATGGATCCATATAATTAATACCCCTTTACTTCTAACATTGCATATACATTGTCCTTCAACACAATGAAGTATACGTAAGAAAAAGGTGTTTGAAGTAGTATTTCTAAGTTATCCCATTTATCTATTTCTCTTGGAATTGCTTTAGTATCGGTTAGTTGTGAATTTGTGGTTGTGATGTGAAGAGAAGTAAGAATTTCTTTCCCTGATTTGTATCCTCACTATTTTTTTCCCCTAAAAGAGAGAAACGGAACTGAAATTTTATTATAATTAATCTAATAGTCTTGCCAAGTACACCAACTAACAAGAATTGTCAGTTCAATGTTTACGCAAGTACGTAGACAGTAGTGTAGAGCTGCCAATATTTTCATGTTCATTTCTAATACTTGACGTGGAACTTGTTACTGCAAACTTTCAGATTCTATATCGATGAGGTTCCGATCAGAGAGGTGGTGCGGACAGAGGCAATGAATGGCGACTACCCATCAAAGCCAATGTCGTTGTATACCACCATATGGGATGCCTCAAATTGGGCAACGTCGGGTGGAAGATACAAGGTTAACTACAAGTATGAGCCATTTGTGGCCGAGTTCAAGGACTTGGTCTTGGAGGGCTGCCCGGTCGACCCCATAGAACAAATTTCGGCTGCTGACAGCTGTGGCGAGATCAACACTCGTCTTGCCACTGCCGACTACGCCGTGATCACCCGGAAGCAACGTTTGGCAATGCGTAGGTTCAGACAGCGTTTCATGTATTACTCTTATTGCTATGATACATTAAGGTACCCCGTGGCACTACCGGAATGTGTTATCGACCCTTATGAGAAGGAGCGGTTCAAGGACACCGGACGATTGAAATTCGGCGGCAGCCACCAGGGCAACAAACGCCGGTCCAGACGACGGGGACGACCACACAATGTTGCGGACTCGGTGGACCAGGATATGTGATTATAGATATTTGTTGATTGAAGATATCTCGACTCGCCAGTTCTTTTCTTATTGATAAATTTATTTTCTTTGAAATGGTGGTTTCTATGTATATAGAAGGAATCAAATAAATGCAACTTGGTTGGTGGGTATGTGGTTACATATCTGCTGGCTTGGACCATGATCATGAGGAGATAGCTACAGAACACGTTAGAGTCCAGTTGGTTTCATGTGTAAGTTCTTATCTTAGAATACAATAATTAATTAACGTTTGGAATCGATGTTTTAATGTAATGTAAATATTAGAAAAATCTGAGTCTTTGTGGGAGCATCTAACATGTTTGAGACATCAAAGGAGGCCTGTTACTTTATTAGACAGACAAACGAGCTTTAGGTTTAATTATTGGGTTGGCCAATGGCCACTTCTTAAGCTAACCAGACATGAAGATTAGTTTTTGGTCATATAAATTAGTATATAAAGAAATATATAGTTGTGACCCAAGAAGATTGCGTAAGTCGGGGCAGACCCGAGTTAGCGATATTGCTGGGGTCGGCGATAGATTAATGATGGCGCTTGCTGGGGCTCCCACTAGTAGTGGCCTTAGTACTAGGAATTGTGCGTACCAAATTTATAACACAAAGTGAACAAATAATTTGAAATCGTTAGTTAGAACAAGAAATAATGTAATGTCAAGGTGGCCTTCCTAAATTAGTTACTATGCATACTAATCATGGGAATTAGGGAAAGCAACTTTTCTTTACTCTCTGTCTTTTAAAGTTTAATGCTCCTTGAAGATGAGGGCACTAACAAATGTGTAACCTACGCTTCAATGGTTTATGAAAACAAAAGTAGAGGTAATTGAGTTTAGGTTCATTAATCTTCAATTAATTAATAAAGAAAGTCACCGATCATTTAAATTTTGATTCATGACCATTTGAAAAATAATATTAGATATTTGGAAAAGTTAACAATCTTCTTGGTTCAGCCGGATTTTGCTGGACCGGAATATCATCGTCTTGCTTCATGATTGCGCGTGATCTGGATTATCCAACACCTGCAAAATAAACAAAGGCATGCCGGGGGTTGTTTCCCGGGTGGCCCATCCGACGCTCAAGTTAGTATTTTCGAGGTTTAGGTGGCTGGGGATATTGAATAACAGCTAGGGTTACAGTCTCATACCTTAATCCGATGGGAATAGTACCTTATATATGTTGTGGATGCTAGGTTTATGTAGATCATTGTGTTTGCATGGGAGTCTAGCAACTGATGTGCTGAACGGGCCATAAACAGGTGTAGATGGATCTGGGCCTAGCACAGCCGACCCAACCAGTATTAGTTCACATACTTTAGATTTTATTCAATTCCTAGATTTCACTATTGTTATTTTATTTTTAAATGTATGTAAAATCATAAACTTGCCGTCATTCAATATTGGTCTTATGTCTGTTTAAGTGTCAACAATAATCGATAACGTGTGAGCCCCTGCCTCAGGAAAGGCTTCGGGAACATCAATATTCTTATTTTCTTTCTTTTTTTTTTTTTTTTTGATAGATGTTTGATTGCTTTCTGACGTTAATCATATTTATAAGTGGGTTGGACCAGCATTTGCCTGGCAGGACCCGGTTCCAAGTTGTTATGAACCTAGGCCTAAACCGCCAAGAAATATAGGAAACTTAAAACAGGGGAGAGAGAGCGAATAACTTACGATGGACGCTGCGAAAGGCGAGATTGATTTGCCTCCAATTCCAAAAAAAGGGTCACGTCATTCAATGAATGCGATGGTTGAGGTTCAAAGTTGGAAGCCAGGGGGGTCAATAGTGTTCCCTCTCACTTCTCATTCTTTTCACATAAAAGGAATACAACCCGCGCAATTTTTGAATTTGGTTTTCTTTCTGTAATAATTAATTTATAATAGTACACAAACATCCAACGAGAAAGAGAGAGCATGCGTGTGTTTGAGTTATACTGTCGTTAATGAAGACCAAAGGGCTGAGGAGCAAGAGGAAGAGTGAGAGCGACAACAGGAAAATGAACAAGGGAACTCTTCATTTACAGGTGCCTATCCACTTCAACCATGCCTTTCCTTCTGCATCCGCTTCCTCTCGTTTCCAGAACCTTCTAGACTCCGAAGCCTCCGATTCCCAGCTCCCTCCAACCGCCGGCAACGGCGACCTAGACGCCGATGAGAAAGATTTCATTCTCAGCCAGGACTTCTTCTGGTAAAAGAAAAAAAACAATCTTATTATCTCTTCTTCTTCTTCTCATGACATTTTGGTAAATATTCTATTTCGTTCCTTGTTTGGGCATCCGCAGCACTCCAGATTATATAACACCGGACAATCAACGGTTAACGATGGATTGCAACAAGGTGGTTATCTTAAATCCCAATTTTACAGTTTGGGTGATATATGGTAATTTCCTTATTCTTAAAGTGATTTAACCGTATGCAGGAAAATATTCCCTGCCCCAAGTCACCTGAGAAATCAACCACCACCGCCAACAAAAAGCGTCGGAAGTTTGGAGCTGTTGTTGATCCACTCAGCCCGACGTTGTCTGATCAGCAAGAAAGTTTGAAGCTTGCAGAAGACAGTCTTGAATATGATGTTTTGAGGTTTGAGAAATCAATAACAACTGGGTATCATAAGACTCCCAGTTTTGTCCCTCAGTCTGCTGTTGCTTTGCGCTGTCGAGTTATGCCCCCTCCTTGCATTAAGAACCCATATCTCTCTGATAATTCAGGAGTGGATGCTGATCCGTTTGGCAATCAAAGATTAAAATGTGCCGGTCTGTCGCTGCGGATTTTGATTATTGTAGTATTAGTTAGAAAATCGTGTCCTTAATTTTTATTTTTGTTTGTTAAATGTCAACTTAATGATGTGATGGTTTGATCTGTAGGGATTTTACCTCTATTCACTGGTGGGAATGGTCTCTCTCGCTATCATACAGATTTTCATGAGATTCAGGTAGTGCTACAAATTTCATTCTCAAGTAATTCTAAGTGGCGTACATATTTTGCTTTGTAATTCTGTTGCGCATATTTTTGTCAATATAATCTATTGCCTTGCTTTCTTGTGTAGCAAATTGGTGTTGGAAACTTTAGTCACGTCTTCAAAGTTCTCAAGAGAATTGATGGTTGTTTGTACGCTGTGAAACTTAGTACAAGACAATTGCATCGTGATGCAGAAAGGTGGACTTCTCATACTTTTGGATACTTGTATTATTCTTTGAGCAACGTTTTTAAGGAAATTTGTTTGTATCCTGAAGGAGGAAAGCTTTGATGGAGGTTCAGGCCTTGGCAGCTTTAGGTATGAATATTACTTCGCAGGGCTTTTTTTTTCAAAAGGTTATGAACTAGTCAACTAAGTTTGCATATTGGTTTACCATTTTGCTCTTCAGGTAGTCATGAAAACATTGTAGGATACCAC
Source organism: Erythroxylum fimbriatum (assembly GCA_026770325.2). Classification (NCBI taxonomy): domain Eukaryota; kingdom Viridiplantae; phylum Streptophyta; class Magnoliopsida; order Malpighiales; family Erythroxylaceae; genus Erythroxylum; species Erythroxylum fimbriatum. Next base: position 4,750,801 of record JANZLH020000078.1, read on the forward strand.
TCTTCTTGGTTTGAAGATGAGCAACTATACATTCAAATGGAACTTTGTGATTGCAGTTTATCCATCAACAAGTCCTTTAAGTCATTTTCAGAGCCAGAAGTGTTGAAAATATTGCATCAGGTTAGCATATTTTGTTGGGTATCTGGCTAAAACTTAAGCGGTGAATAAAACTATGTGATCCAAACTTGCGGCTTGCATACAATGGCACAACGACATTTGTTCTGAAAGTGTATTTGGAATAATTTGTCTTTTGAATTGAAAGTTTCTGTATCCTGAATCTGTGAATTGCATTTCTCTAAGTCTAGACTCTTGAATGTGTATTCAGTCCAATTGCAAGATCTTCTATGGAAAATTGCAGGTAGTTGGGATACCCTGTATAAATGTGTATAGTTGGTTTGAGGCTGTAAACTTACCGTTGAGGGTAGAACAAGACAAAGTATGCAAATATTTTTCATTTAATCATTTTCTTTGTTGATATGACTAACAATTTTGATTAGTAGCTTGATAATCATTGATTTATTGTACTATAATTGAACCTCAACGACATTGTAGCATCCAAATTAGTTTTTGTTCAAGAATGCTGTTGAGAAAATCCTACAAACACAAATTTTTACTTCCAGTTATCTAATTATGTCTTGAAACTACAGAGTTCCTGTTTTTGCTATCTATTTGATGTTGCTAATTACTGGATTTTGGCAGATTGCAAAGGCCTTGCAGTTTGTCCATGGGAAAGGAATAGCACACCTGGATGTCAAACCAGATAATATTTATGTGAAGGATAGGGAATATAAGCTAGGTGATTTTGGTTGTGCAACTCTTCTTGACCAGAGTATGCCAATTGAAGAAGGGGATGCACGTTATATGCCTCAAGAAATCCTCAACGAGAATTATGATCATCTTGATAAAGTGGATATTTTCTCATTGGGTGCTGCTATTTATGAGCTTATTAGAGGTTCACCTTTACCAGAATCAAGATCACAGTTTTTCAACCTTAGAGAGGGAAAATTGCCTCTTCTTCCTGGTCATTCGTTGCAGCTTCAGAACTTACTCAAGGTATTTATGTAATCTTCATTGCATACTTTCATCAACCTTAATGTTCAGGAGGCAGTGCTTGGTTGAGACGAAATCTTTTAGTTTTGCAGATTTTGCTATTACAGAATACTTGCCAAATCTTTTTTTGACCTTAATTTCAATAAACTGCAAATGCAACAAATATGAGATAAATACAAGTTTTGGTGTACCCTTCTCTTTATTGTTCGCTTTAATTCATCAGTTCAGACTACCTTCAATTACATGACTTTTTCTGCTTCTTTTAATTCACTTTTTGAACAGTCGAAATCTAATTTTTTAGAGTTCATATAGAACAGGAAAATTAATGGAAATAATAAAGTTCACAAAACTTTTGCTGGCCGTGGAACTCCATTTCAATTTTAAGTTCGTTATTAACTGAATCTATAGAAACAATTTGCATGCCATCATGGATTGCGAAATGCATTTCTGATTATATAGTTCTGAATATTGACAGTCAATGGTTGACCCGGATCCCGTTCGGAGGCCTTCTGCTAAAGAACTGTTAGAAAATCCTATATTTGACAGGGTGCGAAGAAATACAAGAGACTAAGCATACTCTTAGTACAGGTGGACAAATTTTGTATTCATGATCACTTCGGATCATTGACAGGTTCGTGACCACTTCGGATCACCTACTGTACAAGGGAGGCAATTGGAAAGGGTTCACATTCAATTTTTGTGGCGATACAAGAGCTAAAACTTTACGCAGGCCCGTGGATGTATGTCTTCTCAACAAGTACCATCCGTTCTCAGGGCTTCAGTTTTGCAATCCTGCTGAGCAAGTCTGGATTGATGTTTCAGCATCATTTTGTGATTGTGATGACTCGCCAGAATGTGAAAGCAGAAGTCTAACGACTTCATTTTTGTTAATTTTGGTGGTATTGAGCATATAGTGCAGTACAGAAATGCAGTACTCTAATCTAAGAGTAAAGAAAATGAAGATCTAATTCAAGATTTACAAAGAATTTAAAAGGTAGACGAAAATTTTAAGAGAAATAAGAGTACTTTAATTGAAAATAGGCAAAGGTTTTTTTGCAATATAATCAAAAAGTATTTATATGAGTTATAATGATCTAGAAAATGATAATGATAAAAATGTCTTCGTAGTTCTAATAAAAGTAAAACATAATAAATAAATAAATTTTGTAACCTAAAGTTTTGTGTTAGGTCCCTCTATTTATAAAAAACACAATCTTAAGTTATGCTTTGGATAACTTAATTTGCATTTCAATAAGTAGGGTAAATATTTGTAACATTAAAGGTTGGGTTGATATTTCCTATCTACGAACGTAATTAAATGACATGTATTATCATTAATTTTGTTTACAATCTTGAATAGACTATTTTTTGGCCTTCAACTTGTGATGTTTAGTAATTTGTTTCTCGATCATAAATATCATTACTTTATCTTTCATTTCAAACGCTTGATTCTTCCTATATGAGCCCATATTAGCCTTATACTTTGCATACTTTGCATTAGCTTTTTCAAGTCGTTTTTTCACTTTAACTTGTATTTCTTGGGTTTCTTTAGCAAACTTGACTGTACTCGTATGGATGTTAACATTTTTAGGCAACTGAATAAGGTTTAGTACATGATTTGATATCTTAGTGTAAACTACAGAGAATAGAGATTGACCGATAGAGTTATGGATAGTATTGTTGCAAATTAACTCAGCTTGTGTGATAAAAAAATCTCAATTCTTTGGCTTATCACGACAAATACATCGCACTAAATTACCCAGAGTCCTATTCATTACTTTTGTTTGTCCATCAATTTGTGAGTGAGCTATGTTATTATACTTCAAGGATGAATCAAACATACTTCACAAAGTTCTCTAGAAATGACTCAGAAACTTAGTGTCTCTATTAGAGGTAATTGATTTTGGAATCCTATAGAGCCTCACCACTTCTCGGAAGAACAATTTAGTAATGGTTGTCGCATCCGTTGTCTTCTTACATGGTAAAAAATGCATCATCTTAGAGAATCTGTCAACCACTACGAAAACTAAATCCATGCCCCTTTACATTCTTGGTAAACCTAGTACAAAGTCCATAGAAAGGTCTTCTAAATATTGTCAGGTATAGGTAATGGCATGTATAAACCTGCGTTTGATGCATGACCTTTATAAGTTTGGCAAATTTGGCACCTAAAAATAATAGAAATAACATCTCTTGTAACACCCAAATACTCCCTGGGAGGATACATGGATGCTACCCAAGACAGAACAAACAAAACCAAACATCACACTGACATTTATCTTATTTAGAATCTCAAACACACACATATATTACATATCAAATCTCAGAACAGAAATCCAAAGAATATTACAGGCCCAAATAAA
>JANZLH020000078.1:4754313-4775098 GCA_026770325.2 Erythroxylum fimbriatum
TTTAGAGATAGTCTCTATTGGCTATTCAGGTTTGAGTCTTCATACCGACACCTGGATCCTGGCTTCGGGAAGGTCCCAGGAATAAAAATTTTTGTTTTCCGCACCTGGTACATGTGATGTACAACCCGGAATTTTCCTACAGATTCAGAGCCGCAGGCTCACCGATTAATGCACCCATATTGGGACAGTTCAGGCGCTCGGTCACAACACCGTAATAAAATGGGAAAGTATCACATACGCATTTCATATGCATTTGTTTGAATATTTGGATTGGGTGAAAGGTGGAATGCCGTGTATTGTTTGAGTACAATCAAGTGGTACTTCTGAATGTGCTATTGAGAAATAATCTGTGAATTGTTTGTGTGCTGCATGAATTGGGTGAACCATCGATGATGGTTCTTCACTGAGTTCGCAAACTCACATAAAATTGCAACATATTTTTCAGGACCGAGAGTAGACTCCTAGCTCCAGAGGGACTGTTCGAGCAGTGTAGACCATTTTGGCGAGAGAGGTTACGGCTCACAGGTCGGTCAGCTGGGACTTTTGGGATGACCTAGTTAGGACTGATGTTTTGTATTTTCCCTGTATAGTAGCTAATTGTACTAAGTTTGTGGAGTGATGTACAAACAAAGGCAGTTGTAAATTACTGATTTTGATGAAATGAAATGAAAAACATTTTGGTTTTAACAACTGTGATTTTGATATTGATGTTTTATTTTTATAATGCCATGTGGAATATAGTCGCGACTGCTCGTTGTTCCTTCTTATCATAGGATATGTACCGGAATGACCTACGGGCGTCCCGGTGTGTACCGTACGATAAAAGGGCGCTACAGAATCTGACCCCTTGCATGTGCCACACAAAATTCCTACATGCTTGTTTACATGTCAGCTTTAATCCCCCTCCCACGGTGATGCTTAAAGGATTGATCTCGTCTACTTCTACCATGGCCTTTCTTACCACCCTTTCATCCAAGAAATTGTGTGTACTCCCGCTATCCACCAAGATATACAGAGATTTCTGCCGATAACTACCCATGACCCGAAGTTGTTTACAATCCGTTTGATCCTTTAAACCCCACATGGCTTCCAGTTCTACTGCCTCACTGGTTTTTGAAATTGAAATTCCTACTCCCTTGACTTCCTGGTGTTGGCAACAATCCTGCCTTAGTCTGTGATTTGGGCGCAGGGGTTGTGAAATTGCTCCCTTTGTACATCGAAGGTTCCCTCCCCACTGGACCGCTGACCCGGTTTCCTTTGCCGAAATAAACCGGCACACTGGTTGCCATAATCGCCTCCTGTTTACGCGCCCACGTGCACGCTTGGTGCAACGTCTGTGGGTCCATCATCTTCACCGTCAACCCCAATTCTGGTTTAAGCCTCTTCAAAAAGAATCCTACCAGGTAATTTTCAGGCAAAGTGAGCTTGTTCGAGTATCTGTCGAATAATGCGCAATACTCCAGTACCGAGCCCTCCTGTCTCAGCTCTTTTAAATCCCCTATAGGATCTTCGTAAATGTTTTCATCGAACCGGTATCTTAGGAGAGTCATGAACTCTTCCCATTTCATCTCCCTCCTGTTCCGGATAGTAAGTTGGTACCATTTGAGTGCATCACCTTTCATATGGATCGAGGCAAGCCGTATTTTTAACTCTTCCGGAGTTTGATCCATAGAGAAAAACTGCTCGCACTTATAGCTCCATCTCCTTACTCTGATACCGTCAAACGTCGGAAATTCAGTTTTGTTGACTTTTAAAACCCCCATTCCGCTACTCCCTTCACCAGCACCCTTTGCCACCGATTTCGAATCCCCTTTATCCATTTTTTGCATGAGTTGCTGGAACATCGACTTAATGTCGCTAATTTCTCTTTCGTGCCTGGATTGAGCTTCGAGCATGCTTCTAATACTCTCTTCTAAACGGCGAACCTCAACTCCCCTGGTGCTTTCGGCCATTATTTGTCCGAGGAACGTAAGCTCTGATACCAGATGTTACGTTTTCTTTTGATACTGAGTGACGTTATTTGCTCACTCCTATAATCTCAAAGTCACACAATCACACAAGAAGGAAACACAGAGAGAGAAAGAAGGGAATCAATTCATTCACTAAAATTTGGGTGTCATTTTCATTCTGTTAGAACCGTTTATAACCTATTGTAACCGAAATCTTCTAGATAGGATCACGTGAGCTCGTCCGTGACTGAGACTCCTACGCTGCGGTTCATTTATTCGTAGCTAATCTTTGCGACGTCGTCTCCTTCATCTTCCTCGCGAATTCATGCAGCCCCGAATATCGTAACAGTAGTTGAATGGGAATAAATGGACTCGTTTTGAATTACTGACTCTGGTAAATAGTTTTTAACTTGCCTACACATTGAAAGAAACCCTTTTTTCCTTACAACTGTAATTTGCAGTATCACATACTTCTCAGCTTCCCCAACCCAACTTTTGTTGGAGACAAGGATCACATCCAATTTATAGATGTGGAATGAATGAATGTAATACATACAGTGCACACTATCCTGCCACAGCCACTTGTATCTATGATTTATGGCAATTGGAATGACCCTCCAATTTGATTACTTGCTGTCGGATGATCAACAGCTACCCAGAGTAGAGATATACATATTGAAATAAGACCTGACCAAACGAATACGATGGTGGGTGTCTTCCCTCGTCTTCCCATGAGCCCTTTCGCGAAAGGGTAGAGATGAACCAAGACCCAAAGGCTGAAGACCACACCTCCAAGCAGGCTGCTCCATTGAGGTATTGGAAGATAAATGTTTCGAAAAACTCCGACAGTAATGCCCACCAAGTTAACCATTATGATTGTGCAAGGTGGTATCATCAGGGATGACCATTTCACAATATAAACATCTGCAATCATCAACATCATCACCTGATTTAGAGTGAAAAGAAAAAATAACCTCAATTCAATACCTATACCTACCTGCAAACACCTTCAACAGCCCCTGGAGCACTGCACCAAGATGTGCACTTGTGCCACCTATTAACCAGAATTGTTCGTTCCTCCACCACTCTTAAAGCGCCACGCCCGACCACTTCATCTCAAGCACGGCTAGAAGACAAAGAGTGATCGTGATTCCCAACAGGTATACAAGGAAAGTAACATTGAGATACTCAACAATAAACTGGTCAGTGAAGAGGCAAATTGCAGGAAGGAAGCAATAAACAATCAGGAAAATTGAAGTGAAAGGGTATATTCCAATATTCAAGTACGCAACCCTCTGCACAAACTTCAATCTGGGGCCAGCTAGAAGGGCATTGTTCCGAGAAAAGAAAATCTCAACAGACCCAGTGGCCCATCGGAGATCCTCATGAAGTCGATGGGTTAGATTAATTGGAGCAGTGCCACGAAAGGCATCCTTCTTGGTCGCACAATAAACAGATCTCCGTCCACGTTCATGCATCCTGTAACCAGTGACCACATCTCCAGTCACAGAACCATATATCCACCCAACATTTTGCCCCCATTCAATCTTGTCTTCAAACCAGCATGATATAACATTCAAAGCCTCTGCTATCGAGGAAGGATCCAGAGGTTCCTTCATTTTCTCATCGTCGGTGTCTTCTTCCATCTCTCGAGACTGGTTATGATCTGGGGCAGAAGCAATGGCAGACTTCCTGTGACGGCCGAAGCACGAGGAGCAGCAACTTTTTTGTTCTTCCGGTCGAGGAGGGTCAAAGCCATAAATTGCTGTCCGACGAAAGAGACATCCTGTTCCAACGTACATCGGACCTTGAAGCCCATCGAGGGCTGTCATGTTGACATCAAAAAATACAGTATTGTGGTAGGCATAGTGATCTCCTTCAAACCTTTGAGGAAACTGCACATAACAAATTCCTTCCCCATTGCTATCCATCATGAAACACATCCCTTCCCTCAATGCCTCCGAATTGAAGACGTAGTGATCACAGTCAAGGTTGAGAATGAAGGGGCCATTGGACATAACAGCTGAGGCTCGAACCAGAGCATTCATTGCACCTGCTTTCTTGTTGTGATCATAACCAGGTCTTTTCTCCCGTGAAACGTACACCAACATGGGAAGACGAATGCCAACTTCACTTAGATTTATGGAGTTGCTATTCGATCTGCCTGTAATGGGTTCATCACTTGGAGGCTGTAACATTACCTGCAGTTCATAATTTCATCTCATCATTCAACATATTCAAGCTTTCTACATCATAAAATATACACCTACGAAAGCTAGATAATATCATCTAATTCCAATCATACCATACCCAGAAATCTTAACCCAAGGTATCTAGAACTTCACCACCATCATAGAATTTCGTTTCTATCACTTGAACTAATATCCTACCTGAATAATACTGGCATGGTCCCCGCTGCTGTGTTCGGGGCCTGAAACTGTCCAAGTTCCAGGCCAGTGGGTTCCATCAGCCATCCAAGTAGCCTTTCGAATCTTTGGTCTTTCCATTGGCTCATCATCACCACTCTCTTTCCAACGTTTAATAGCCTTAATCTCCTCCTGAGTATTATATGCATCAGAACGTCGACGAATTGAGTCAGGAAGACCATTGATACGAACCTTGAACTCATCATATTCACGTTTTACCCGCCTTCGATCTCTAACGAAATCCGGGAGTATCTTGTTCTTGAAAGGATCTTTCTTAAGATTGAAATAAGACTCTGGGTTTCTGGGCTCAATGTCATGTTTTCTACAAAATGGGACCCACAAATTGGCAAAACTAGCTGCCTCTGCCATGGCCTCAAAGGTTACGAGAGCACCACCATCATCTGAGACATAACACGAGAGTTTCTCGACTGGGTAGTCAGCTGCAAGAATAGACAAGATAGTGTTTGCAGTGACAAGAGGTGGCTCTTTCTCAGGATCAACTGTAGAAACAAAGATATCTATTCCTGGAAGATCAGATTTTCCTGTAGGATTTCTTGGACTAGGAGTTTCAAACCTCTCCTTTAAAGCAGAAAGATCAACAGCTCGGGTAACAGGACATAGCTTAGGAATCTGGTCAAGTAGCCATGAGAAGGCAAACCACAATTCACACAATACAGAAATACTCGATAACCACAGTGAATCTTCATTCGGGTGCCTCAGTCGCCAAGCCAGGAAAAATCCAAGAAACAACATCCGGACAAATGCTAGTATCCTGAAAGAACCAGAAATTGATGCAATACTGCAAGAAAGATTTTATTAATACACAATTGATTTTGAAATTACCTATATGGATTGATGATTACAGGAGATATATTCAGTGTGCTAGTTAGCGGATTCCATTGTTTTTCAAGAAGTTGTTTTGCGTCACTAGCACTCCACTCATCATTTCCATCAAAACTTTCCCCAAGCCCCACCGCACTACTATACCCATAATCCCTCTTTTCTTCAAGGGAGATCCCAGAGTAATCGAAATCATTCATTGCATTACTCATTGGAACCATAGACAACCTCCCATCCAACTCGGACAAATAACGCCTCCTATAAAGCTGCTGACAACCTGGGCATATCCCATCACCACTTACTATGATATCCCTGTAGCAATTCCCACAAATCTTGTATCCACAGTCGCAAGGTACCAGCCCCACGTTCCTGTCGTCAGACATACCCTTAGCATTACATCCATGTCTCGAACACAATGACTGGTTAGCGCCAGCACCAACACGGTGCCTCAGATCGGACTCTGCCATTTTTTCTTTCACATCGGCACTCATAGTACTGTTATTACCGCTCGAATACATAGGGTTCGACATGTAAGTTCTTCCACCTGCTTCGGAGGTTGATTCAATTGAGATTTCCAGAGGTTGGTGATCAGGTGTTGGCGGTATGTGGACTGTGTATGTAGCAAATTCTGCACTACTCATATCACTCTCCATGTCACCCATGGAGTTGCTGTGAATTGACGGTGACCTTCTTGTACTATACGAATTATTAGCCATATTGTCTGGCCTGCTCTCTTAACAGAAAACAACGAACAGAACCTGAACAAAAATCGTTAACAAAGAAACTCAAAAAACAGAGTACATGAGTTTATTGATATGCGCAGATGAATAGAATAGAGAGCTCATAACAATCAAATTCTAGCTTCAAGCTCTGTATTTCTTCTCACGGAAAAATACAACTTCTTAACGTAGACAACCTGAAGCTAAAAGTGTGAGTTCCAGTCACATGATTGATGGCAATGAGAAGAAAACAGAAATACAAAGTCTGCAGCTTTAACAAATACCCCTCTCGAAACGAACATATACCATGCGATGATTACAAACACAAACACGGCTGGTCAAAGTGGAGAAATCTCCGGCCAAGGTTCTCACACTAAACAAGTCTCTGATCTTTGAAATCCGCAATGGCAGTAGTTCAGAGACAAAAAAACAACACGCACAACAGAAACATACCTAATTGAATTTAAACAAGAAACCAAGAAGCAGCCACCTTCACTTGTTGAAAGAGCCTACTCCTTTGCTATAAATTCCTGAAATCCCAAAAGGTAACATTACTCCGTTAATTTGTCCAGGTGAACAAACAGTGCAGGGTCTGATAAATGAGAAAGGACGAGTCCGTCGTGGGATTTATACGGGGTCTAAGATGGTTAGAGAGTTTCAAAGTCACAAGTACTTGGCTAGTTATAAGAAAAAAAGTGTGATCTTTCGCAGGGTTGGTTTCAGTAGTTGAGTTGTTTGGAAATAGCTTATTTACAAGACAAGATGTAGATATAATCCACCGTGTTCTTCGGATTCTTCATGAACGAGACACGGAAAGGAAGCAGCCTAAAGAGATCGTAAATTTCGGCATTTAATATGCCGTCTTCTGAGAATTTATAGTCGGGATTAATATTATGCCGCATTTGGGTTCTTCTCCGATACGCCAAGAAACATAATCAATTTTGATATTGACAAAAAAAATATTTGGATTCAATTAGATTCTAAAAATTTGAGTCGCATTATACAAGAATGGTTTGGCAGTGAGTCCAAATCTTCTGTTCAATATTATGGTATTTTATTATGTCCAATAAATTTCAGCCATTTAATTATGTGGGTCCGCATGAGATTCGCGTGAGTCCCATAAAATAAATAACTGAAATTTTATAAGACAAAATAAAAAGAGTAAAACTAGACAGAGAATCTGATTTGTCGAACAGCAACTGATAATTCTTGCCACTTTTGAGGGCTTCCCCTTAGGTATAACGCTATAATAATGACACATTCCTTGTACGAATCCAATTTCTCATTTTCGAGGATTTTATCTACTAACATAATTATGTAAATCCTTTCTACAAAATCATTGATTAATAAGGAATGGTTGGTACACTGGACCAAAAAAGCGTATCGTGGTTACAGTGGTCAGGACAGGAGTTCCAACTCTATTCATGATTTGGGATATACTTACAAATGATTGACTCGGTAATTTGAGTATTTTACATATCATGTCCATCTTCTTCCATTACCAAAACTGTTGACACAGTCATTCGTAACACAAGGCAAAATGATAGTCTTATCAACCTTAATAAACCATGGCCGGTGTAATAAATTACCTATTCCAGCATGCTTTGGATTCCTAATCCTAACCAGACGTAATGATCCTGCTCCGATTGTACATCTTGAACCAACTAAAACAAACTAACGAACAAACCAAACATCTAACCTCTTACCTCCCATGTTCTCTGAACACTTTTCAACGGATAAAAAGTATGAAGTGGGCTCATTTGGGCTCCACAAAGCTCTTACCAGTACCCCTCCAACAATGATGGCGCCGCGTTTTCATCTCTCTAGTCTCGACCTTTTCCTCTCTTTTTTCTTCCTTAGATTTCCCCACCATTGCTATTTCCTTTAAATGCTCTCGCCTATTTTATATTACTGAATTTTTTTTATTTTTTATTTCAATTAAGAGTAATTTTTATGTATTAATAATGAATTACTATCTTAATGTGATTTAAGCTAATTTATATCTATTTTAAAAGAATGATTCCTATTAATATATGATGCTTCCCCTATTTATTCTATTTATAAAATATTTAATTTGTCTCTAATTTCTTTTTCTTTCACTTTATTATTAAGAGAAATAGATGAATTCGAATCCCAACTCTACTTGAATTTAATATTATAACAAATACTTAGATGAGTTTAATCCCTCGACTGAGGTTGGTAAGGATTTGCGCACTTAACAGCCCTATATCAGCCAGATTGATATTGTACCTTGCAAGCTACTGTTTCATTTTACCTAAACCAGTAGTACTTACCTTACGATCTTCAAGTTTCGAGTATTTTCTGATATACAAAAGAAAAGTTAACAAAGCTTTAGACCACTATATGTCTTACGAAACCAACTCAGTATTTGATGCCTTTGAAACTAGAAAATCAACAAAGCTACATGATTCTGTCTCTCGTCTCTATCTGCGCTTCTTCAACAAAGGACTAATCGAAGATTGCTACCCTACTTAAATTAGAGTTATGGAAGCCAGATTACATACTGCAACATTAATGAAATACTATCATATCTTAATCATATCCTTCTAATGTTGTTCTTGGGCCCTTCGAGCTTTACTTATGGGGCATTTATCCATGTAAATTTGATATTATAAACCTAAATTTCGTATTTGGATAAATTTTAAAATAAACAGTTATTAAAACCAATTTAATAATAATTATAACAAAGTAATCTTTCCTCTTGATGAGTCATCTAATTTGATCATAAATTTTAGTATTGTACAAATGTGGTCTGACTTGATTTCACACATACATCTTTCTCTTTTTGTATGGATCATTTATTTTCACCTAAATGTTGATAAGTTTAATATAGTTTCAATCCTTTTTATTATATATATACTTTACCAAACTTCAAAATATCTTAGGCTTTGAAAAATACTATGGAGTTACAAAAGAGTTTTGTGATGTTTCTTAACTTGAAATCTTATCTCTTTAAAATGAGTTGCGAATGTTGCATGTCACATTATAAGTGACTATCATATTTTTTTAAATGGCATCAACTTTTTCTTGGACATCACATTAAATTGGAAAACATCAAGTGGAGCTCTACCTTTTTTGTTGTTTTGGAGTCATCCCATGTTATTGGCTATTGGAAACGGGTTAAAGATATCAACTACTTCTTAAGGATCTTTATCTCTGTGATGCTACTTTCACTTCTTTACTTAGTTATGACTACCAACCAAGTGTTTTTAAACCCTTTTGTGAGCAATAGAGTGGCTCAATGAATATCTTCTTAAAATTAGATGGAGTGAAATCATTGACTTTGTGCAATATATGACATATTTATAGTCTTCCAATTAATAAATCATTTCGTGACAAGATCATCCCTTTTTAGATGAGCTTACTAGTAGGATCTATCTAGGAATCATCTTCTTTCGCCTACTTATAAGAATTTGTTTTATATACAACATATTGTGCATTTTTTATATATAACATATTATGCGATGAGGAGACAAATGGTTTTGAAGTGAGCATCAAGGTTTAGATCAAATTTTGTGCAATAAAAGACGTATTTATAGTCTTCCAATTAATGAATCATTTTATGACAAGATCATCCCTTTTTTGATGAGCTTGCTAGTAGGATCTATCTAGGAATCATCTTCTTTCACCTACTTGTAAGAATTTGTTTTATATATACAACATATTGTGCATTGAGGCGACAAATGGTTTTGAAGTGAGCATCAAGGTTTAGATCAAATTTTGGTATAGAGGTCCTCATAGCTATAGGTATATTTAAGAATTTGTTTTATATATACAACATATTGTGCATTGAGGCGACAAATGGTTTTGAAGTGAGCATCAAGGTTTGGATCAAATTTTGGTATAGAGGTCCTCATAACTATAGGTATATATAGCTACCATCTCATAAGTTAACTATGAGAGGGGGTTATTAAAATACATTATAACTTTAATGGCACTGATTAATACAATCTACAATATAAAAACATATTTTCAACAATTATAGCACACTAGGTGATGTCATGGGAACATATAATTAGCCACCTTCTTTTCTTATTAGTTATGTAAATTTTCTTACTTTGCAGGCATATCAACTTCATTCGTTCCATCACTTTAAAATTTCGCTTGTAGTTGCCAAGTAATCCTTTAGGCTAAGAATTCTTTTTTAGCTTAACATTTATTAAGGATTAAGAGATATTGTCTTGTCTTGTTACCAAACTAAGATGTTATGGCCTTTCCTCTTTACTATTAATATGCTTAAATTCATAAGAGCTATGACATGTATTACGTTTCTCATCACCTTGACCATGGTTAAGTTTGCTACCGAATTTAAGAACCCTAAGAATTTAGGTCCAAATACTTTGTTCAACGATTTGCAGTGGTGACTTATGCCAAAATCTTTTTGTGCAATAAAGTCAATTACTAAGGTTAATGATGTATTAATTTCTTTTTATGATTATGTGTTAATGATTCTTGACTTTGCCTAATGATATCATTTGTATTACTAAATCATATAAACCTTATCAATTCACTTGTCAATTTGAATTCTCTCAAGATGTTTTTATGGACCTTTCGAATAAGTGCAATAATAAGATGTTTCTAAATTAAGAGAGCTATTAACTAAGTTTGACTTAGAAATAGAGGTCACAATCCCTAAGCATGTTAGTGGATTAGCATAAGGTATCATAGAGAAATATCATAAGTGTTGGTTAAGCAAATAGTCTAAGACTTTTTTTGTTATGTCTTTTGAGAGGAAGGTTGCTTCTCTAAAAGTTGGCTCTTTGAAGGAGGATATTACAAAAATGGGTTCGTACTTGAAGTCCTTTGATGTTGTGAAACATAATAACACATCTTAGAAAAAAAATTATGGTCTTTAGGATATCAATGAGGTTACTCATCTAGTGAGTGATGATGCAAGATAAAATCACCCTAATTTAGGTTTAATTAATGACCTATTGTCATTTAAAGGGATAATGACCATAATAGTAACTATTATCACCATTGGAAGCGCTTGAAGAAGAAGTCCAAGTCTTACATACCTATAGAGCACAAAAATCATGATGACGTTCCTTTACCTATGGATGGAATTTTTGGAGATATACCTAATATTTCTAATCATATTACAAAATTCAACAGTTTTTAACTAATATACTCGGTTAATAATAGTCAATATAAATGAAAATGAGAAAATTACTTAATATAAAGTAATCAAATAATTGAACAATTTATAGTGGTTTCACAAACAACCATTGTTTACATCCACTCCTAAGACTCTTTCTGGAATTCCATTATAATTCTTCTTTTGAGGCAAAAAATAACTTCTGTATAATCTTTCTCGGCCTTCTTACAATCTTATTCTAAAATGAAGAGGAATCTCAATACCACTTGGATCATCCCCCCCCCCCCAAGTTCAAAATTCAACACCCTAACAAAGTGGTATAACTTTAAAATATCTCACTTATTCACTTAATAACTCCAAAATTACTTGCTTACACAAATATGATAAAATGATGCTCAAATGATTGAAAAACTCTTTAAAATGTGCGTATACAACACCCAAAACCTTCTTAATGCTAAAACTAACAATAAAAACAAATATTTATAGATTTTTAGGACCCCAAAATAACAGTTGGAGCCAAGAACTATCCATTAAAATGTGTATATTCGATGCACTAGTTGACTAGTATAGCATATTGGTCGACTAGTATGTATTTACAACACCAGATTCATTACCTATTAGATACTAGTCGGCAAGTAACCTATATTGGTCAACCAATATGATAGACCGGTTAACATAGTGCATCAACTAGTAACCTATATTGGTCGACCAATATGATAGACTAGTTACCTAGTGAATCAACCAATACTACATCAAAACCTAAATACTTCAAATTTAATAACTTTAACTATATGTGTTGACCACTAACCCATATAGGTCAATCATTTAACCCGAAACCTGATTTTAATAACTTCAAATGGTCAATTATAATCTGTTTAATCCCAATATAATTAAAGCACTTCTCAAAATGTTTCCTAAAGATCAAGACAATTTTATATTAGAATCAAAAGCTTCAATGCCTCTTAATGAATGTAAAGACTCATGCAATAAAGGAAGATGAACTGATTATGTATGGTGAGTCTTATGGATTGTCAAATTATCAAAGTGGGCTTACAAATAATAGTACAAATGTGAATTGACCTTGATGAGCCTTGATCTTCTTTTGCTCTTGTTTTGATTCTTTATTTCATCGGTTGCAAACTTCAACTTCTTTTTAATAACTTCATACATTATATTCTTAAGTTTATGGCCTTATTTTGTTTTAATATTACTTTTCATCAAAATGATAATCATATTAGTAATAATTATATTTCTTTATCATCAAAACATCAATTGGAACCTCCATCAGTTCAACAATTTCCTTCTTTTTAATGTTGACAAAATACTTATGATATTAGAGAACACATTCGACAAAATAATGGCTGACAAATGAAGCAACTTGATTTACAAATTGACTGTAAAGAAAAAAGAATGTCAAATATTGGGACATTGATCAACCACTGAAGGATATTTGTGACTAATGAGACTATTTGGGTGACTATCTAATTTGGGTGACTATCTAAGCAACCCAAAAACTAACGAACTCATTTGAAAGTATAAAAGAGGTGCACTTTAAAGATTTTAGTCGACCATAATAAGATATTGGCCAACCACTTAACCAAAAAGTTTAAGGAGCCATCTTTGAAACTCAAATTAAAACATTAAAACTTTTTTTAAAATCCTATTAAAGTACATATTAACTAACTAAATATCAATAACAGAATTTAATCATATAGAGGGCCTTATTAAAAATAATTCCTATTAACCAAAAAGTAATTTTCCTCTAATTGAACAAGATTTATCCTTATTCCAAAGTTTATAGAAATAATAACCCAATTGATGTAAATTCTACCTAAGTGACCTTAATTTTCATATAGTCTCTAATTCTAGGTACTAAGATTCGCACTTTAAAATCACCTTATTCATAATTCAAACCCAAATAATAATCACTAAGGATTTATATTTAAATTGACTCATAAATGCAAGTAATCACATATTTCTAAATCATGAAATAATAATTACCTTAGTTTAATGTTACTTATGAGAGATGAGAGATTTGAATGAAGATTCTTCTTGAATTCTTAATCCATTAGTGGCATCTCATCCTTCTTTCTTTCTTAATTAGTTCAACAATTTGAGAAGTCTGGATGGTTAATTTTAAGGGTTTAGTTCTTCATATCTTACAATAATATCTTCAAGACTTTCTTGGAGGCAAGAAGGTTAGATTTATCAAGATAAAATGCACAAACTCCTTAATAAGACTATAATCTATACTATATATCATTTGGTTTTATTTTTCTAATATCCTTATAAATCAAGGTAATCAATGTGTTTTAGGAACCCAAATAAGCTTAGTTCCTTAATTGTTTGGGTCCTTTTTCTTTTTAACCCACACTTCTAAAGGTTTGCTTAACGTTCATTATTTGATAAAACAAAATCTATCAATATGACCAAACTTACCACCAAAAGTGATATACTATGTTATATGAGTAATGATGGTGTATAAATGCATTGCTTGGAATTCTATGTGTGTATGTATAATGAGAAAGTTTTCCTTGGACATTAAATGTGTTGAATGGTGTTTTAGGATGGCAAAAGTCCTACCATGATTATATGTACAATGCCTATTATGAATGAAGGCATTATGGATGCTTCTATAGGGTTGTGAGTGGGTAATTATGCCTATTCTTCCCCTAAGAATATTGAACTCTATGCCTAGGTTGTGAGCCATATATGAAAGCATGATATTTGCTCTTAAATTAGGCCTTAGTGAACATGTCATGTGCATGTGTATGTTTGGATGTGAGTGCTTTATGTTCATTTGTCATTTTAGGATGGTTCTTCACTATATAAATGCTTTCCCTGAATAGAAGTAGTTTTAGTGTTGGAAACACTTTCATATTTAAGGCTAATTATATGTCAATCATTAGAATTCTTTTAAGCTCCTAACTAAGTTTCTCACTTCCCTTTATAAATTTATATAAATCCTTGAGAGCATCAATTTCCTTTTTCAATGTTTCATTCTTACACTGTAATGCATCTAAGTTATAATTGTCATCAATAATCATATTTTGGATGCTTTAATGCTATCCAATTCAATTTTCTTTTTATTCTCACTTATGCAAGTGTCCAACTTTTTAAAGCTTCCTTAAGTTTGGAAGATAATTGCTTCCTTTTCTTGCTCATGATTTCTAAACTTTTAACAAATTCACCATATGTCAAGTTAACATCACTATCATTATTACAAGAATTAGAATTGGATGTTGCCTCATCATGGTGGTAAAGTAAATACAAGTTATCTCTTTTTTCGAATGTTCACTTTCAGATTCACTTGTGTTATCCCAAGTTGATGGTTTAAGTGTCTTCTTCTTGTCCTTCTTCTCCTTTTTATAGTTTCTCTCATACTTCTTTTTATCTTTAAGTCGAGGATATTATGACCTTATATGGTCGGGTTTTCTACATTAAAAGCAAGTAATATTAGAGGATTTATGTTTAAAAATTCTGTTACCTTCTTGAAGCTCTTTCTTTTGGACAAATTCTTCTTAAAAAACTTCTTGAATTTTCTAGCAAGTAAGCCAATTTCTTCTTCTTTGCTTTCACTATTTGATGTCTCTTACTTTTAGCTTGATTCTTCTTTTAAGGCTTTAAACATTAAATTTTTTTTCAGAAGCATCATCTCTTCTTATGTCTCTTAAAGCCTTATTTCATATATAAGGAGAGATCCAATAAGTTCCTCTAATAGTATCATTGTTAGATCCTTAGCTTTTTGTATAACCATCACTTTAGCTTCCCACACCTAAGAAAGTGACCTAAGTAACTTTTGTATCGTTTCAACATAGTATAGTTCTTTCTAAGACCTTTGAGAGCATTAATAATATTAATAAATCTAGTATACATGCTAAATATACTTTTACCATGCTTCATTTGAAACAATTCATATTAATACATTAGCATGCTTACTTTGCTCTCTTTCGTTTGATTGGTTCCTTCATGTATAACATCTAAAGAATTCCAAATTTTGTAAGCCATTTCCCACATGGATACTCTATTGAATTCATTTATTTCTTATGCACAAAAAGGATATTATGGTCTTACTATTCAAGGAAACTAATCTCTTTTCGTGAGGTTTCCATTCTTCCTTTAATTTGGAAGAATGCAAGCCATCCCTAATTAAGGTAGAACGGGATGCCAAACATTTAGTTCTCAACTGTTAGAAGAAGCCATGGAATTGAAATTTGATAGGTTTAGTATAGAGAAGTTAGCTAGTGTCGGAGTAGTCATATTCGCACCAAAAATGGGACCAAAAATCATCTCTCCCTTAAAATTGACATCCCATGTACTAATAATTAAGCAGAATGTGAAGGTTTGGTAATTATAGTAGAAATTATAGTTGATCTTAAAGCAAAGAATTTCTAATCAAAGGGGATTGGCAACTAGTGTTATGCCAAGTGGTAGGGGAATATAAATATATAAGTTTAAATCTATCACCTTATTATACTATTGATGTCCAATTGCTAGAATTCTTTAATGATGTAGAATTTTAACATATTCAGCAAGCGTATTGTAGAACAACAAAGGTCCCACTCATCTATTTATAAGAGGGGAATTTCATTAGAAGTTGTTAACATCGATAAAGAAGTCGTCCGGGACTGAAGGGTAGGGATCAAAGATTTTTGAAAAAATCCTAGCAAGAAAGTGACTTTCAAACTTAAACAACTAGCACTCAATTTTATGTTAATTAAAGGAATTGCATTTCTTTAAAGTAATGACAGACTTCTTTTAAGATGTTTTGGGATGTCTGAGGCATTAACAATAATGAGACAAGTTTAAAAAGGGGTATATGGAGCAAATCAATATGGAATAAAGATAGAGACGACTTATACGCTGCCATGGATACTATTAGCCTACCATCTCAAAAGATTGTATATCATATGCTAGAGGCTATAAATAGTGTAAAAAATATGAAAGAGTTCGGCAAATTCCTACTTCTGAGTTACATTATACAGTTAAACCGTGGCCATTTAGAGGTTAGGCCATTGATCACACTAGGAAGATATATCTACCATCTTTAAAAGGCCATAGTTTCATTTTGTTAGCCATAGATTATTTTAATAAATGGGTGGTAGCTTAACCTTTGAAGAAGGTTGATTAAATTGATGTAGTTAAATTCATCAATGAACAAATTATTCATCAATTTGGAATCCTTCAATCGATAACAAGTGATCAAGGAACAATATTTACAGGGCAAGAAGTTAGAGATTTTGTTGAAGACTATAAGATAAAATTATTGATTTTGACTTTATATTATACTCAAGCTAATGGTGAAGACAAATCAAATCAAAATAATTATTAAGATTTTAGAAAAAATGTTAGAGGTGAATCCTAAAGAATGGAATATGATTATGTCTAAAACCTTATAGGCTTATTGCACTTTTATGCATATCGCTATAATAATTAACCCATTTGCCTTAATATGTGGACATAATGTTGTTCTTTATACGGGAGTAGTGGTTCAATCCTTGAGAGTAGCTAAGCAAAACGCTCTAGAAACTTCCTAGTTTTCCAAAATGATTTTAAAGGAATTAAAGGACCTAGAAGAAGTATGACTTTAGGCTTTGAATAATATGATTATCTAAAAGGAAAAGGTGGCAAAATTTTATGATAAAAGGATTCACAGATGAAAATTCCATGAAGAGGATTTAGTGTAGAAGTTGATCCTACCACCTCAAATACAAGATAAAAAATGGGGTAAGTGGTCTCCAAATTAGGAAAGGCCATTTAGAATTTATAGAGTCTTAAGCGTTAATGCCTATTGGTTATCTAGTTTAGAAGGTAAACCTCATAAGCGTTTTATCAATAGGAAGTGTTTAAAACCTTATGTACCTTTTTTTTAAATGATGTGTGTAAAGGAATGAGGGTGAAATAACATTAGTTTAATATTAACATTCAAAACTAAGAGTCCAAAGATCCACCTGAAACTAGCTCAAAGTTGACAAAATAGGGAAGTTTAAAGCTTGTCTAAGTCAAGTCTAAGGACCAAATTTTGCCTTATTAGTTAGTCAATGACATTCGGTCCCCTTTGGCTTATGGACTTATTGCTTCCAAAGGCTAACTTTTTCTTTTTGCAACACCAATGACTTCCCTAACTCCACAGTTATCCGCTTAACTTCATGAAACTCTTGATTGAGTTGTTGTCCATCCTATTAAAAGACTACTTGCTTTTCTCTAATTAGCTCCATTCATGCTTAACAGTCTCTTTTTTAAAGAAACAGATTTGTTTTTTAGCTCTTGAATTTATATGAGGAGATTTTTTCCTTTAGTCTCCTTTGCATTATAGTCCATTTGATGTTGATATAAGAGGCTCGATTTTTTGGAGTATACAACTTGATCATGACAAGTTTTTTCAAAGGAAACAAAGTCTTTTTCTAATTTGTCAAGAAGTCCCCTAACAACAGACGACTAAGTTGTAAAACCAACATATAATAGCATACTCCGTAAAGAACTATGTTGAATTTCAATCAAGAACTGCAACTCTTGTTGCATAGTAAGTTTCAAAGATTCTTGAATGTTGACAGCTCTTCATAATTGATTGTTGGCATAGTACTAGAGGGAAAGTCAGGAGAGAGATCAAAAAAACTTAAGTCAAAGACTTCTTCTGAAGTTACTACTGTTGTCCAAACATCTTTTGCTTTCAAAACAGAAAAGAATTTATTAAAAAGTAGTGAATTAGCATGTAGAAAGAAGGAATTCTTGTTTTAACTCTAGCAAAGTAACTTCAATAACTTTTGGCTTAAAAGAAGTCTTGGTTTTTCTTGAATCTAATTCTAAAGAAAACAAAAGAGCAAAGAGGTTTGATATTGTGTCATTTATGAGAAAGATAAAATAATGGAATTTTACAACGAAAAGAAAGCTAAAAGTAATAAAAGGGAGTTTTATACTAACACTAATTTCCTCAATAACTTTTTCAGATGTAGAGGAAGTCCCTTATAAAGGAAGAGTATCTTTAGTTGCAGGCTTGGTGATCACACTTCTTTGAGCAACTTGGAGGAAGAACGAGTGGACTTCTTAGCAAAAGCTTTTGGAACTGAAGTTTAGGTTTCTTGGAACTAGAAGTTATTAAAGACTTCTCTTTAAGTTTTCTTTGAAGGAGAGGATTGGGAGTCACTTCTTTCTAAGAGGAGAGTTAGTTTTCTTCTCTACTCGCAGCATCCAAGATTTTAAAATCTATAATAACAAAAGTTAGGAAAATTTTAAGGAGCCAAGAATATGCAAATAAGACGGAATACCTTTAAGAAAGACAGAATTAAGACGAGGTACTAAACTCTTAAAGCTTTTTAATCACTAAAAGTGGTAAGTTTCTGTGTCGGTGACACTAGCAGCAACAATCATGCACTTGAGAATATGATAATGATAAAAAATTTCTTGGAGGAATTTATCGTTGATAGTGTTTGCCTCGGAAGGAACTCTTATTGAGTAGTCCAAAAATGTACAGCAGTAGGAATTTCTAGAGAAAGGCTAAGTTGCCTACTCCAAAGGTAAGGGAGATACATTTCAAAACCTAAGGTCGTAATGGAAAGGTCAAACTTTAGGACTTTATCACCACCAACAATGAAACTCTAGGATTAGTATTGTTGGACCCCGAACTTTTGGTGGAAATTCGAAATATGAAAATAAATGGAAATGAGTGTTTTTGAATATAAATTGTATTATAGATGATTTTGTACCTTAAAAAATGAATGAGGAAAGAATTAATTAGTTTTGATGGCTTCGAGATTTGAGTAGATCAGTTATTGTTATAAAAAGAAAGTTAAAAATCAAGAAATAAAGAGACAAAGTGTGAAAATTTGGAGAATTGAGAAAGTTAACTTTTTGGTCATTGAGAGTTGACTTTTTGATTTAGGCCTAATTTGAGAAAATGATCTACATAAAACTTGTAGTGCCTGTTGAGAGCTTTCTGTCGCCATAAAGTAGGACAGTTTTCAATTTTGGGATCAAAAGTTATGAGTTTTCGAAGTTAAGTGTCATTTGTTTTGATTTTAAAAATGCTCTAAGTGTAGGATTGTATATACTGTGCTTTGAGGTGAATTCTGGACTGTTTTAGTCTGAATTGGATTAAGTGATCTTCATGAAAGTTATAGAGAATTTGAATAGCTTGAAAATGATGTATAAGATGCAATTTTTGGATGTGGAATTTGAAAGATATGAATTTTTGAAGTTTGGATTTGGTTTAGGTGATTTTAGTCAGGACCGAATCTTTGATTGGAAAATTGACTCCCTTGGAGGTCAAATTGATTTCTCTGTTGAGAATTGTAGGATTCATTTTGATCTTTACATTGATATCAGATATGACCTGTTTGGATCTTGGAATTGAAAGATAGAATTTTTCAAAGTTGAGTTATTGTTTAGAGATATATTAGTTTGGGCAGAAAGATTGATTGGGTTTTTGACCCTTTTAGAGATGGATTTGGTTGTGGAGTTCTTCATGGAAGTTGTAGAGCTTCCTCTAAGCTTTCCAATGATACCAAATGTGTCAAATTTGGAGTTCGGGAGCAAAAGATACGAATTTTTGAAATTCAGAGTTTAAAAAAAAAGAGGAAAATCGAAGTCAGCCATTTCGCGATCGCGAGCAGGCCGTTTTTCGCTGATGCTCGCACTCACGAGCCGTCGCATTCCCCAGGTTTCAATTTTCTTTAGCTCGTGATCGCGAGCCGGCTATTTTTTTTCTTCGGCTCGCACTCGCGAGCCGTCGCGATTACGCTCGCGACCGCGAGCCGTCTGCTACAGTGCGAAGTTATTTTTTTTATATATTTGATTTTTCCTCCACTCTTTTGCTTATATCTCCTCCGTTTGACATCCGATTGATCCGATTTTTGAAGTGTTGGATTCCTAAGACAATTAATTTCATTTTCCTTGACAATTATGAATTTTCGAGATTTAATTAAGGTTGATTGATGTAATCAAAGTGAGTTGGGAAATTTTCTGAACATGGTTCAGTATTTTGCAAATTTTGGGATATGTGGAGATCCGATTTAGTTGGTGTTTGAGGAAAAATAAAATTGAGACATGGGGCTACAAATCATGTGAAGGAAATGAATTGCAATTTAACCCCTAAGATTTACAATTTCTGAATTGAAGTCGGTTTTAGTGTTTAGTCTTGGATTAGAAAAATCAGACAGTACTTTGGCCATAACGTTTGCTCTAGTTATCCAATTGAGGTGATTCTTGATTCGGATTAAACTAGAGAAATAGGGCTACAAATTTTATGAAGGACTTGAGTTTCAATTTAGCCTTTAAGATTGTCAATTTTTGGATTGAAGTTGGGTTAATGTTCAGTCTCGGATTAGTGTGAGCTGAACGTGTCTGTTGGCTATAACTCCTTCGTTTCTAAACTGATTTGAGCGTTCTTGGTATCATTTTAAAGATGAGACATGGAGAAACATTTCTCTAGAAGGAAGTTTTGGCAAATTCCTTCAATTGGATTGTCCTAAAATAGCATGAATTGAAATAAAATTTCAGGGGCAATTATGGAAGATCACTTATGGGGCTTAGTTTAAAGGCATAGATGTAGGGGCATTTAAGTCATTTAGCCTTCATTAAATGAAGGAATGGAGAGCTGTCTTTTTTTTCAATGAGAAGCACGACAATGAGGAAGGAAAGAAACAAAACGAAAGAAACAAAAATAAGAAGAGAGAAGGAGGAGCGTTTTCGGTGAAAGAAGAAGAAGAGAGAAAGCTAAGTTGTCAAAATTTTGAG
>JANZLH020000078.1:4775198-4786698 GCA_026770325.2 Erythroxylum fimbriatum
TTCCGTTTCCGTTTTCGATTCGCTATGTTTTCATTCAGTTCGTTTCAATCTGTTGTGTTATTCGCTTCGGATTCAATTCTCCTGCCTTCGATATGGATTTCCGTTCCGTATTCTTCGTTGCTAAATCCGATTCTTCGATATTATTTCGTTAGTTCCGCGTTTCGTATCCGTTTGATTTCTTCCGCTTCGCTTTTTCTTCGTTCTTTTGTTTACTTTTGATTCCGTCTTTCCGGTTGGGATTCGGTTCCGAGATCGGGTCCCAACAAGTATAGGTGAGAAAAATTTTCTAAGAAACAACCAAACAAGATGATTTAGAAGTCTTAAAAATTCTTAGCCAATAAGGCCTTTCGAAGAAGTCTTCAAAAGGATTCAACTAATCGGTAAACCTAGACTTCAGAGACAATGCAGTACTGAGGATTTCATTAGAGATTTACTACAAAAACTAGTAGATAGACAAAGACCAAGAAAATCAAGAAATCTGGGATTAGAAAAAGGCAAGCCTTCTCTTTCCTTAATTTAAGGGAAATAAGCAAAAATCCAAAGTTGGACAAACCACACACACAGGTTAAGCTGTTGTAAAGGGAGATTAGAGATGCATCTCTTTAAGTTCTTATAAAGACACTTAAAGAAAATAAAGCCTAAAGCAAAGAATTTACTAAAAGCCACCACTTTATAAAAAGGAAGGAATTCCAAACTTGGTTTGTTATTAACAGAACAAAAGATAAATCAATTTAGCAGAACACAAAAAATATAACATGTTGTTCTTTAGAATCAAGATTTCTTGAAGAAGCTTAAATAGCAAACAAAATCTTCCCCAATTATAAACAGCTCAGTTAAAAAGAAAAACATCTTTCAATAAAATGGAAGTGTGACTAAAAGAAAATATAAAGGAGTTGCATGAAGGACTCTAAAATATCATAATTGCAGATATAAGGTTAGATTAATATTCTATGGAATTCCTGTAAAGGGTTATTAGCCGCAGAAGGCTCTATCTGTTCCAAGTTAAATGATACAACTTATCTACCTATTTAGCCCATTGATCTACATTTTTAGGCCACGATATTAGGGATTTGGAGGCCTTAAACAAAGTGAATTCTAGAAAATTTTAACTTACTTCACCTAAACGAGGGAGTGATGGTGGAGAAGAATCAATAAATAGGGGAGTCCTAATAGTAAAAGGCAGACCGTATTTGTGGAAATAAGGAAAGCCTTCCACAGTGCTGAAAATAAGAATTTAAATGTCAAAATTAGTGTTTTAACAAGAGAAATGGAGTTTGAGATGTTTTTAACCTAATCATTATTAAAGGGTGAAAAAGGTTTAGATAGAATAGAAACCACTTCAAGATTAACAACCTACAAAAAGAATTGAAGTTGAAATAAATAAAAGGGGTTTTTTAAGGAAAGTATCGGAATTAGAAATATACATCAGTGGCATTCAATTCAACAAAGTTCGTTGAAGAAGAGAAAGAAGCATGCCAGGAAGAAGCCATGGTCATAAAAGTCGCAAGAAGAAAATATTAAAGTAAAAAAAAAAAAGAGGATAGAGACCGTTTGAGAGCTGAGGTGGAAAGTGAAGAAGTGACGAGGAGATTTTACGATAGAAAATAGTGTAATTTTAAGAGAATAGCAAGAGTTTGAAATTCAAATCTTTTATAATGGATAGAAAACTAGGGATTTCAAATTTAAATGATCTTAATGTAATCTTTAGATCTAATGTTTCTTATCTGTAATAAATTGTTTAGTATTTAGGAGAATACTCATAGGTAATGTTACTTAACCTAACTTAGGAATTCAGTCTGGAATTTATAAGACCATTTGGATGGAATTCAAAGTCTCGCTTAGAGAGACTAGAGGAACTTAAAATGTACAAATTTTGACATAATTCTTCCCCAACACTCCCGATACAAAGTTTATCACATCAAATTCTATATAGCATAGCACAAAGAGGGTTAACATAGAAAATCAATTAGGTACTAGGAGACTTATATCAGGAGCCAATAAAACTATGCTTTAATAATAAATAGCTCTTAGTATTGCTCACAATCCGATTCATCGTGATAGACAAAAATATGCAAAGGTTGATAAGCCTTTTTTGTTAAGAAAAAATTGAAACAGACTACATAAGTAGTAAATGTCCTTACTAAAAGACTATCTAGATGTCCTTACCCCTTTACTAAAGGACGATCTAGACACAAACTGACTGATAAATCAAAGTCTCAAACCCAAATGACTCATTTTCAAGTTCCCAATTTCACATGCGAGATGCATGGCCTGTAACGTTGATCTCTGAATGGATCTGCAGAGAACGTTGATATCTGAGTGAATCTGCAGAGAACGTTGCGTCTTTCCTCATTCCCTCTTATAGGCCTTGGAAGTAGTAGAGCATGACGTGGTGATTGTGAATAGAAAAGACAAAATAACAAAAACAGAGAGGCCATGCTTCACGTGGGCTATCTTCGAAATGTGAAAAATGAAGGGCCAATAAAATTAAAAATCCCAAAATTAATAATAAAAAGTAATACCATCTTTGAAGAATTACACCGGCAAGTATACCATTGTACCAATTTCTAATTTAGGCCACCAAATGACTGCCTTCCTCATCATCTGTCGGTAATAAGCTAATGAAAAAGATCAGAGGGAGTGTGTTAGCAAATCTTATCAAAGCTATACAACTATGTGCTCTTCTTCAACATCATCATCATCAACCATTCTGCTTCCCCTTCATCTCATCATCTGATCTGACCCTACACAGCAGTAGCACCACAAATGCAAGCATTTTTTGCTGCAGCAGCAATTAGATTTCCAACATTCAGTGCATCTGGGCAGTCTACAGCAGCACTCACTACAGCTGCATTTCCAGCATTTTGGTCGCCAAGAACATTTCATGCACCTCGGTCTGCAGCATTCAGGACATCTTGGTCGCCATAGTTGCAATCTGCAGCACTTGCCAGACGTAACTGCAGAAGCAGATTTAGACCTTGGTTTTAGTCGCAGCTTTTGCCTAATCTTTTTCAGGCGGATTGCTGTGGTCATGTTTTCCATTTCATGGATAAACCTGCAAAGATGGCGGATGTAATCAGGGTATAGCTCCAAATTACAATGGCCCCCTCCTTTAATCCACAAAGGCTCATATGCCTCCCTTGCCATTTTCCAAAGCCCGTGACCATGCAGCCAGTTCACAACATCATCTTCTGTTCCCTGAACAACATAGCATGCTCTGCCATCAGCACATTATTATAATCATTAAGCCAGAGAATAGTACCTATAGCTATTGTTCGCTACTTGATCTAGGTAGGAACAGCACCACCAATGAAAAAAAAGGTCAAGACACGAAGCATTATGCACTTCTCATACTTGGGAGATTTGGACTAACAATGAAATTGGCGATTTAACATGAAGAATCCATAGGCAGGGACGAGAAACAACTTAATAAATAACTAAGGCTTATTATAGTCAACACAGCTCATTTTACAAAAGATAAACTTCTAATATTTGCTTTTTACCAATTCCTGATTATTCATAATGTGAAGTTTTAGGTCACAAACTCACATTTCTCTGAGCCTCTGTAACCATATGAAGAAACTCTTTTGGAAATTGACGACCATTTTATAATTTGCTCAAACTAGATCAATTAGCTAATTATTGTCAAGACAAAGGTAACTGCTAAACAGCCATTGCCCAATCTAGCATAAAGGTGTTTGTTAAAGATAAGTTGAAAGTATCTTTAAACAAAGTAGTATGCATATTGCATATTCTATTGGCACTTGGCTTGTACAAGTAACCACACATGGTAGATGTATAGAAACATTCCCTGAAAGTTACCGACATCCGTTACATAAGCAAGCAATGGACTTGCTCATCATGCAAGCTTTCAAAATTCAGAGAAAAATTATCTGAATGAAGTTCAAAGATAAAGATCCACCTAGAAGAAAATATAGTTGTATCTGGATGAAAGAACTAATTTGACCCTAGACCAGAATCACAGGACACCATCTATTAACACAACCTTAGACAAGCAATTAGAAACATGATTCATGATTCAGACCTGTAAAAATCAACTGAAAACATTGTTCTTCATATAATTGGCATAGCGAGAAAGAAGTACTAATAAATAGTCATAATCGGTTCTCTCGTCAAGTATATTAGTTTTCATTGATTGATGCCTTTAATATGCCATCATTTCTAAACTATGAGCCATTTCCTATGATGCCATAAAAAGAAAACAGGATTACTCCATACTTGGATAGATCACTTTAGGATCCCCTGTTCCAGGATTCTAAGATCATTGGTCCAAGTTCAAAAAGTACAACCATATACTTGCCCCCAAGAAACTCAAGCTTCTTACTTAGTTTTGAAAAAACCAATCCTTTCAAGCGTCTCCAAAGCATTATAGATTGTGTCTTCTCATCTCTTTGGGTGCAACATCCTTTTCATTCTTCGTATATCAAATGTCCAAAATACTAGAAAAGTTGCTAATAAAGCATTTGTCTTGGATTTTTCACAAGCTCAAGTCACATAAACAGCAAAACTAGGATTCTAGACTAATGTGTTAAAGTTAAGTCCACTGGAACTAGTAACTTAAAACAACAATATTATTCAAGAAAAATAATCCTCAGCAAGCAACACAAAAATGTCTCAGCCTTTGTCACCATTGTAAAGGTAAGGATCTGCTCATATTGAACCACAGGGACAACAATGAGGTAAGTTCTTCCAACCACCTTTAGTCCAGTTTATAATGACTACCTTGACATCTACATTACCTAGCATCTGGAATACACTCCCCAATCATTGAATTAGAAATTAGCATCTGAATCCCATCTTACAGTGTTTCATCTTGATTTTATAGGGACAACTTTATTTCTTGCAATCTTAAGAGATAACACTAGCTCTTTTTAGTATAATGAATTACATCTACAATGAATCACTGCATAGATTCTACTGCTTTCAGTAATACTGCAAGCCTTTGGTACTCGCTAAGCACTATTGTCAACAAAAACTGGATGCTTCAACCTCAAAACAGTTTTCATATCATGTTACACACAGATTCATCTTTTATTTCCAGCAAACATGCTGAGACAAGCTAATCAACCAATATCCCAGTCAAGTATCTAACAGCACCGAACAGAACTCTCCACTTTCTTCCAAAATGCTGATAGATAACCTCCATTGACTTCAGCCAAGTTGAACCACAGAAAAAAGTTTGATGATATGCAATTGGCCCATGCTTTAATTATTTCCAGTTACCTCGGTCTGAAATAAGCTGCTCTTTTCCAGGTCAAACTTTCAACGTCATACACCAGTGCACTAAGACCAAACTTTTAAGTCCCTTCCATCCTCCTCCTCCCTTTTAGCAATTATCCAAGGCATCATTCTATCAAGATTCTTGTAGGATGTACACATCACATCTTGAGAGTTTTCAGAGGCAAATAGTCTGGAGGACACATCCAAAGGAAATATCCAGTTCTGACACAAAATGGTAGTACTGGGTTGAAAGCACATTAAAGGCTTTATCTAGTCCTTCACAAAGTTGACTATATTGAGATTCTGTCATATGACCAGCAGAAAGATAGGACGTGGTGCGTATTTGTAAATGAAAACTCCATCACATTAGATACCAAATGAAAAATATCCTAGTCTATTTCTTAAGATAAGAAGCTTGATAATATGGATGAATCAGACAACCTGGAATTTCGGAGTTTCTTCATATCTAGAATGTTTCGTCAATAATCCACCAAGGATGTGGCTATTTTCAAATTCCATCCCCAGGCACACATCTTAAAATTTGAAGACCAAGAGAAAACTGACCTAGGAATAGAAAAGAAAAACTGCAGGGGAGAGAGAGAGAGTTACATGAATCACTAGCACCGGGCACTTGACCTTTTGGATTTTATTTATATTCTGCAAATGAAACAAGTGCATGGTCAAGAAATGGCAGTTCAAAGCCCACTTTAACAGCACCTAATAATTAGAATTGAGAAGAAGCAGATTGATGATTAGCCACGAGGGGTTGTGTTACATTACTATAAGCATCCCCATAGAAAAGGTAAATAAGGTAGATGACTTACCTTATATATGTCAAAGCAAAAGGTGAACTTTACATGGCAAAGAACACGAAGGCCAGAAAGAATGCCACTATGCAAAACTACACCTCTTAGCCTTGGCAATTTCGATGCCAAGTGCAACGTTGGTCCACTGCCAACTGACTGTCCATATAGTATGAGATCTTCCTGGCTCACTCCATACTCCAACTGAAGACACTGATAAACAGCTTCTATATCAGCATACGTATCAATCTCGCTTGGCTGGACACAGAAATAAGATTATGGTTAAGCTCAGTAAACAAAAATTGTCAGCTTTCTGCTAGGAGGTTATCGTAATCTCCATATTGATTGCCCTCTAATCTTTAGAAGAAACACTTCCAACTTAATATCTCAAATACTCCATCCTTACAAACAGTCCCACACCATGCATCAACTCTCTAATAGAACTGAGCTGAAAACGTAGGTCCTAGTCCCTTTCCTTGAGAGGCACTATTCTTCCCATATCAATACATTCTAAAACACTATCATCATGATTGACAGGCCAACCTCGATGATACTTGACAAACATTTGCGTTTCTAATTGTCATATTACTGTTTTCTTTTCTATATGAAAACAGTGTCAGCGTCAAATGACTGAGCCACCCAGGGAAGGATGATAAGTTCAATCTGAGATGACAACTTACCTTACCAGTTGAGGCCCCATAGCCAGAGTAGTCATATCTGCATCAAGAGAATCATATATAAAACCAAGAAACGGCCAATTAGACAAATGCCAAGGAAATAGGATAATAGAGAAAATTAAAATAGAACCACAAAAGAGAAATTCCTTGGGATTGCACATAAACTACACCCATGTTAATAGGACGCCACGCTACACTAAAACTTTGTATATAGGATCACGAAGACCTACAGATGTATTGGTGAACAACAAAATCCACAAATCTGAGAGAACAATTCGCTTTAGTCATGTCCAATCTCATGATTCAATTTTATTTTCATCATCTGTATACCGGATGGTTAAAAAAAAACCTTACAGATGCACTAAGAAATAAGGAAAAATATTAAGTGAGATTTCCCCCTTGAGATCTATACAATGGACTTGTGCCTGAAATGACAATAAAGCAGATAAAAGGGCAATAAAGGTTAAAAGAGACGTTTCTCAGCGTTGAAGGCACAAAACTCCACGAGGAGAAACCGAACATTGCTCCATATACGAGGGGCAGTATTCAGAAACAATGTGATAGCAAATGAAAAGTTTATCATGACCAAGAAGACAAAAAAAAAAAAGAAAGAAAGAAAAGTTAACTGGTAACTAAGCAAGGAGACGCTGAACTGAAGGTTTGTCAATAGTAACTACAGATCTAACGGCCCAAGCCTATTTCTATTTGTTCCAAATACAAGTCTTTTTTCTTCCCTTCTCATAACCAGCCAAACACGAGTTCCTCTTTTTTTTTTTAATCAAATCCAAATCCTTATAGCATATGTAAGGTAGGGAAAAAGACGAGCAAAAAAAGAGTAATGTATACATAAGACACAGCTAAACATGTGAATGGCAACCAAACAGAAGAAACCAACCTCTTCCCTTCTCGTAAACCCACCTCGAGAAGGAAAAGAAAAGCACAGAAAGTTCTAAACTTTGCACCAATTTGAAACAAACATACCCCATGAGATTAACTCTGAGATTAACCTTGAGCTGGACAAACAAGTCATAGAGCTGGCCAAGGTCAGCAGCATTGCCATGTGAGTAAAGCACGGTGAGTCTTGCAAGTGGATTTTTCAAATAAAAAGCAACGATCTTGTTTCCCCTCTCTGTATCAATTAAGAGTATATCCAACGAGTTGTCATCAGGTAGAGGAAGCGGCATTGTAGAAGTAGATGATACCACAGAGAGCTTGCCATTGTCTCGCTTCTTGATCTGATAAGTAGGTGGAGATGGAGGAAAGAAAGCAAATTTCGCAGCTAACTGAGAGAACATGCACCCCATTCACCCTCCACCAAGCTTTGAAAAGAAGAGACAAGTCATTGAACACGAAACTTACTCTCAGCAGGGCATATTTACAATGGAAAGACAAGGCTTTGAAGCATGGTATTAGGATTGTGTACAAAGCTTAAAGAGGGTGAAAAAGGACGTTGGTAAACAGGCAATAGAGGAAAGGTTCAATAGGTTCTAGGGGGTGTTTGTCTAGCTACGTTAGTGCTAACAAAAGGCTTCAAAAGATTAACCTTTGCACTTTGCAAGGGTGAGAGAGAGTGAGAGAGAGAGAGAGAGATTGTGCTGGCGGTTGCAGGTGGATGTGGGGAGAGAACAGGCAGAAAATACAGAGAGTGTTGCAGGTAGTGTGGTTTCGTAAACAGTAGCTAACAAAGACTATCTGTTTTCGCTAAAAAGGGTGGGGAGAGGGAGAGAAAATGAGAGCTTTGGGGTTAGTAGCTGAGCTGTGTGTGTTATAACTTCAAAACTGGGTTCACAGATGTGCATGACTTCGTTGTCTCTGTCAGCTGTACAGATGAAGTCAATATTGCACTTATACATCTGTCTGCTACACGACACCCTTCTGTTTTTCTCTTTCCTTACAAATTTTGGCCATTTGGATTGAGTAGTCTCATGCAGGACTGGCTCGCGGATCTTCACGTTCAAGTTTTTCTATGCTTGCCTTGCCTTGTATTCTAAGATGCAATCAATGCAATTGGACTAGAATCTAGATTAGATGATGTTAATCCAGACGGTGGTCACTTTGGTCATATTGAAAAATCTACCAAGTAGAGTAGGAGTAGCCTTGTTACTTTGTAACTTGTTCTCTTCCCTTTTGGGGTGAGACTGAGTAGAGGCAGGCAAAACATTTAGTCGGGCTGTAATGCCTAGGCGTTTGTGTTCATTGGGTGATGGGTGATGGGTGATGGTAATGTAAACGCAAATCTGGGATTTTTTTTTTTATCGCCTGCCCATTTTGACACTTGTCAGTACAGTAGCTAAAAGTTTGAGAGTCCATGGCATTGGTATTAATCTTACGGTCAGAAAAGAAAGAGGAGGAGCGAATACAATTAAGGTGGGTGGGTCCAACGCCAAACAAACTAAAGCCATCAGCTCTGTTGTGTCAACAGTTCCCGATCCCTCATGCACTGGCAATGATGGGTGGCGCGTGGGCCTCACTTTCGTCCCCCCATATAATATGTAATGAAGGTGGTGGCTGTTTTACGGAGTCCATATCAGGTTGATTTGTTGATTGACTTGGGTCATGCCATTGTCTCTCTGTCTCGATCTCATGTAGTGACCCACAGCGGCTTATCCAATGCCCACCTAATTCTTTGCCCTCTCCATCTTCTATCTGACGGCTAAACTGTCCCCACCTGCCTACTTCTATTTCTTAACTTAAGTTGGACTCTGTTTTCAAAAAGAACAGCAAGAAATGATTAAAGGTTAGAAAACTTTAGTCCCATACAATAATTCTCTTAAACTATTTTTAGGGATGTTAAAGCCGTTCTCAGTATTATTGTTACCCGAACAAATATCAGTTTTGAGTTGAGATTAAGATTCTGAGGTTTCACAAGACCGGAGAGACGAAAAGGTTGACTTATTTCGCACCGAACAAATACGGAAGAGAAGAATGATGACACGATACATGGACTAGGGGGGGTAAGGTGGACGACAAAATTAGTTCTTTGCCATGTACGGATATAATTACCTTTTATTGGTAATTCTCAATTAGTACGAGTAGGACCCATAGGGCATTGCAATTAGACCTTTAAGTTATGGGTTCACGATTAACTAAGTCTAATAAATCTTAATTTATAAAAAAATTGTTTAAAAATTTTAATATATAAAATAAATTAAAACATTGTAAATTTGAACAACTCAATTTTTGCTAATTCTACTATTTAGTTTCGTTAATTGAATTCAAATATCAAACAAACCCTAATTTTTTTTAAAGTCCAGTAATTAATCCCCTCGTTGAATTGTAGGCACCTCACAGAGTGGGATAACTGGCTCAAAAATTTAAAGCTACTCCGTACCTAAAGCTAAGGATCGAACCTTTGACCTTTAGTTAAGGATGAATGAGTTCAGGGTAATATTCGTGTACCTTGATGCTATATATTTTTAAACTACCCAATCTAGCAAGCATAATCCGCTCTTGGGAGCAAATTCAGCGTGGCTCGATCCTCGTTGTATGTTGCAGTATCCAAAGTATGGGTATCCTAACTACACACTTAAAATATTTACATGAGAATGTGCGATGATTCCAAACCCTCGTGGACTCACCAATTATCAAATCATATAAATCAAACCAACTACACAAAACCAAGCCATGCATGCCTTCACAAGTAACGCCTCTACCAGCATTTTTACATCGGGTATCCAACTTTGTTTTTGTTCCGATATTATATGTTATTCAGCTTTGTCTCTTTTAAGCTAAATCTTGTTGTAATATATGCAAAGAACAAACATGAAAGTGTTTGCTTTGGTTTATGTTAATTGATTAAGAAATTGAGCGATGCAGTCTCTCAACTGGGGAAAGTGCTGGTAATCTTCTTCTAACACAAGAAACAAACAACTAAAACGAAGAAACTGAGTCTAAGACCAGTTTGAGTTGATGGGCATTGGTAAATTAAATTGAAAACCAAAGCAACGTGCAGTCTCTGTAAGGGTCTTAAAATATAAAATCCAAATAGGATTTGATCCAAAGTACTGCTTCATCTGTCTTGTCTCCCCAGTCAGCTTGTGAGTGATACTCGTGAAACCTGACAACCAACCAGAATAAAACCCTGGTCCGTCTGTACTGTGCATGCCTCATCTTTTCCTTGGTAAAGAAAAAGACCCCGAGAAATGTACGTGTCAAAATTATTCAGCCAGCCAGTTGTACCAGACGCTCTCACGTTCCAGCTTTTGGATTGCTGATCTCCATTTAAGCTAACGGTTGTTCCAACATAAGGCCTTTGTGCCGTACCAGCGTGGTGGTTTGATAAGAACAACTTCGAACCGTAAACGGAAGAAAATGCAATGCGAATAGTAAATACCTTCTCTTAAGATCAAAAGATCGAGTTCGAACGTATAGGTAGAGATGGCAATTATATCCGAATCCGATGGGTGGCCGATAAAATTACCCGAACGAGGGCGAATTTGGAGAGCAAATTTTTACCCGTGGGACGAGTATGAGGGGTTAACAAAAATACCCGTCGGGTATCGAGGCGGGTATGGGGATACTACCCCCTATACCCGTTATATAACGAGTAATTACCCAAATCCCTAATTCAATTCTTCCTCAATCCATTCCCCATAAACAAATAGTCTATTCATATTAAATAAGCTTATCTTAAAAAAAAAAAAAAAAAGCGGTTAAACAGGTACGAGGATGAGGGTGCCAAAAAAATCCCCGATGAAAATGAGAGCGGGTATGGAAGTAGGGGTTGGTTCATGGGGCGGATATGGGGGATGGCATACCCACCCCGTACCCGCCCCATTG